>CM077210.1:5566935-5904435 GCA_039654625.1 Rhinogobio ventralis | reverse complement strand
CGCATTTCCTCCAAAGAGTTTGATTCTTGGTATTATCACTTCTCTGCCCGAGGAAGACTAGACCATTCAATATGCTTTTATTTCAGTTGTTTCCTGAGGGGAAGTGATGTGGGTGCTTAAGTGAGGTCATAAACAGACGGTGATGGTTCGCTGGTGCACTTAACATACACACACACACACACAAACACACACCAGCAAGGCTTTGAGGAAGGAGGTAGTTTACCGATGATCACCTTGTTTTTCATCTCTAGATTTTCACAAGTGCCTAATAAATATTTAATATTAAATTAACTTTAAAAAAATTAATAATTAAATGTATTCAAACTAGCATCTAGCTGTGCATGTTACTACAGTGCCAACACTTTTTATGCATTTAGTTATAATACCTTAGATTAGATATATTTATGAAACGCTGGAGGAAATGTCTTCCTCTCCAGCACAGGAAATAATACTTTTTTTGGGTGGTTGGGCGGGTTCTCTGGAAGTACGGAACAGGGCTCTGGAGAGATGGACACACCTGAAACTCCATGGACACAATCGTCCCTGGAGCTTCAGGGTCCTTGAGATCCCACGCATTGATCAGATGCACACTGCCATAGATGTAAGCTGTGTCTGGATCTACAATCCAGAGATGTCTCACAAGGCCGGGCCTTAATAACCTTTTCCCACCCCGTCTTTTTGTTCATTTTTTTTTTAGGAGAGAGTAAAAAGCGGAGACTGATACGTCATTAACATGAGTGATGAGATTTTTGCAAGTTTTGGCTGACTGACAGATTTGGACAGTTGTTTGTTGTATTTCTGTGGAAGCGAGAGGGAGGAGGAATGCTTATGATGGAAGTACAGGAAGCAGAATCGCTGCATGTTTGGGAAGGACGGGCTGATTGTGGATGAGATTTATACGTAAGAGTATTGATTTTAATGATGGTGATGCAGATGGTAATTCTTTGACAGATAGGCTTCAGTTTTCAGGTTTGGAATTACAAAAACTACACAATGTGATATTAGCAGCACAGATTTGTTCACTTTCATTTAAGGAAAAAAACTTGGAAAGCATTATATTGTCTTATTAATGCACATTAGTAATGATATTAGCGTTCTCTCAACATTTGCTCTGATCAGTTCTAGAGTTGGTACTGAAATTTAAAAAATGTGACGATATCAGCATTTCCCTCTAGCATTTTGAGCGCTATTGAACGGATTCGTAAATGCCTCTGATTGGCCATTGTGATCAGGCGCTCAACATATTTGTCTGTGATTGGCTATAATGATCAACTCTCTTAACCGAGTCCTTCAATGACGCTCACTCATCACCGAGCGCTTGCACAGATACACACAGGAACGTTTGAAAGCGAGGTCTATCAGCAGGTCCCTAATATATCCACTGATAGAGGGATCCGCTGACAGACGCCTGTTTTCAAACGCTCCCGTGTGTATCTGAGCAAGCGCTCGGTGATGAGTGAGCGTCATTGAAGGACTTGGTGAAGAGCGTTGATCATTGTAGCCAATCAGACAAATATGTTGAGCGCCTGATCACAATGGCCAATCAGAGGTGTTTACGAATCTGTTCAACAGCGCTCAAAATGCTAGAGGGAGATGCTGGTATCATCACATTTTTTAAATTTCAGTACCGAAGTCAGTAGTTTTGACAACTCTATTCAGTTGGGAGTTCAAGTTTAGCCATCATCTCACACACATACACACTTGCAACATATATACAAAAAAATATAGCATAATATATACATGTAAGCCTGTGATTGCATATGTTCTTTCTTACACAGCTGTTTTTTCCTCTAAATTAGTCAGATTTTTGGAGGCTCTTATTCTGCAATATTTTAATAAGTTTTCCAAGTCAACCTGTGCCTGTATACGGACTGTTCTCCTTATTCTCTTCTGGTTTATGAATAGTACAATAAATAAATGTCTCTGAAAGTACTGAGTCTGGGTTGAGTCCAATTACTCTTGGCAAAAACATCTCTCAATAAAGCTGAATGAGATTTTTGGGGATCTGTGCTTTGATGTGGTTAGAAGGCCTGATTTTACATTTTATTTTTTTCTAAACATAATTGTTTAAAGGGGTTTAGCTCATTTGTATGTGTAATGTAGCATAGCTTATTTGGATGATGAAAAACATCACAAAGTTAGTCGTATCCTCCAAACATTGACCTGTGACCTCTGTCATCCCAAGAATGGAATGGAACATACAACCATAGCCCAAAAACTCTGATGTGCTAAATATAACATTAATCCAATCCAGATGGGCCAAAACTACTCTTACACAGTTTGCAGAGAAATGCAGATATTGTGCTTTATCTGCAAAACAAAAATATACACTTCAGTGACTGTCAGCTGGCATGTTTTGCTGGCAGAAATCACAATGTCAGTTGTAGTCCTCCGTCCACGAGCAGAACCTGTCCTGTGATGTAAGGGGATTCCAGGAGGAAAAGGACCACCTGGGCCACCTCTGTAGGTTCCCCAAAACGGCCCAGTGGAATTCTCCTCGCTGCTTCTTCCTTCTCTAGCCCTGCCGTCATGTCTGTCAGAATGAATCCTGAGAGGGGAGAGTGAGATGAATTCTCAGCAGCACTCATGTGACAGCTAATATGCAAGAGGGTTAATAGGCAAAAGATGTAGAAGTAAGAAAAGGGAGGACAAACAACCTGGAGCCACCAAGTTCACTCGTATATTCTGGGAAGCGACTTCCTTTGCCAGGGAGTGTGTGAATCCCTCCAGTCCAGCTTTACTGGCACTGTACACACACTGTCCAGAGTTACCCTTCACACCCACAACAGAGCCTGAGGAAACATCATTAACCACATAAAGAAAATATCATACTTGAGCACATTTCTAAGGAAAAACAATCTACCATGTCTTCTTTATACTTTTTTAGCAAGTAAAAGGCCTTTTAGTATAATTCTAAAAACGTCTCCTTAAGAAAAACTTTTATAATGTTAGTAATTCTTCAAGATAAACACTTACCTAAAGCAACTTTATCATATTTGACACATTTTAACATCAGGGGCCAGTGGTTCAAAAGTAATCTGATTGGACTTTGCCTATCGGATTGGATCAACTGGAAATGAGTTGTTCAAAAGAAAAAAAAAGGATTCTGAAATCAGATTAGATCACAAAATCCAATTTTGGTTTTGATCTGGATCAAATCACCAGTTTGTGTTCAAAACTTTTTAGTAAGATTGTGATACATTTGATCCAAAAAAAAATCAGGATTATACTGATCCCAGCAGAATTGGATTTCAGGAACAAAAATGTAATACAACTTTAAAACACTATTAGGCTACCTATTAAGCTTTTTAAAAAAGACTTTGGCGCCATTAAATAAACCCAAACAGCTGTAAAGATCAAACTAAAATATATTTAATTTAAAGTGTTTTTTATCACGGTTTGTAAACTACATTGGCACAATAAGAGATGAACCAGTCAAAAGTTCTTTGTGAGTGAACGCAGTTTCTCGGGTGAACGCTACGCGAACGTTTCTGAGAGAATGCAAATAAGCATTGAAAGCATTTACCCCCCCCCTTCTCATATTTTGTCTATCCCCATGTCCCTTTGGGGGCTCCATAGAGCACTAGTAAACCAGATTTGGTAATCTGAAAAAGTGTGTATCTGGATCAGGGTGATCCAATCCGATTTTGCTTTGAAAAAACGGCACACAAGTAAGATGGATTACTGATCATGGATAGCAAAACATGCGATTTCCAAATCCAGATCATTCTGATCCAGATGAAACTTTTTGAACAACTGGCCCCAGGCTTTTGAGATGTTAACATTTATTTGTACGTCTCTCAATCAGCACTGCATTTTGCCCACCACAATTAAAACTGCAGAGCTTTGACCAATAAAATAATTTCTTTGGCTATTATTTTTTATAGTTTTATGCCAGGCTTTACGGGGTTAACGTCATAACATCTTACAGGAGGTTGAATAAACACTAACTCTTACTTTATCATGTCAAAAAATTATTTATTCTGATTACACCCATTAGAAATTCTAGTTTACCAAGAGAAAATGGGACTAATTCAGACAGTTACTGTCAGAATTTGACGTGTATAAAGGCCCGTTCACACCAAAAATGATAACTATAAAGATAAACTATATTAGCGTCCACACCAACGGACGATATCGTTCTGTTTATTCTAAGCGCGTGCTTATCTGTCGCTTTAAATGCTCAAGCTCGTTACAGCAGAATGGATTCTGATTGGCTGTCAATGTTTTTTTTTTATCGTTCATCAACTGGATAAAATCGTTAAAAAGTACAACGATATCATTTTTCCGTGCCGTTATAGCTGTGGTGTGAACTCTGCTATTCATTAATATTGAGAAAGATTTTTAGAACTATCTTTATCGCTTTCTTTATAGTTATCGTCCTTGGTGTGAACGGGCCTTTAGAACTACACTCACCTAAAGGATTATTAGGAACACCATACTAATACTGTGTTTGACCCCCTTTCGCCTTCAGAACTGCCTTAATTCTACGTGGCATTGATTCAACAAGGTGCTGAAAGCATTCTTTAGAAATGTTGGCCCATATTGATAGGATAGCATCTTGCAGTTGATGGAGATTTGTGGGATGCACATCCAGGGCACGAAGCTCCCGTTCCACCACATCCCAAATATGCTCTATTGGGTTGAGATCTGGTGACTGTGGGGGCCATTTTAGTACAGTGAACTCATTGTCATGTTCAAGAAACCAATTTGAAATGATTTGAGCTTTGTGACATGGTGCATTATCCTGCTGGAAGTAGCCATCAGAGGATGGGTACATGGTGGTCATAAAGGGATGGACATGGTCAGAAACAATGCTCAGGTAGGCCGTGGCATTTAAACGATGCCCAATTGGCACTAAGGGGCCTAAAGTGTGTCAAGAAAACACCCCCCACACCATTACACCACCACCACCAGCCTGCACAGTGGTAACAAGGCATGATGGATCCATGTTCTCATTCTGTTTACGCCAAATTCTGACTCTACCATCTGAATGTCTCAACAGAAATCGAGACTCATCAGACCAGGCAACATTTTTCCAGTCTTCAACTGTCCAATTTTGGTGAGCTCGTGCAAATTGTAGCCTCTTTTTCCTATTTGTAGTGGAGATGAGTGGTACCCGGTGGGGTCTTCTGCTGTTGTAGCCCATCCGCCTCAAGGTTGTGCGTGTTGTGGCTTCACAAATGCTTTGCTGCATACCTCGGTTGTAACGAGTGGTTATTTCAGTCAAAGTTGCTCTTCTATCAGCTTGAATCAGTCGGCCCATTCTCCTCTGACCTCTAGCATCAACAAGGCATTTTCGCCCACAGGACTGTTTTTCCCTTTTCACACCATTCTTTGTAAACTCTAGAAATGGATGTGCGTGAAAATCCCAGTAACTGAGCAGATTGTGAAATACTCAGACCGGCCCGTCTGGCACCAACAACCATGCCACGCTCAAAATTGCTTAAATCACCTTTCTTTCCCATTCTGACATTCAGTTTGGAGTTCAGGAGATTGTCTTGACCAGGACCACACCCCTAAATGCATTGAAGCAACTGCCATGTGATTGGTTGATTAGATAATTGCATTAATGAGAAATTGAACAGGTGTTCCTAATAATCCTTTAGGTGAGTGTACATTATGATGCAGAACTAGCAATACAATTTCAAATCTGGAGTTTTTGCGCCATCTAGTGGTGATTAAATGAGCCCAAATTGTCCAGTTGCTAATACAGGGTGAATTTTCCCGTTTTCTCCAGCTTAATCTTCGTGACCCTTCTGAACTGAAATAATATACAGTATAAGAAGTCCATAAGGTAGTGGGACATATGAAATATGGCTCACCAATGTTGACAATAGCTCCTCCGTGGCGGAGCATGCTGCGTAGAGCACCTCTGCACGTGAGCATTGAGCCCAGTAGGTTGGTGTGCAGAACAGACATCATGTCTTCAGATTTACTCCTCAGTAACAATGCATCTCTTTCAAATAAATACACATTAAATAATATATTAGAATGCAGCAGTATGGGGGGGGGGGGCATGGAAACTAATCTATTTATTCAAGAAACACATAATACATTTCTGCATCATTGCTTTGTGGACTCTCTGACCTGTTGATGCCAGCCGCATTAACCAGGTATCCCACAGTGCCACAGTTCTTACTGATGGTCTCAAATGCTCTCTGAACATCTTCTTCTTTAGAAACATCACAACTAAGACCCAAATGTTTTTCTGAAATTAAATATTTTCAGAATTATAACATCCATTTTAAGATTAAGACTTTTTAATTGCATGCATCAGTCCACCTGGTTAAAAATAGTTTGATCGTGCTCTTTGATATATGAATACTGAACACTTCCATTTAAAGGGATGGTTCACCCAAAAATGTAAATTACCCCATGATTTACTCACCCTCAAGCCATCCTAGGTGTATATGACTTTCTTATTTCAGATGAATACAATTGGAGTTATATTAAAAAATATTCTGGCTAATCCAAGCTTTATAATGGCAGTGAATGGGGGTCGAGATTTTGAAGCTCAAAAAAGTGCTCCACACGGCTCCGGGGGGTTAATAAAGGCCTTCTGAAGCGAAGCAAGGCATTTGTGTAAGAAAAATATCCATATTTAAAACTTTATAAACTAAAATTACTTTATAAACTTTCGGCAGACAGCCTATGCAAGTCGACTTACGCTAAAAGATGCATCATACACCTGACGCGGTGTATGATGTAGGGTGTAGGAGTAGCGTAAGCTTTGACGCCTCTTGCGGATCAAACAAATAGGGCTGGGCAACAAACTCAAGCTCCTCCGACATTTCACTTTAACAATTGTTGTTTTAGACATCTAATTCATGACCGGTGTTTTGTTTTGCTCTATCTTTACATTCGTCAATGCGTCATGCATCAGGTCAGGGGTTACTCTTTCACTGTAAATCGATGTGTACGGCCGTCTGTCGGAAGCTAGTTATTTTAGTTTATTAAGTTTTAAATCTGGATATTTTCATATACAAACGCATCGCTTCACTTCACTTATTAACCCCCCGGAGCCGTGTGAAGTACTTTTATGATGGATAGATGCACTTTTTTGGGCTTCAAAATCTCGACCCCCATTCACTGCCATTATAAAGCTTGGAAGAGCCAGGACATTTTTTAATATAACTCTGATTGTATTCGTCTGAAAGAAGAAAGTCATTTACACCTAGGATGGCTTGAGGGTGAGTAAATCATGGGCAAATTTTCATCCCTTTAAGTAAAACAGGCCTGAAGGTGTATGATGTCTACATTGCCAAATTGAAGTGATAGAATTTTCATGAACAAACCACTGCCAGTAATTCAAAAGGATTCATTGTATTCAGTGACTCACCTCCAGGGAGAGATTCAGCAGTATCCTGAGCAGCCTCCTTATTCCTGGATAGCACCACAACCTTATGACCCCTCTGTGCCAGCAGCTGAGAAACTGCTCGCCCAATGCCTCGTGAACCTCCAAACACTACGGCCAGTCTGGACATCACGACCCTACGACAGAAAAAACAGCGATGAATGACCACTGCTGGCCAGTAATCAGATATTGAATGAATAAAGGTGAAAATACAACTGAAAATAGTGACTGTCTTAGTTAAAAGAATAAAGAAACTATGCATTTTTGCTTGACATTGATTGATTGGCGCATCCAATAAATGTTATTATTTTAAGTTCATTGGAGTGCCATGTAAATATCTGTAAATTTATTTACTTATCACTTAAGTGCCATCATACTGTGGTATTCCTAAAAGTAATTCTTGTAAGTATAATGTATA
Source organism: Rhinogobio ventralis (assembly GCA_039654625.1). Classification (NCBI taxonomy): domain Eukaryota; kingdom Metazoa; phylum Chordata; class Actinopteri; order Cypriniformes; family Gobionidae; genus Rhinogobio; species Rhinogobio ventralis. Next base: position 5,896,660 of record CM077210.1, on the reverse strand, counting down.
ACCGCCACAGTACTCTTTGTAAGGCAAGTTATTACAAGTCATACAAGTTATTGATACAGCAAGGTGTAAAGCAGAGATTAATTAGTTCACTCAAGAGTTATGATTGCCACTGTTAATGAGCAACATCCCTTAGTGCTAATACGACACTTCTTGGTTTATTAGAGATTGATAACTAATGCAACCAGCATTTATTTCATCCAGTATGAATGGCGACATTGTTAAATGATTGTACAATTACAGCTTGGATTTAGGACTTTAGGCGACAAGACATCGAACTCACGTTAAATAGCGATAAGATCATACACTCGTTCTTTCTCATTCAGGTCAAATTGTGTCGTTAAATGTGAAACTTAGGTGCAGAAGGAATGGGTGCCGCCATATTGACTGCCCTGCGCGCGAGCAGCCGATAGGTGGAGCCAAACGCACTGCTAAAGCCAGCATTGAGTCAGAAATAAGCTAAAAGAAATAGACTTAAAGGGATAGTTCATCCAAAAATGAAAATTATCCCATGTTTACTCACCCTCAAGCCATCCTAAGTGTATGACTATCTTCTTTCAGACGAACGCAATCGATATATGTATTAAAAATATCCTGGCTCTTCCCAGCTTTATAATGGCAGTGAATGGGGGTAATTCATATGGCTCCAGGGGGTTAATAAGACCTTCTTTTTTGTAGGAAAAATATCCATATAGGCTATTTAAAACTTTATTCACTATAACAGATTACTTTTACGATGAATGGATCATGGATGCATTTTTTGGGCTTCAAAATCGCGACCCCTATTCACTACCATTATAAAGTTTGGCAGAGCCAGGATATTTTTTTAAATATATCTCCGATTGTATTCGTCTGAAAGGAGAAAGTCATAAACACCTAGGATGGCTTGAGGGTGAGTCATAGAGTAATTTTCATTTTTGGGTGAACTATCCCTTTAAATAGTTGAAATTGTTGAAGAAAAAAAACCTCGAGATTATTTTGCTGTTTACAGAATCTCAAAATATAGGTAATTAAATAAAAAATAAAGTAATTAATTAAAAATTATTTAAAAATAACCATATCTAAAAAATCTACAAAATATATATATAATTCTTATTATAAATAATAATGCAAATAATGAATATAGAAAATAAATATAAATAATACAAATAATGAGGGGAAAAAAAAAAATTATAACATGCTTTGCACATCACAAATGCTGTGCATCCGTTAATCCTTTTGTCTGTTCATTTTCAAAAAGTTAAAGCCAAGGCTATGAAAGCGGGCCAAAGACTGTCTCTGTAGTGGCTCCATTACTGTCACCGTGTACCAACCGGTGACGGTTGCTAGGGGGGAATTTTGCGCCAAACATTGACAGACAAACTTAACGGCCATGAGTAGTGACCGACATGTTTTTCACCCTATCATCTGAGACTCGACGTGAGAGCGGACCAATCAAATCGCTCCTCTCAGTCAGCGTGTGGCGTCTGCACACATGAGACCGCCCACAATAGAGGATCTTCATGTGAGCTGCTCTGATGCTGCCAATGCTCGCCGACTGTTCTGAATATAGAAGGTAAGAACTGATTTCTTTTGCCAAATTCTTTCTTTTATCTTGAGCATACGGCAGCGCTCTGCTTTAAAGTGACTGTCAGTGTCATTTCGCGGAATGTCAGTGAGACTGCTGATTTCTCTTCGCAGGTTTCATTAGCACGCTTTTAGTAGCTTATTATCATTAGTTTGGACAGCGACCCTTTCAAGGCCCCGCTAGATGAGACCATCAGCCGATGCTGGAGAAACTTTGCAATGTAATGTTTATTTGATGATGCTTTTATTCACATAACACAAAGCAACATACCTAATCTGGATGGTAAAGAACTAATATTGTAAATGGTAAACTGTAAGTCAGTCCTGGTCTGTTATTTAAATGTTCAGCTTGTAAGTTTCTATGTTTTGTCAGCTTTGCTTCACTATTATTGGATGACAGAGCTTTCATCAGGTTGTTAATGTAATTTATTGCTATCTTAAGGTCTTTCTCTCTACATCTGTCTGATTCTTTGTCTGATCTCGTTGGACAATCTCTTTCTTACCCCCTTTAAAGGGTGGTGGGTAATTCCTCCTGACATGTCATATTTAATTCATAAGCCCTCGTACAGTGTCTGGCTTTTGCTTTTAGATTGGCTTAGTTTTTGCATTCGTCCGAAGCTGAACTGCTCTTATGTTTTATTTGTGTCCCATTAGTGTCTAAAATGCATGTCTGCCTTTGCACCATCTAGGCCAGGTGGCAGTTGTAGTGATTCCCAGCATGCAGCTGTATTCTGTGTGGGAAAAAATAAATAAATTAACCTTTCACTCATCAGGAGGTGCTCTGCTTGAGTTGGTTTAATAAGTTCTGCTGGCACCTTGAATGGATGACAGCTGAAAGTGTCTTTTTAACCTCCTGGGTGCCACTGTCCACGTACGAGGACATTATATTTGAGTGAATAATCTGACACCATACATGTCACAGTTTTTAATGTCCTGTAAAGAGCACATTCAGGGCTTTTCAGTCTGATGTACCATTTGTTTTGAGGTTTCACCAGAACAACAACAACTTCTCGTTGGTCTTTAAAAATGACTGAATGATCAAATTTAGCACTCTTACGGAATTATGGTAATATTTTGTAACTATCATTTAAATCCGACTAATTTTCAAATTGTTTGTTATAAATCAACATTTCAGGAAAATGTTATGGAGTTTCTAATCCAAATATGACTTTCTGTTACGAAACAGGGCATTGATTTCATACATGTCCACTGTAGAGGACACCGGGACTTAAAGCATGTTTATCAGGCATTTTAGGAGACACAACAAGTGAATAGGGAAAGAAATTACGTATTAATATTCCTATAAAATACTAGATATTATTATGAAAATGTTGCCAACTATTACTCCTATTATTACACTTCTTTCATTACATGTTGCTCCAAGAACACATTAATATGAAATTAGAGACAGTGTATAGATGCATTGCATTGAATAGGAAAATGTATGGCCATTTTACCCACATATTGTAAAATGGTATATCTATTCATTCCATTATATCCTTCATAACATAGTTGAGAATCATCTTCATACAAAGCTGAAACCTAAAAATTGATTGGTGAATAATAATAATTTAAAAAAAGTCTATACATGTGATTTTAGTCCTGGTGTTCACTTACGAGGACATAGCATAACATATGAATATAATATCATTTTTCAAAAAAAACAAAAACAATTTCTATTTGTTTCTTATGCTCTACTCTAAACAATGCAATGACATGGGGAAAAAAATACTAAATGCAAAAAAAATAAAAAATATTTCCCTGGGTGTGTCTAAAGGTTAAAAGGAGGTTAAAATGCCACACTTATAGAAATATTAGAGGGAAATGTCAGTTGGTCGCTCTAGTCCTATCAGACAATAATCACAATATATTTGGTTCAGGTTAGGTTGGGTTATATAACTATACTGTATAATTATGCATATTATTGATTTTTAAAAAATCCTAATACTGTTTTACTGATGATCTTATTTTCATGTGTTTTGTTTCCTTGGCCTCAGCATGAGAAGTCATTTGCACAGACATGGATAAATATGAGAGGTTGAAGAAGATTGGGGAGGGATCCTTTGGGAAAGCTATCCTGGTCAAGTCAAGGACAGATGGCCGACAATATGTTATCAAGGAGATTGGCATCTCCAGGGTGAGTTGATCACTTCTCTCTTAGACATCTCATGGCAACATTAATGGGTATTTCCTAGGGGGGATGGGGGGATTTCCCCCCTTCTGGTCTATGTATCCCTGCCTCTGTAGTAGAGCTTTTCAGAAAGTCAGCATGCACCATTCATCTATTTCAGAGTGACAGTATGAGATTAAAACAAAACTCACTCTATTGTGACCTTATGCAGATATTATAATAACGGACGCATAAATGTATTATGAAACAGAATGCAGAAGTTTACCGTCATCTAATCTTTTTAATTCTTCAAGGTTAAATCAGAATATTCCTTGTAAATTATTTTTTTTTAATTGTACCCGCTGCCAAAAATAGTTTATATATAGCTCCACTGTGGTTTGTGATTTTTATTTTATTTCATTAATTTATTTATTTTTAACAATTCGCATTTTGGGTATTTCAGTCATTAAAAACATAAATATGAGATGTGATATATACACTCACCTAAAGGATTATTAGGAACACCATACTAATATTGTGTTTGACCCCCTTTCGCCTTCAGAACTGCCTTAATTCTACGTGGCATTGATTCAACAAGGTGCTGAAAGCATTCTTTAGAAATGTTGGCCCATATTGATAGGATAGCATCTTGCAGTTGATGGAGATTTGTGGGATGCACATCCAGGGCACGAAGCTCCCGTTCCACCACATCCCAAAGATGCTCTATTGGGTTGAGATCTGGTGACTGTGGGGGCCATTTTAGTACAGTGAACTCATTGTCATGCTCAAGAAACCAATTTGAAATGATTCGAGCTTTGTGACATGGTGCATTATCCTGCTGGAAGTAGCCATTAGAGGATGGGTACATGGTGGTCATAAAGGGATGGACATGGTCAGAAACAATGCTCAGGTAGGCCGTGGCATTTAAACGATGCCCAATTGGCACTAAGGGGCCTAAAGTGTGCCAAGAAAACATCCCCCACACCATTACACCACCACCACCAGCCTGCACAGTGGTAACAAGGCATGATGGATCCATGTTCTCATTCTGTTTACGCCAAATTCTGACTCTACCATCTGAATGTCTCAACAGAAATCGAGACTCATCAGACCAGGCAACATTTTTCCAGTCTTCAATTGTCCAATTTTGGGTTAGCTCGTGCAAATTGTAGCCTCTTTTTCCTATTTGTAGTGGAGATGAGTGGTACCCAGTGAGGTGTTTTGCTGTTGTAGCCCATCCGCCTCAAGGTTGTGCGTGTTGTGGCTTCACAAATGCTTTGCTGCATACCTCGGTTGTAACGAGTGGTTATTTCAGTCAAAGTTGCTCTTCTATCAGCTAGAATCAGTCGGCCCATTCTCCTCTGACCTCTAGCATCAACAAGGCATATTCGCCCACAGGACTGCCGCATACTGGATGTTTTTCCCTTTTCACACCATTCTTTGTAAACTCTTTAAAATGGTTGTGCGTGAAAATTAGGTTGTGAAATACTCAGACTGGCCCGTCTGGCACCAACAACCATGCCACGCTCAAAATTGCTTAAATCACCTTTCTTTCCCATTCTGACATTCAGTTTGGAGTTCAGGAGATTGTCTTGACCAGGACCACACCCCTAAATGCATTGAAGCAACTGCCATGTGATTGGTTGATTAGATAATTGCATTAATGAGAAATTTAACAGGTGTTCCTAATAATCCTTTAGGTGAGTGTGTGTGTATATATATATATATATATGTATATATATATATATATATATATATATATATATGTATATATGTATGTATGTGTTCTTTTTCTCATCAGATGTCTAACAAAGAAAGACAAGAATCACGTAAAGAGGTGGCAGTTCTGGCTAACATGAGCCATCCAAACATTGTCCAGTACAAGGAATCCTTTGAAGGTAATCCTTATTTAGAAATCTGTTTTAAGTGATATTGGAATATGATGCTTTGCTGCCCAGCTTTGCCATTAGGTTGACAGGTACAAGGCCAAGGGCATAGTTTTAGTTTGAACATTGGAGGGGGTTGAAGTGTGAACCATTAAAGCGGGGTCCCAGGGCATCCTCCCTTGTGAGATAGGGAGTTGTTTGTTTGTTTATTTGTTAATTTTTGCAAAATAGTCTTTTGTCATCATCCACATATGCAAAGTTGGTTGATAACTGCAATAAAGTAATAGCCTAGTTAACAATTACTTGTTTACATTTTGAATGTGTTTTATATTATTTAACCACCTGGAACCGTATCTGTATGACAGAATTGTCTACAAAGTGCCACTGGAAGTCAAACTAACTTTACTTAACATTTTCTTATATTGAAATAGTTTATTTCATACTCCTTAACAGTTCACCAGGCTCTCAATTATTTTGGCTGTCATCTCTTAATATCTGAAGGCTTTTCCTAATCATCATTAGAATAGAACACATTTTACACATGGGGAAAACTAATTGTTTGGTCAATAAATTGAAGCTTTTTACTTTAAAGCTTTTGATTCCAACCTGTTCCAACATAGTTCTTGTAGTCGTTTAACTATAGCATTTGTTACAGTAAGGCTATAATTACAGGTAAGACCATTGATGACGACTCATTATCATGCATAGGCCAATGTTGACCTTTTTTTTATTGATCTATAGCATTTGTTATGAAAAATAGCAACCTACACATTTAGTAACTATAGATACAAGATGTTGTAATATAAATCTATGATGAAAAAATATATTTCTGTAACATATTGGCCCGGTTTCACAGACAGGGCTTAGACTAAACCAGGATTAGCCCTTAGTTCAGTTAGGGCATTTAAGTCGCTTTTATAAATGTTCCTTAGAAAAAAACATTACTGGTGTGCATGTTGAGTCAAAACAATGACACTGACATATTTTAGGATATATCAGTGCAAGTTGCTTTCAGTTAAATCAGCTCAAACATCCATTTTAGCCTGGGACTAGCTTAAGCCTTGTCTGTGAAACCAGGGGATTATTTATTATAAATTCTACAAGATAGTCAAACTGTACCACAATAAATACATTAAAATATGAGAAATTCTAGTATGAGTGGTCATATAGTTTAAAAAGGTTTCTAATTTATGTTGGTGCAAGATGTTTTCTCCTTATGTGGCGGTTTTAGATCATGTTTGATTTTTTTCTATAGCGTTTTAAAGTTGTAAATTCTCAATAGAATTCAAATGGGTCGAACATTTTATCATCAGCGTCATAAAAGGTACAGCTGACACAAATCTTACTTCAGTCATACAGTATTGCACTGATAATTGGTCCATTCATAGATTGTAAAAAAAATATGGAAGTAGTGTCCATGATGTCACCTTTAGGTTTCTGAAGAGCATTTTTGAAGCCCAAAAGTGGCCGGAGCCATCTTGGCAGTGCATCACTGCGCATCACTCCCGGATAACCGAAAATGGGCAAAGACGCGGGACATGGGTGGACTAACAGACAGCAGACAAACAGCAGCAGCCGCAATCCACCTGTCACTCAAGTGGCCACGCCCTTAATTATTAAAATAATTGAAGGCTTAATATAATTTAAACGGATGAGTTATAAAAATAATTCACCCCCCTCACAGTTGTCATGAAGGGCAAAATTAGCTGTATAGACCAAAACCACTTTTTGTACCAGGCTGCATTATGCCATATTTTTTTCTGCTGTAAAGCATTTTAACATGGGGGAGATACAGATTTGACTCCCTTTTGAAGCCTGTCTCTAGCCGCCAGTCGATGAATTGCAGTTTAAATGTGTTTAAACGTGTTGGATTCAAGAGAGAGAATGGAAGCTTGGTGCTTATATAAGCTCTGAACTTGCAATGTATATAATTAATTAATAGCCTGACTATGTTTCCATTAAGCTTGGTATAAATATTGGGGGTGTTGTACTTGACAGTTTTAGTTACCCCCATCCCCCCACAAACTACACCCCTGGACAGGCATGACAAACTGGTGTCTACGAGTGAGCATTCAATCTTTGGTCTTTAGTTGACTGATCTTGATTAATCTGAGAACATTAGTTCCGGCACAAACTAAACCCACTGAGTTTCTGTTCTAAAGGTTTGTGTCTGATTGATAGATTGGGGTGGTTTGCATGATCTGGAGGAGCTCCAAGCTTTTGAATTAAATTACAGTGAGGATGTCGTTTAGCTAATGATAGTTTCGGGTCATGCGGTATCTCTGACATCCGGATGACTGGCTAATTAATGACATAAATCTGGGGTGGTAAGTGAATGTTAATGATATTACCAACAGATGGCAAAATGTTTGCTTAATTCCATTTTAAATTTACAGTGAAACCTAAGAGTCTAAATCTGATTACATCAGATATTGTACAGATGCATTACTGTCCCATACGTTGGATTCTGTAAGATTATTTAATGTTTCTTATGGTCACCAGGGTTACTTTTTTTCTATAAAAAACACAGTAATATTGTGAAATATTATTACTATTTAAAATAACTACTCTTTTTTTTTTTATATATATATATATATATATATATATATATATATATATATACATTTTAAAATCCCTGTGATGGCAAAGCTGAATTTTCAGCATTATTACTCCAGTCTTGATTGTCACATGATTGTTCAGAAATCATTCTAATATGATGATTTGCTGCTTTCTGATTATCATCAATGTTGAAAACAGTGCTGCTTAATATTTTTTGTGGAAAACGTGACATGATTTTGCAGGATTCTTTGATGAGAATATAAAGTTCAGAAGAACAGCTTTTATATGAAATGGCATTATTTACTGTCATTTTTCATTTTAATGTCTCCTTGCTGAATAAAAAAAAGTATACATTTCTTAAAAAAAAAGACCCCAGACTTTTGAACGGTAGTCTGTGTTTAAATGTCAAGAAGCCCACTAGGCTGTGAATTGAAGCATTGTTATTACTTTGTCATTGAAAAAAAAAAGTGTTGTTTCTCTTTTTTTTTTTTTTTTTTTTTTTTTTTTTTTTCAGAAAGTGGTTGTTTGTACATAGTAATGGACTACTGTGAGGGAGGAGACCTGTTTAAGAAGATCAATAATCAGAGAGGGACTCTATTCCCTGAGGAACAGGTAAGAGGAACAATATAAAGACATCAAGTTAAGCACTGCAGCCAACAGACCGCTTCAAATGTGCACTTAGTATTTTTTTTCACTCCTGCAAAAGTGAATGGTACCTTTTGAAAAATGTACACTCATGGGATGATGAATCCAGTCATATAAACTACTAAGCTGCTTTATTTTACATGGAGTGGGTTGCCTCATGGGGGCAGCATATTTCTACAATGTCATACTGTTAAAAAAAAAAAAAATTGAGTACACCTTTAAATAAAACACAAAATAATATTCAAGTCTTAATTTATATAGCGCTTTTTACAGATTATTTCAAAGCAGCTTTACAGTGATAATAGGAAATTAATGCAACAAAGATTGTTTTGGCTGTACAGCAGATCTAGTCCAGCTTAAGTAAGTTTTTGATTGATTCATTTCTGTTGTAAAAATTATTAGTTATTAACTTGGGGGCCGCTTTCACAACACTGTTTTCAACTGAAAACAGAAAACGTTTAATGTGTTCTGATGCATAGGCTTTCTTTAGAAAGTGACATCGCCAAATTACTTGTCCGGCATGCATAATACAGCATGTGTTTTTTTGTGTCTGTAAATATAGTGTAAAATAGTGTAAATTTTGAATTCCTTTTATCATAATAGAAAAAGGTATTCTTACTTAGTAGCTTCATCTTGATTGCAAGATTCATCTTGCAATGTTATAATCTGAGGTACTGATTCTTGTCTGTTGTTTTCTGGAAGATTCTTGACTGGTTTGTGCAGATCTGCCTGGCTCTGAAGCACGTACATGACCGCAAAATCCTACACAGGGACATTAAATCACAGGTAAACTTCTCTCACTCTCTCTCACACTCTCTCACTCTCTCACACTCTCACAATCACACACACACACACACACACACACACCCCACACCCCACACACACACATTTGTACAAACATTTCAATGGAAGTACAGCATAATGTACAATATCCTTATACTTTGTTTATGTAAATGCCTAATATATTCTGCTTTTGTTTCCTGTCTAGAATATTTTTCTGACCAAAGATGGTACTGTACAGCTGGGTGACTTTGGAATCGCTAGAGTTTTGAACAGGCAAGATATTTTTTGATTTTAGAACACCACATGATGTTTCATTAACAAAGTTCAAGAGGAGCACGTTCAAATTATCTATCCAATCAACTCATCATCAGCAATTACCACATCTATCCTATCAGCAAGAGAGGAAGCCTATATATATCCACAGCCGACTCCTCTACATTCCTTGACAGTTTTCAGCATCCCTCCACCACCCCGACTCCTCACTCTTGGCTTGTTCCTACCACAGCCAGGAATACGGGGGGAGTACTCTGGGTTCGGGCCAAATGCCGAGCTCGGAGCCCTCTCCTCAGACAGCACGCCAAATACGCATGCCATTTATTCTATCTGACTTATTTGTAACTCGTGAAAAGGAATGTGGTGAGAATGACCTTCATAGATGATGTGGTTGTGTGTGCAGCACTGTGGAGTTGGCGAGGACCTGTATCGGCACTCCTTACTACCTGTCACCAGAGATATGTGAAAATAAACCATACAACAACAAGAGGTAAAGTACTTCCTGTTATGAGCCAGTGGGGTATATATGGGCAGTACAGTAGCTACAGAACACCCAGTGACTCTTGTACAGTTTGCTGAATCATTAGAGAGGTGATGTCAGTTTATACGAGTGTCTCTGATCCCAGCAGCTACATATTGATCCCAAGTCATTTGCTCCTGGACTGTTTGTAACGTGATCAGTCTGAATATTCTTATCCACTATTGATGAACACCAGCTGTATAAGGTTACATTCATACTGCAAGTCTTAGTACTCAATTCTGATTTATTGCTCAGATCTGATTTTTTTCACGTTATTTTTTAAAATGTGGCTTATATCAGATTTGAGTGTGAACGGATCCAAACTAACCCGCATGCATAAAAGAATAATCAGTGTTGGGGAAAATTACTTTGAAAAGTAATGCATTACAATTTTGCATTACTCCCTCAAAAAGTAACTAATTGTGTTACTTAATTATCTTTTAAGAAAAGTAATGCGTTACGTTACTTTTGTGTTACTTTTTCTTACCTGGTTTGGGCTTGTTTTTTTGTTTTTGTTTTTTAATAACAAAAAAGTTCTATTTTTGGGCAAATGTAAAGACACTTTCACACCAAAATTTAAATAATAAAGGCTAAAAGAAATGCAAGTTCATGCATGTACAGTAAAGGGCACAGCTCAAACAAGCCTTTCAGCTGTGCTGCCATTCTGGGTTACAGAAGAATAGGATGCAGGGGAAGAAAGTTTAACATTTACTTCACCAATTAAAACAAAAAATCTAGTCATTTTTGCTTCAGCAGCAAGTACATTGGTCAATAAAGTGAGATTAAATGCATAAAAATATTTGTTTTATTTGACATATTTAATTATTGTAGGTTTGCGTAGTATTACATAGATTTTATTAATTTTGAGGAATACTGAATCTTTTTTTTGTTCAAGTGAGATACAGTAAATGCATGCTCATATTTAGAGTAGAACTATAACGCATTTGCACTTACTCACGATTTTTGTCAACATGGGGGCAGGAGAGGTGTCAGTCAATAAATTGGAAAACAAAGTAACTTGCATTACTTGTTTGAAAAAGTAACTCAGATATTTTGTTGTAAATTTAAAATGAATGTGTTACTTTACTATTTACTTGATAAATGTAATCTGATTACGTAACTCAAGTTACTTGTAATGTGTTACCCCCAGCATGGCGCTCAGCAGCACGCTGTCATTCGGACATAAACGTGGAGGACACTGAAATCAGTGTTTAACATGTTCATTTATAAGCTGATGTGCCACAGAAGCCCGCAAATTTGTGCACAAGCAATAAGGAGGGCGAAGACGAGGTTGAGGAGAAAGAGAGCAAAATGTTTTTCCTCAAGTTTTGCTTGTATAGAGCTGTCGTCGTGATACTTAGACTCCACTGTCTACCATCACAGCTGTCTTTCAAATTAACCGAGTGACCAAAGAAATACCGGTATGTAAAATCTTTGGAGTAACTCCCATCAGTGAAGAATTTGTCGACAAATGTCGATCTAGAGTGACGTAAAATTTACATGAATTCTGATGTGACCGTTCAGAATGAGGTCGCATTGCAAAACATCTGACCTATATCTGATTTAGTATCACATATGGAAGTGGCCCAAATCAGAATCTAGAAAATCAGATTCCATGTGGTTTGTGCTTTTCACACTCAAATGGAAAAAAACTAAACAGATCTGACTCGCATATGAGCAAAAAAAATTGGGCTATTTGGGCCACTTTTGCCTGCTGTTTGAAAAAGCCATATTGTTTGATATTCAAGATCACTTTGGAAGATTTGATATGCTGTTTGTGTATTCTCTATATGTTTGCATGCACACATGAGAATAATCCACATGTGCTACCCCAAAATTTACCCATTTGTCCCACTTTTTCCCTTTCTGTCTGCTTTCTTTTTTTGTCTGTTGTTCTGTCGGGTCCTACCCTAGTGATATCTGGGCCCTGGGATGTGTCCTGTATGAAATGTGCACACTTAAGCATGCAGTAAGTACCTCATGTTCTCAGTAGTAACTTCTGTGTGTGATAGAGATTTTGTGCATATTTTTTTGATGTGAATGATAAAACAGAACCAGTCCTTTCATATCTGTCTCAGAATGTAGGTCTCATCGTTCTCTCCCTCTTCCTGTCTCACTTACCCTCTTTCATTATTTACATCATGAATATTCTGAGGAGACTAATAAACTGTAACAGCTTTAAAATTGCGATGATTCTCCAACTGAAGAGACTCTTTCCAACTAAAGAGAAATTCCACTGTTGATTCTTTTCAAAGTCTTTTTTTCCACTGTATTCTTTGATATAATTGTAGGTTTCCATGATTTATGACTTGAATGAATATGCTGTTATCATTTTATTTTCAAGTAGGGCCAATCTTATAATGTGTTTCACTCAGTTTGAGGCCGGAAACATGAAGAACCTGGTGCTGAAAATCATCCGTGGTTCGTACCCGCCTGTTTCCGTGCATTACTCCCAAGACTTGCGCTCTCTCCTGGCCCAGCTGTTCAAGCGCAACCCTCGGGAGAGACCTTCCGTCTCGGCCATTTTGGGCAAGCCTTTTCTTGCTCGCAGGATTCACAAGTTTCTCAGCCCTCAGGTGACAAAACAGACTTGATTGTCAGTGTGATGAAGTCAGTCTGTGCATTGTGACTCAGATATAAATTTTATATAATGCTCAGATCTAATTCCAGAGCCCCTCCAGCGTGTTGCAGAATTTGTTTGTTTATTATGTCTCTTTGTATGTTGCAGCTTATTGCTCAGGAATTCAGCCACTCACTTCATCTTGATCCGCCTAAAATTAGTGTGGCCCAGGGAGCACCAGGTAAACACATTCATTAATAACTAATTATTGTGTTCAAGTACGCAGAAAAGATTGTCACTCAATTTCCACCAGATTCAGGTTGCATATACACGTTAATGTGTTGTTTCCCTCTCTTCCCTCTAGTTCACTCAAAAATGTAAATTCTGTCATAATTTCTTCACCCTCAAGTTGTTCCAAACCTGTAGGAATTTCTTTCTGCTGCTGAACACAAAAGAAGATGTTTTGAAGAAAGTCAGTAACCAAACAGTTGATGGATCCCGTGGACTTCCATAGTATTTGTTTCCCCACAATATGGAAGTCAATGGGGTCCATCAACTGTTTGGTTACCCAGGTGAGTAAACAATGACAGAATTTCCATTTTTGGGTGAACTTTCCCTTCAAGTCTGGATTATTCTAAACAAAAGAATGCTGTTAGTAATTACCACATATACGTATACACGATCAGCCATAACGTTATGACCACTGACAGGTGTATCTCTTCATCACGACACCTGTTAGTGGGTGGGATATATTAGGCAGCAAGTGAACATTTTGTCCTCAAAGTCGATTTGTTAGAAGCAAGACGACTGGGTCAGAGCATCTTCAAAACTGCAGCTCTTGTGGGGTGTTCCCGGGCTGTGGTGGTCAGTATCAATCAAAAGTGGTCCAAAGAAGGAACAGTGGTGAACCGGCGACAGGGTCATGGGTGGCCAAGGCTCATTGATGCACGTGGGGAACGAAGGCTGGCCCGTGTTGTCCGATCAAACAGACGAGCTACTGTAGCTCAAATTGCTCAAGAAGTTAATGCTGGTTCTGATAGAAAGGTGTCAGAATACACAGTGCATCGCAGTTTGTTGTGTATGGGGCTGCATAGCCGCAAACCAGTCAGGGTGCCCATGCTGAACCCTGTCCACCGCCAAAAGCACCAACAGTGGGCACGTGAGCATCAGAACTGGACCACGGAGCAATGGAAGGTCTGATGAATCACGTTTTCTTTTACATCACCTGGATGGCCGGGTGTGTGTGCGTGGCTTACCTGGGGAACACATGGCACCAGGATGCACTATGGGAAGAAGGCAAGCTGGCGGAGGCAGTGTGGCGCTTTGGGCAATGTTCTGCTGGGAAACATTGGGTCCTGCCATCCATGTGGATGTTACTTTGACACGTACCACCTACCTAAGCATTGTTGCAGACCATGTACACCCTTTCATGGAAACGGTATTCCCTGGTGGCTGTGGCCTCTTTCAGCAGGATAATGTTCCCTGCCACAAAGCAAAAATGGTTAAGGAATGGTTTGAGGAGCACAACAACGAGTTTGAGGTGTTGACTTGGCCTCCAAATTCCCCAGATCTCAATCCAATTGAGCATCTGTGGGATGTGCTGAACAAACAACTCCGATCCATGGAGGCCCCACCTCGCAACTTACAGGACTTAAAGGATCTGCTGCTAACATCTTGGATGCCAGATACCACAGCACACCTTCAGGGCTCTAGTGGAGTCCATGCCTTGACGGGTCAGCAAAAGGGGGACCAACACAATATTAGGAAGGTGGTCATAATGTTATGCCTGATCGGTGTATATTCCTATTATAATAAAACTCTTCATGTTTGTAATTATATTGTAGTTACATGTTTTGTAATTATTACATTTTAAAACAATGTTTTCTATTTGAAATTATTTGAAAAAGTATCCCTGTTATGGCAAAGCTGAATTTTCAGCAGCCATTATTCCAGTCATCAGTGTCACATGATCCTTCAGAAATATAATATGCTGATTATATCAGAATAATAAAAAATTATTTTTTGTGTATGTGTTATGAGTTGGTTCTAAATATTATCCTTAATTTTGAATTTATTTATGAGTTATGATTTTCGGACAGGTTTAATGGTTAATCAGTGAGTAGTAATGACTTATTGAGATGTGCATGGAGTACATTGTAAAATCGTTCTCCAAATACCAAAAACCAAATAGTGATGTTTTCTTCCTCTCCACTCCCTAGCCAAACGTCCTGCCCCAGGCCCCATCCCCATTTCCCCAGCTCAGAAAATTACCAAGCCAGCAGCCAAATATGGAGTGCCTTTAACAGTCCGGAGACCATCTGATGCTGTCAGGAAGGTCCCAGATGCATCAAAGAAACAAGTCAAACTCAAGCAGGTGAGAACCATGGGAAATATTTCATTGGCTAATCGACTCCCATGTTTTGCCCATGCATTACCACCCAGAATGTCTGAATATTAGGAGGGGCATTGAGGATCATTGTGTATCATTCAGATATTTGTTGATGTTGTCCCGCTGTATGCTATATATGAGAGCGAGAGACCTATTGATCCTCGCCCCCGGTGTCATGTGTTGTCCAGGCTCCCCCTCCTGCAGCAGCTCAGAGGAGAGTGAGTCGAGTGGAGGAGGAGAGGAGGAAGCGTGAGGTAGAGACTGCCCCCTATCTACAGACCCTTGTGCTAACACCCAGCCCTGCTCCTCATTATTAACCCACATAGCTCTGTACAAATACACTCTGTCCTCTTTTTTCCCTGTAAGCCTTAGACAGTTTTACCCTTTATATCACTAATAAGTCCCATTTAATAGTCTACTCCACTGGTTAAAGATCTGGGTTGCTAACTCAAAAGTTGTAAGTTTAAATCATGCAAAGGACGATACGTCAATTATCAGTATTGTGCCTTTGAGCACTTATCTACAGGTTGGTCCTTAAGAATGCGTAGTTTAATCAATACCTCTATATTCAGTTTTTCAATGATGTCTGGGTGAACATGTATAAGAATCAGATGAGTTCTGAGACATGCTGCTCTTCAACCAGCGTAGTTGCGTCACTCACGCCGTGTGAGATTGGCTTTTGAAATATATTAATTTCTCAAAATCACAAACCACATTTGACAACATATAAAAACAAAATAATCTTTAGAGTAATTTTATGAATAAAGGTAGAAAATTATAAACCGGTTGAAAAACAAAACTTTATTTCAAGTCGTGTCATCTTAAATTCCAATGCAGTGGAGTAGTTCCCTAGTTCCCGCTGCCATGGGTTGATCCAGCAGCACTATTGCTGTGTGTGCTTCTAGTTGCTTATTATTTATATAAAATGAGAAAGATAAGACCTACTGCTTCAGTATTATAATCTAATATTCTAAACAAACACGTTCTAATGTTTTTCTCTTATTTGAAACTTTTTTTTTATTTTTAATCTTTTCCCCTCTTTCCTCCTTTTTGTTGGTGTCTTCCTGCTTCTCTCCAACTGCCATCATCCATATGGTGGGCATCTATATTTCTGTTTCCTTTCTATCCCTTTTTTATTAACCCTTTCACCAGTACAGTGTTCATACTGTAAAGGGCTTTTCACACTGCGCTTAACCCCGGGTTATCGCCATTCTATACACTGCTTTTAACCCTGGGTAAAGGAACGTTTCACACTTGTTATTATCCGGGGTTATGAAACCTTGTACAGTGTGAAATGATGCAGTGTTAGAATGTTAAAGCTAAACGCTTAGCAACAGACAACCAATCACGTACATATTTGATTGCTTTACAGTCACGGAAACACTGCACATTGTATATAAACAGTAAATTCAGCATTTGAGAGGAAAAAATGTCAAATGCTGACAGAAAACACAGCAATTTGAGTGAAGAAGAGACCTTTTTATTCAGTATAAACTCGATAGTACGGTCGGCAATACGAGGATGCACAATGCTAGAGCTTTTATGTCAACAGGTCGCATGCTTCATTCATCCAGACAATGACACTGACCCCACAAATATGCAAATAAGAACGTTAACCCCGGGTTTAGGAATGTACAATGTGAAACATCAGCTTATGAATACCCAGGATTAATTGTTTATGGGTAAATTATGAGCAGTGTGAAACATGAAGCAAGATAACCCAGGATTCAGTTTACCTAGGGTTTAGAATGACCCAGGGTTAAATATTTCAGGTGTGAAAAGCCCTTACATGTGTTTAGACCTACTGTACCTTCTGAGCCCCAAGGTGTGCTCAACGGTTAATAAATGTTCAACAACTGATTCATTTTTGGAACAAATTTTCTTTAAATATTCTTTGACTATGTGAAAGTGAAGTGTCTTTTACATATATGGTTATTTGACTGTTCTTGCCTCTCTTCTGTCACATGGGCAGAATTTTACAAACAAATATTTACAACAGTTACGTCATCACTAGTGCAAATAAGTAATTGGAAATAAATATCACATACTGTTTGTGGTATTTGACTCCTGTCTAAAAGCACCTTGATCATGTTCTGTTTCAGGAAGGAGTGAGGAAGAAACGGATGGAGATGATGGAGAGGGAAAGGAAACAAAGAGAACAGGTGAGCTTTTAATGACATCATGGCATGACATGTCTTTGTAACAATGTATTTTACATTGTTACAAAGGATTTTTATTTCAAATAATTTCATCAAAGAAAGCTTAAAAAATGTATCATGGTTTCCAGAAAAATATTAAGCAGCAAAGCTGTTTTTCAACTTTGATAATAACAGGAAATGTTTCTTGAGCAGCAAATCAGCCTATTAGAATGATTTCTGAAGGATCATGTGATGCTGAAGACTGGAGTGATGATGCTGAATATTCAGCTTTGCCATCACACATATAAATTGCATTTCAAAATATATGAAAATTGAAAGCTGTTATTTAAAAATTTTTTTTTTACAATATTACTTTTATTAATTTATCAATTAGCTGTGATGAGCATAATAGACCAAACCCAATTTTTTTAATTATATTGTATACTATATATATTGATTTAAAATAACTCGTGTCATATGTTTCTTAAATTCTAAACACTATTTTAATGTTAAAAGAAAATGTTAACATTGTAAGTTTTGAGACTGTAGCATTACTGATTGAATGAGTTCACATCAAGTTCAACAGATGGCTGCTCTGGTTTCATTAGATGGATGGATGCTATTTATAATGTCTCTTGGGTAGAAAGACATTTAAAAGCCTCTTAATTGAGTCAGTTACCCTCAGTAATTGTGTTTCTCTCTGTAGATGTTGTTACTGAAGGCTGCTCAGATGAAGAGATTTGAGAGAGAAAAGGTGAACTGATCAGTGCAAATAGTTATTTGCAATAAATTGATGTTGGTTTGATTTGTTTGTGTTAACTTTGACCTTTTTCATCTCAGCTGAACCGAATCAACCGGGCTCGGGAGCAGGGCTGGAGACATGTGCTCAGCTCTAGTGGAGGCAGCAGTCCTGAGCGAAAGGTGCAATGGGCTTCCTTGTCTGCCACGGGCCATTCGATAAAAGCTGCTAATATAGTTGTCACTCTTACTGTTTTTTTTTCTATGCTTTTTTGCACAGTTTTTTGGAGGTGGTGGCATTGGAGCACCACATTCCCCTGGAATAGGCCCCTCCCCTGTGCCTGGTCCTACCCATGCCACACCTTATCACTTTGGCCCCACCCCTATTCCTTCTTCTGCACCTTCTTTAGCTTCAAGCAGAGCACCATATGACCATATCCACCCAGCAGCTGAAAAAACATCCAAACCTACACCTAAAGAGGGTGCTGGAGAAGGAGTCAAGTCTTCAGGTGACAATGGCAGGTGAATGAGATGCACTGAGTGACCCTGTTTTTGTATTTTCTTTTTTTCTTTGAAGAATTATTAATTTAACATGCAGCAATATTCAATGTCATTATCATTAAAGGACTGTTACAGACTCAGGGACGACGAATGGTCATGCCGCCATCCCTGTTAAGGATGTTGTCAGGAAAGAACCATGCAAAACAAGTTTCCATAATGAGCAGATTTCAAAGAACGACTATGCCAATAGGTCAGATGTTTCTCAACAGTAATGTCTGTCAGATATTTAGCATGCCTTCACGTCAATAGAGTTGAAATCACTACTTTTGTCTATAGGTTTCGAGGTCAGCTGGCGGCAGAGAGGCATAAGCAGGTGGAAGAGTTTCTACAGAGGAAAAGAGAAGCCATGCTGAATAAAGTCCGTGCAGAAGGACAGCTGGTACGAGTCTTTTACCTCAACCTCTTCTGGTTAAAGGAATCTGGTTTTCATTGAAAATAATTTTGACTCATCCCTCAGTTTTAAAGTCAGCATGAAATTAACATTCACCCTATCTATTTTCTAAATACACTTACTTATTGAACTTGTGAATGATTTATCAATGCGTACATTTAAAAAACATTTTGGACCATTTTTAATAAAAAAAACATAACCCGGCCTTCCAGTAAAACAACAGACTTATCTCTGGTGACACGTGACACTTCTCCATTCATTTAGTTTGCTTAAACCCACCCCCTTTTTTTGCAATCGAATGCAAGTTCGCATTCAGATCTGCCTCTGTCTGATCAACAAATGATGGATAGAACTAAGTCCCCACCCTACTCCTTTGGGTAATCCGTTTAACTCTAATATACATCACAATGTGAAAGAAATTATCTGTCTGTTTAAGAGCCAAAAATGGATTTTGTTGATATAATGAAGCTAAAACATTTCTTTAAAGGCCCCGATATACAGTACTTGAAGAAATTGAAGAACGAACTGATGTGACGTCATTGCGAACAAAATCAGGTTCGTTTTGGGGAGTTTTCGAAACCGTGCCGAATTACAGAGCCTGTGCAAACATATCCACATTGCTATGATGATCAGATGTTTTTCTTATGATTTATTCAAAAAATGCTTGCTGTTTATTTTGTTATTGAGAAGAGAGCATGCAGCACATATTTACATATTCATCTAAACATCTCCGCAATGTGGTTGCCGTCGGATGTTTGCTTGCAGTATATCGCTGGTCACATATACCCCTAAATGAACAACAAAAAAGAAACTTCGCTGTGAGTATATCGGGGCCTTAACTCCCAGTTTAGTGGCTTAGTCTAGGGAAATTAAATGTTGAAGATCTTGATTACTTCAGGGTGTTTGGGTTTTGAAATCAGTGATGGGATTGATACTACATTACATTATGTGGCTTTTGTAATATCGGTTTAACCAATGGGTGAATAGGGGGCTCGACAAAACCTGGCCGCCATCTTTGCAAGCTGGACAAACTCCTCCCGATGCAGGAGACCACAAGTGAACAAAGAGGAGGAGGTAGGAGTCCTGCCTGGGACCAAACATCGCTCCTCACTCATCACATCACTTGATCCCCTCATTGCTCGGTTCCTTATTTTAAGTTGTTGTGTCCACCTGAAGTTGTTGCAGCTACTCACCAGCATCTGTTGCCCCTTCCCTGCAGAGTGTTTGAAAACCTCCAGTTCATCATTTAATTTTGTCCTCATTCCTTCAGAATTACCTATTTGTTTTGTTTTTTTAATCTATTTTTTTGTTTGAGGATGTTGTTCTGCTTCAGCACCCCTTGTTTTGGATCCTTCATTATTTGTACTACTTTTGACAAGGTTTGAGTGTAACTTCAGGATTCCAGCTGACGACCATCTAACTGCTGCTTTTTATGGTCCTAATCAATGGATTCATTGAATTTGAACTGCTTGAGTTTGCTGTTCCCAAATTACAGCATGAATGTTTGATGTTTTTCTTTTCCAGTATATTTCACCAATTCATGTACAGTGTGTGACTTGTCCATATTCTTGTGTGTACATATTTGTTGGAAGGAGACAATGGGAAAAGAACAAAGAGATGATACGCAATCTGTGTGTTTCTCAGGAGTACTTGACGAGATTACGACAGATCAGACTACAGAACTTTAATGAACGTCAGCAGATCAAAGCTCGCCTCAGAGGAGAAAAGGTATATACATCCACATATACACACATATACCCTGTTTGACTGTAGATTTATTGCTGACAGTATTGTCAGCTGTATCATTATATGGTTGTATCATCTTTCTGATACCCATATTAATGTTTAATATTATCAGTGTTTCCCATACATTGATTTATTTGTGGCGGCCCGGCAAACTAAGGTCGCACACTCGCACTGGTGCCCAACTGATAAGAGCTGCCCTTTGTGTTACATATGAGAAACATCAAATGGCAAACAAAGTGAAAGCGGAACGGAACCGCGCTATTCGTTTGAGCTGCGCGGACCGTTTATCAGCTCGGAGCAATAACGGAATACACGGGCAGATCTCATGACACTGTTACTACACAGCGCTGGGAGATCCAGAGAGAAAGCGCTTGAATTCACTGCAGAATTAATAACATTGCTACTGCGAGATCTAATGGAAGCATTCAGCACAGAATTCTCAGTTATAAACCACAGATATCAGGTCAAACAGCGCTGACTTTTTCAGCTTTCCACTTTGTGGCAAACAAGCACTTTTATTTTAAAAAAGACATGAAATTACCACTATAAACAGTAGATGAATATCAATTCATAAACCCACCACAAGTAAATTCTCAACCTATGGGAAACACTGATTTATAAATTCCCATCAGTTTCAGTGCTTTTATACACTATTACATATTTGCTTTTTTGTGAATTTTTTTTCTTTGGTCTATCTTTCTCAGTATGACAGTGACTCAGACAGTCAGGAGTCATGTGAAGAGGCAGTGCTCAGGAGGAAGAAGATTGAGGCTTTGAAGGTTATACATTTTACATTTTTTTTCATATATTATATTATATTATATATTAATATTTTGAATTAAAAAAACTGAATGACATACTCTACCGTTAAAAAGATTAGGGTCAGTATGATTAAAAAAAAATCTTATTTTTGATATGTGTTTTTGAAAGAAGTCTATTTTTCTCATCAAAGCTAAATTTATTTGATCAAAAATACAGTAAAATTGTGAAATATTATTACAATTTAGCTCATTAACTCATTTTGTGAAAGGCCCAGTCAAAGGCTCGTGCTGCTGTACTTAAAGAACAGCTGGAAAAGAAGAGAAGAGAAGCATATGAGAGAGAGAAGAAAGCATGGGAGGATCATGTATGTCATTTTCTTTCCTAATCTTTCTTTTTCTCATCTCTGCTCATCGATGTCTTATATTTTGTATTCTACCTTATCTTTTGTGACAAAGCAGCTTGTTGCACGGGGAGTGAAGGCTGCTGTTGGAGCCGTAAGTGGAGCTCCACCTCCCTCAGCCGCTCCCCCTCAGACACCTGACTCCACCCCTCAGGAAGCTGCTTCCAAAGCCACACCCTCCTCTAGACCCACCACTCCAGCCATTTCCATGACTGCTGCTCTGAAGGATGTGGGCGCGGTTAGTTGTCCATCACACCTCTTCTTTTATTTGCTAGAACAGCCATCTCATGGTTATCTGTCTTTTCTTTTTTGGTAGATTTCATCAGGGCAGAGTTCTCCTTTGAAAGAGGACTCCCTTAAAGCAGAAACATCAAGTGTACAGGTGGGAATGCGTAATTGGATGTGAGAAATACTATTAATATGAGAGAGCAATTTAATGAATAATTGTCAATAGGGGTGGGCGATATACCGGTAAACACGATTAACTGGTAGAAATTTGTCAACCGGTAGAGATTTTGGACTATCGTCTCTATCGCAGTTGCGCTCATGTGACGTTGCTGTGCTGCACGGTCACGAAAGCTTATCGTTTGCATGCGTTTTAAAGTATTGTGGTTTAAAAACAAGTGATTTTAAACCGCTGAAGCGTAGTAAGCAGTGAAAGAGAAGTCATTTCGCCATATGCACGTGACAAATTGAGCTTGAACGGTTGAATACCTGTGAGTCAAAGTGACCATGTCTTTGCAAGTAAACACAGTCATTTATGTCTTAAAGTAAACATAAACATTTGAGGAAGAAAACGCACGAGTATATTGGATCCGTGGAGTTGGTCTTAAAGTGACAGCATCCAAATTTACCTGCTGTCGTTATTAATGTTAATAATGATTGTTTTTATTATTACTTTTACTATCGATAATCCATTCCACTCTGATGTACATCACAATATGGAAGAAATTATCTGTCATTACACATATTGTTATTATAAATATAAAATACTAATATAATTTTTTTTTTTTTTTTTTTTTTTAAGAGTGACAAGAAGGAGATTCTACGCAGACTCAACCAGAAGGTCCAGACCACTGAGGATGATGCTGAGAAAGATCCCACACCTTGCAGCAATGCACCATGCCCCACTCCTCAACCAATCCAGCCTTCAATCACAGAGGAAAGGCCACCCACAGCTGGTGATAGGAAAAAATGGGAAGCTGTAGCTCCACCCTTACTGTCTGTAGCTGAACAAACTCTGGAGGAGACCTGTGCAACTCTGGCAGGTATCGTATAAACACAACAGTCTCATCAATAAAATTTTATACCTGTAAAACGTGTGTATAATTAAATTTGTTTAAAGGGTACTTGTAGATTTTTTTTTTTTTTAGAAAGACTTTTTAAGACCTCTACATAAATAAAATTAATACTCTATGTCCATACAGAACATTCCCATTCAATCTCAAAATAATGAATCTCAGAGTCTTTTACCTAATTAAACAGGCTGAGGCACACATTTACATTTTACTTAAAATGTGGTAACGGTTTAAAATGCTCAAGACTTGTAAGAAGTGTGCAAGAAGTGTTTTATTCAGTATACACGTTTGAATTTGGTTTATATACCAATGTATCACAACATAGGAATTATACTAACACATTTATTTTCATTAAACCAACATTTTTGTTTTTCATCCCCAAATTTAATACTTCTTACAGTGATAATTAAGACTTTTGACCTTTTAAGATATTTAAGACATTTTATAAGTAATGGTTTGTCGGATCTGTGTGCTAGCGCAGGTTATTATCTCAGTTTATAGCTCCTAACTTGATAAAACAGGCTGTGTGACTGAGGAATGATTACCTCAAAATGTACGTCCATATGCAAGTTGAAAAGTTTACATTTAATACATACACCTCTGTAACTATTGTCAATGTCGCGTGACAGTGATTATACCCCTCCGTGAGCCAATGTTGGCACGCGTGCCATAGGTTGCGACCCCTACTTTAGAGATTCATTTCATATGAGCACCACACACATTCACTCACATGTTTCCTCTCTATTGTCCTGTCTCAGTTTCTCAGGTGGCATCTCCAGAGACGAATGCTCCCTCTGGTGGAGACAGGAAGAAATGGCAGACTGACGGTGCACCTCTTCTGTCTGTGGCTCAGCAGACACTGGAAGAAACCAGCCTTACAACAGCAGGTCGTCTAGCAGGTAAACTTCCTCACCCTGAGATTCTGTAGATTTTACAGCTGAACTATTTGACAAATAATTATCAAATTGTCATTTAGTATTAGCTGAAGCAATGGTGAAAAACAAATGGTGAAAGTCAACCTCTTCGCATACTTAGAAAATGTGCTCTGCTGCACAAGTTGCAGAGACTCACAGAGATCGACCTGACAAGTGACTGAGTTTATTGTAGCACTTTGCATATGCATGACTCTAATTAAAAGCAAATGTACCAACACAAATCAAAATACTGCAGCACTTGGATGCATCTGAAAGCACACGCCATCAGCTCTCATTACATCAGCATCACATATTCACGGTGCCATCCAGTGTATTCAGTTATGAAGATTTAGATGAGCTTCAATGAAAAATTAGTGGCTACAGCAGGCCTTGATGCAAATTTTAAAAGTGTTTTCGCTAGTCGACTAGGTGCTGAATAACACTTGTCAATTATTTGTACACACCACTAGTGAATAGATTATGTACTGGAGTGTGTTTTGTTTTGTAACCATGGAGGGTGTGTTTGGGACTCCAGCCACTCTATAGCAACCGACTTAATAACAACAGAGTTTTAGGTTATTTTCTAGATCTCTAATCTTCTATGTCTGGAAAGCCCAAAATCATATTTTTGTTGTATATTGTAAAATAGATGTCTTATTTATATGCAGTAAAATCTATTTTTTTCTTACTTGTTTCAGAGAAAACAGCCGGTGAAGTCATTTGCATGGACGCTTGGCAGGGGGAGGGGCTAAGGAAGGCTTGGGCGCAGAGTCCAGACTCAGAGGTTCTGAAGGTGTTGGAAGCGGCAGAGCTCCAGTCCTTTACTCAGAAACTAGATCCCACCAGCACCTGTGACCTCACACTGACTGGTGAGTCTTTTATCAGAGTGTTTTTTGCCTGTGTTACGTGTCAGTAGCTTCCTGTTAATCCTGTACTTCTGTGTCTTTTTATCAGAAAGCCTTAATCCCATTGAAGAGTCATCAGATGCCACTAATGAAGCCATACAAGTGCCTCTCCCTCAACAATGCCAGCCTGCCAGTGGCCATACCAAACAAGAAGTGACATGTCAGGAGACTGTGCCAATCATAGCAGAGGTTAAAAGTCAGGAACTAATCCCCCCAATACCAGAAGAGATACAAATGTCTCAATCTAGAGAAAGTGAGGCAGAGGGTGAGAATGCTACACTGAATATGACTGCATTAGACTTAGCAACATAGATTTAAACATGTATTTTGCATTTCATGTTTTTAACTAAATCACTTTTCTCTGTCCTCCCAGTGGTGGATGACATGGAGTCAGTAGTTCTGGATGACGCCACACAAAAAACCTCACAACAGCCCCCAACAGAAGTAATGCAGGCATGGACAAATGACACTCCAGTTTCTCTGTAAGCACTTTTTTTTCTGAAATCTAACAGTAACAGCACACAGGTTTGGAACATACAGCACCATTCAAAAGTTTGGGGTTAGTATGATTTTTAAAATGTTTTTGAAAGAACTTTCTTATGCTCACCAAGGCTCCATTTATTTATTTGATTAAAACGTAGAATAAAAATAACAATATTGTGTAGGAGCTGATCCGACCTACACTCACCTAAAGGATTATTAGGAACACCTGTTCAATTTCTCATTAATGCAATTATCTAATCAACCAATCACATGGCAGTTGCTTCAATGCATTTAGGGGTGTGGTCCTGGTCAAGACAATCTCCTGAACTCCAAACTGAATGTCAGAATGGGAAAGAAAGGTGATTTAAGCAATTTTGAGCGTGGCATGGTTGTTGGTGCCAGACGGGCCGGTCTGAGTATTTCACAATCTGCTCAGTTACTGGGATTTTCACGCACAACCATTTCTAGAGTTTACAAAGAATGGTGTGAAAAGGGAAACACATCCAGTATGCGGCAGTCCTGTGGGCGAAAATGCCTTGTTGATGCTAGAGGTCAGAGGAGAATGGGCCGACTGATTCAAGCTGATAGAAGAGCAACTTTGACTGAAATAACTACTCGTTACAACCGAGGTATGCAGCAAAGCATTTGTGAAGCCACAACACGCACAACCTTGAGGCGGATGGGCTACAACAGCAGAAGACCCCACCGGGTACCACTCATCTCCACTACAAAGAGGAAAAAGAGGCTACAATTTGCACGAGCTCACCAAAATTGGACAGTTGAAGACTGGAAAAATGTTGCCTGGTCTGATGAGTCTCGATTTCTGTTGAGACATTCGGATGGTAGAGTCAGAATTTGGCGTAAACAGAATGAGAACATGGATCCATCATGCCTTGTTACCACTGTGCAGGCTGGTGGTGGTGGTGTAATGGTGTGGGGGATGTTTTCTTGGCACACTTTAGGCCCCTTAGTACCAATTGGGCATCGTTTAAATGCCATGGCCTACCTGAGCATTGTTTCTGACCATGTCCATCCCTTTATGACCACCATGTACCCATCCTCTGATGGCTACTTCCAGCAGGATAATGCACCATGTCACAAAGCTCGAATCATTTCAAATTGGTTTCTTGAACATGACAATGAGCTCACTGTACTAAAATGACCCCCACAGTCACCAGATCTCAACCCAATAGAGCATCTGGGATGTGGTGGAACGGGAGCTTCGTGCCCTGGATGTGCATCCCACAAATCTCCATCAACTGCAAGATGCTATCCTATCAATATGGGCCAACATTTCTAAAGAATGCTTTCAGCACCTTGTTGAATCAATGCCACGTAGAATTAAGGCAGTTCTGAAGGCGAAAGGGGGTCAAACACAGTATTAGTATGGTGTTCCTAATAATCCTTTAGGTGAGTGTATAAGCAACTATGCTTCCAACAACCCCAGTATGATTCCCGGCTCAAGGTCCTTTGCCGATCCCACTCCCCTCCCTTCCACCCTGTGCCATGATTTGGTCCTCAAGAAACATTTCAAACTGTTATACGTCTTAAAATGCTGTTTAATACATTTGTGGAATCTTTGATAAAAAAAAAATGTAATATTATACATTTCTTAACTGTCACTTTTGATCAAATAATGCATCCTTGCTGAATAAATGTATTAATTTCTTAGAAAAAAATTTAATCTTACAGACTCCAAACCTTTGATTGGTAGTGAACATAATAACAGAACTTTCATAATTTGAAAAAACTATCCCTTTAATCGTTGCTTTTTTTTTATGTTAGGCCAGCAGAGGGCAGAGTAATACAAGCAGAATCCACAGAGATACCGCAAAGAGAGGAGAAACATCCTGAACCTGCAGGTAATCTCAAGTGCAATGCTAAAACACTTTATCTCCCTCTCACACAAGCATGTCTCATTATGAACCATAACAAAGAGCTCCAGGCTTCCACTTTACACATCATTTACCTTTTAACAATGTTAATCCGCAGGAGCTTTAACAAGTCCTGTTTAAATGTAGCTCCTCTGTAAAAAACAAATAAAGTTTTTGTGTTGACCTCTTTCTTTCTTTTTCCAATAGATGAGTCTCTGTTTGTGAAGCTAAGTAGTAGTCCAGCTCACAGACGTACAGTAGCATTGGCCATCCTGTCTGCCCAATCCTCATTGGAGGACTCTTCCTCCGTCACCTCACGTTCCCGCTCTGTCTCTCCGCTGCGTTCCCACCGCCATGACGACGCACTCCTCATCGGCCTCTCCACTGGCCTCTTCGATGCAAACAACCCAAAGGTGAGCATTGCAATTGGAACAGCACTGTACTTCGTGTGGGTCTCTGTGTGTTGCATTTGTCATATAATCCTATCTATTTTCTTTCTCTCGCATGTTAATACAGACTGCAAAACAGTAAAGCTAAACTCTGGCCAAATCTTCTAGTACTGAAGGCTAGAATGCAATACACAACGTTTGAAATCGGAACTAATTTTAATACACTAGGAATCATACATTTGGCGACTTTGTAATTGGTTATAGAGGGAAAAACTGGGTATCATACACTGAACGTCTCACACTCAATCAATCAATCAATCAGACTATCCGAACAAAACAAACTCGCACTAAAAAAACTTTGTTGCTAGGAGACGCATACCATCGACTGGATGGAATCATAATCTTTAACCAAAAAGAGTCTGTGCCTGTCATACACTATGCGATTTTCTGTGAAATCTGTCGACTTTGACTGCCCAGAATCTGCAGACAGGCTTTGACTTTTGGCAACTAGCACCAACACATCCAGACTTCGAATTGGGCAAATCTGGGCAAAAGTTGTGTAGTGTACAAAAATGTAGGTGGGACTCTGTGAGTAACAGATATGCTGACCACAGATTTTTGGAGGTGTACATTTTCAGAAGTGAGTGTAGTTAGAAGGGTGCAGATGCAGAGACTTTTCTGTGGGCAAGCCTCAGTGCCTTGAACTTGATGAGAGCAGCAACTGGCTGCCAGTGGAGTGAGACAGAAAGAGGAGTAATGTCCACTTTCTTGGGTTCATTGAAGACCAAAAGTGCTGCTGCATGCTGGATCATTTTGAGAGGTTTGAATGCACCTGAATGAAGGACAGATAAAAGCATTACAGTAGTCTAGAAATGACATGCCTGGACAAGGAGTTGTGTAGCATGCTCGGATATTATGGGTCTGATTTTCTTGATCTTTCAAATCTGCAAGAAGTGGACTTTTACGACCAAATAAACTTCAAGGAC
Organism: Rhinogobio ventralis; assembly: GCA_039654625.1. Lineage (NCBI taxonomy): Eukaryota > Metazoa > Chordata > Actinopteri > Cypriniformes > Gobionidae > Rhinogobio > Rhinogobio ventralis. The sequence continues at coordinate 5,867,787 of CM077210.1, read as the reverse complement.
AATATTGCAAATGGTATTCCCAGGTTCCTGGATTGGTAGACAAGGATGTTAAGTTGAGTTAGAAGTAGGGATGCACCGATATGAAAATTTTGGCCGATACTGATAAATCTAAATCCAAATTTTTATATAATTTCTGAGAGCCTGATTACAAAAACAAAAGTCTCACCATTAAATGCCATGTCCCAAGGACACAATTATGATGTTCTCATAAAGCAATAAGCTCCAAGAAGCTGTGGTTTACAGTGAATTTATATCAGCTAAGGGGCGTTGTTAGGTACGACGTGGAGCGGAGCTAAAACCCCCACACAATACAAATATTAAAGCCAAAATATATGTATCAATGCAACTTTCATAAAGTAAAACCACTAAAAGCCTTCTTTCCGCCTGAAAAAATAGTCCCTGAGCGTGAACAGCAACAGAAGTTCCATTTATTATGCCATTAGATGTCTTAATGAGTGAGTCAGTCAGTAGCGAAGACTTTTATATTGAAAGGACTAAAACTTGTGTGAACACAGGAACAAAACGCAACTGACAAATGAGCACTGTCACTGTTAGGACACAGGAAAACCCCTTTACTGTTAAAAGGACAAGATATCTCCGCAGACAACTGATTTTTTATTATGAACAGGACTGACCTGAAGGAATATGCTAAATCTGAATGCAGGTAATACACTCGGTCACTCAATCTCTCTCTCAGAATAATACAAGCTTCAATCAATGAACAATATCAATGAGAACAAACATATGTTATGTTGTGCAATGATACGGAGAACCATTGGGTGAAGCGGTCATAGCTGTGTCAAAACTGTTTATCGTGAATAAAACACAGCTATTGACCAATCAGAATCAAGGACTGGAACTAACCATTTTATAATTATAATTTTATGTAGCCCATGTGACAGACTTGTACTGCACATGTTGCACTTTACTGTGTTTTCCCTTATTGAAGTGATTACAATCATATTTCAAGCAATCCAAAACCATCATGGGAAACTTAACTTGATTAACAAATTTTATCGGGCCGATAACGATAACATTAAAAATGAACATATATCGGCCTATACCGATATGGTGGCTGATATATTGTGCATCTCTAGTTAGAAGTGGTGTTCTTTAATCCAGCCTAAGATGCCTATTGAGCAGGCTGAGATTTGTGCGGATGTTGTGCCAAGAAGAGGAGGGGGCCGAGCAGCGAACTCTGAGGTACCCCGTTAGTTAGCTGACATGACACCTCTGCCCTCCAAGATCTCCTTGTGTGGTAGGACTCTATCCAGCACAGTTCCCATAACAGTGTAAAGTCCTGCAGACAAGTCCCGCCAAAGGAAACCGGACGATCTTAAAAAAGCTCCTACCAGCCGCAGGGCTTTAGTGACAGAAAGACCTGTGAATGTCAGCTTTTAAAACCTGACTGATTATAGTCTAGCAAGTTGTTCTGTGAGAAGAAAGAAGAAACCTGAACAGGAGGAGAGAGACCAGAGGGTTACCCAAGTTTATTTTCGATGTGTTGAGCAAATGCCAGTGCTAAGTGATGTGCTCTAAAATCACATATGAACTTGTAGAAAAACGGAGGGAATAGGGCCAAGGGGGCAGGTGGTAGGTTTATAGACCTCAGCCTAGAGCAGGGGTGTCCAAACTCGGTCCTGGAGGGCCGCTGTCATGCAGAGTTTAGCTCTAGCTTTCCTCAACACACCTGCTGGAGGTCTCTAGTATGCCTAATAAGACCTTGATTAGCTGTTTCAGGCGTTTAATTCGGGTTGGAGCTAAACTCTGCAGGACAGTGGCCCTCCAGGAGCAGCATTGAACACCCCTGGCCTAGAGAGTGTAGCATTGTGGATAGGTCGTTGTTGTTTATGAATTTGTGGTGTTAAGAACTGACTGACTTTTATTAACTCAGGGGAAAAAGTGTCAAAGTGATCAGCCATATAAATCATACAGTGGGGTGTAACATCAGAAATACCAGATGATAAACCAGAAAGGCCTGTAGGACTTATCAAAGAAAAATATTTTTTTATATTTCTAATATACATCTTTTTTGAAACAGTTTTAGTATTTCTTTTGGTACTTAAACTTCAACTAATTTATTTAAGTTAGTTGTCAAGGCAATATGTTTAAGTTTTTCATCAGTTTTGTTTTAATTTTAAAAATACACTACAATAAGGTTCCATTTGCTAACATTAGTTACAACTATGTAAACTTACATGAAGTATCAATGATAAAATTGAATTCTTTTAAACTATTGATTAATTTTAGTTAATGCCAAAGGATTAGTTCACTTTTAAATAAACTTTTGCTGATAATTTACTCACCCCCATGTCAGCATAGTGTCACCCCGGGTCTTATCTAGAGAAACGATCGGTCATTAAAAAAAAAAAAAAAGTTTGTTGTATAAGCACAAATGCTCGCCATGCTCTGTTCTGTGATGCACATTCAGGACGTCACTTAATACGCAATTACGTTGAAAAGGTCACGCTTGACCTTTGTATGTGCACGATCAACTTGTAAACACTGACTCGGTACTGAGCGTGACCTTTTCAACGTAATTGCGTATTACGTGACGCATTTGTGCTTATAAAACTAACTTTTTTATTTTTTAAATGACCGATTGTTTCGCTAGATAAGACCCTTATTCATTGTCTGGTATCGTCTGGTATTGTTTAAAGCCCTTTGAAGCTGCACTGAAACTGTCATTTGTACCTTGAACCATTTGGTGGAGAAACCATTATATGGAGAAAAATCCTGGAATGTTTTCATCAAAAACCTTAATTTCTTTTCCACTGAAGAAAGAAAGACATTGACATCTTGGATGACATGGGGGTGAGTAAATTATCAGCAAAAGTTTATTTAAAAGTGAACTAATCCTTTAAGGTCAACATTTACTAATACATTATTAACATCAAAAGTTGTATCTGTTAATATGAATCAATAAACCTGAGTGTAACAGATGTGGCTGTACAAATTGCACAACGAAGATGAAGGAGCCAATCAGCCAATCCAAAAACAAAACCTCATCTAATATCAACAAGACCAGACCAAGAGCTCAACAAAACAGGAAGTATATACACACAGGCTGAATCCGAAATCGCCCTCTATACCATTAAATAGGGCATTATTTAAGGGGACAGCCATTTATTGTAGTGGTGTCTGAAACCATAGTGGACATTTTTGAGTGCACTCATTCAATCCCACATTGCACTGCAATAATGAGTGTACAGCCGATGAACACTCAGCGGCTGTCTGAATTCACTCACTTGTTTTCATTCACTCCTTCAAGTGAACTGTATTAGTGGACTAACGTAGGGAATAGTGAAAGAGGGTTTAGACTAGATGAGGGAGCAAAACAGGAACAGCTGAACAGAATGATTAACTAATGAGTTACCAAGGGAAAAAATACTACAAACTCAGGCAGGCTTAACAGGAACAGAGCAAACAAAACCAAAACACAATGAGACTCAGGGTATGTTTACATGACAACGATATACAAAAAACAGACGACAACATTTTAAAAATGATCCCCGTTCACACGGATCTCTGAAAATGACTAAAAAGGCTGTGTTATGCATGTCAGGCCAGTAGTCTGCAATGTCACTTTAAGAAACACCCCGTGAACATGAAATATGCATGCGCATAACATAAAAGTTTTCACAAATTCACGTTTTTGTTATTTACATAGAGATGGTATCGTTTTCGATTTGCCGTTTTCGTGTAAATAAACGGTCAAAACGCACAAAAAGTTTTCCGTTTTCAGTTGTAAACAGTGTCGTGTAAACATACCCTCAACAGAACAGAACATAATGAACTAACAATGAGCAATTGTATTTTTATTAAAGCTGCAGCCCGTAAGTTTGGCCTCTGTGTCGCCATCTCTGTTCGAAACCTGCAACTGCAGTTATTTGCGGAGTTATCATCTGTACGTGAGTTGTGCATCGGCAGCACCCCAGCGCGGATGAATTTAATGTTTTGAGGAGTTTGTGCGGCTTGCTGTCAGTCACCGCACCGGTGTGGATAGGCTACTGTACTTCAGAATCACAGATTCTACATCTTGGAGTATAACCTAAATAAGAATTTTCACCGGAAAATGTCATCTGAACAAGTAACATGTCTGCCACTTTTGGGAACAAAACATTACAATAAATCGCGCTACCAATGGTGATTAAATCTACCGATCTCTCATATAACATCAAACCATGCAAAATATTATTATTGTTATACTTTGTTCTCAAATTGTTAATGTTACCAGCCTTAGCATTGCGAGACTATGTGTATTTAGTGTGTATTAGCGTTACCTGTAGATTCCGTTTTGATGATGTCATTTCGGCCTTTCTGGATTACAATCCGCCATCAAAATGATACATTTAATTACTCCAGCAGCTGCTGTGAGAAAAGGCTATAAATGATCCGCTGGAGAACATGCGATCCGCTCCTCACATGCGATAGCTTACTAGCCAGACTCCTCCTTTATGTATACAGACGTGACGTAATGACGCAAAGACATGCTTGAATTTCTCGCGGAAATCCACCATACCACTCAAATTATAACACATTATTACAAGCTCACCATTGTGAATGGGGCTACGGTAAGGAGATAGTTTTGAATATTGGCTTGTTGTGTACTTCCTCAAATTTATTTTGGATAATTTTTAACCAAAAAAAGTTACGGACTGCAGCTTTAACTAACAATGACAAATATTAAGTACTGTAACAAATGTACTGCTCATTGTTAATCAATGTTAGTTAATGCATTAACTATTGTTGTCTAACGGGACCTTATTGTAAAGTGTTACCACAATTTTTAATAGTTTACAATAAACACAGCAAAGGACTGTGAAGAAATGTAGATGTGTGTGTGTGTTTGTCTTAATTGAAAGATAGGAGACTATTACAGAGCATAGTAATGGAGGACCCGACTGCTTCCATTCATCACACTGATTAGAGCAGAATCTCTTACACTAGACAAGGTGAGAGACGAAGAGAGGTCTGGAAAGAGCTAGAGAAAGACTATGAGGAAGAAAGAGATTGCACTATAGCAGGAGAAACAGATGACAGTCTTCGATAATGCATAGCACTTAGCACAGAATGATAGAGGAGCTCAGATTTGTATCTCATAGAGTTTTTGTTTGGGGTGATTTGTTTTCCACAGACTAAATTTGTGTTTGTGTGCACATAATGGTGTGTGCATGCAGGGATAGGCATATGTATGAGTGTGGATGTGCCTCGGGGCATAACTGTGCTGGAAAGACTGCTGAATGTGTGTGTGCGTGTGTGTTTGAGCTCCTGAGTGGAGCGTTATTAATGCAATTCTTCCACATCCTTAATGTGCCAGTAAACCAAAAGGACTTTGCGCTGGCCTGTGTACTTTTTTCGCCCACCCCACAGGCGCACATACACAAATGCTTTTCTTTGCCCTCACAAAAGCACATTAACATTCACACCCACGCCCACACTTTCGCAAACACGCACTCACATTTGGCCTTTTGGCTTGCTTGCACCCAACCCTCTGGACAACTGGACAGGCAGATCACACAGACACACACACTAAATGCTGTCTTTCTCAGTACAGGCTGTCAGTCTGTTTAATCAGTAGTTCAGCACTCCTCTCCACTGTGCAAGTGCGAGAACACAGTGCGTCTCTGTACTGACGACTGTAGTGGAGATGGATGACTGCGCCGATATTAAAGCCCTCCTCTGCTCTGTGGAGACAATTTTAAGTCCCTGCTGTGTGTTAAATAGCCAAGTTGTTTCATTCCTGTGCACGATTCAGATTGAACAACTTCAAACTGCAGCTTAGAGACTGTGCTTGTGCATTTTTTTAATCCAATTCAAGTTGACTAACTATTTGTAGTCCATTTAAAATGTTGGTTTGTTGCACCAAAAGTAGTCGTAATTTTTTTTTTTTTCCTTTTTTGACAATTCATAATGATATCTGCGGATGACAATAGTTTGATTTTCTTAAGGACAAAAACTATCTTTCCCAACTAATGCTGTAAACTATACAGGAAACCCTCTCATTTTGTACATTACTATAATATTAGAGGTTAAAATGAACAACAAAGCATCTTTGTTGTTCACTACTATTATATTCTATTATATTCATAGTTTGGGGGTGGGACTATCTGTTTGGAAACCTTTCTAAAACAAACATTATACACTTTTTTGCATTTTTAAACGGGACACTTTTTTTGCCACTGTGCATCTAAGGCTTCCATGTGAATGCCCTCTTCACATGTGAGATTAAATGAAAAACAATGTTTATTTAAGTTTGCTGTTGAGTGTGATTTATAGTTGGTTCTGCCGCATCGTTCAATGACAACCTCTTTGCAAAGCCTGCATTGCATTGTGACAGGTTCACAAAACAATCCACACTGAAATGTGCTACACAAACTGTGAAGGTCAGACTGAAGCGATCAGGGATGTTGTTAAAAATAAACTTCAAATGCTTGTTTCTAACATTAGGATCCTTCTGTCTATGAAGGGACACAGGTGCTACAGCACAGTACAGCACAACGAGTAAACTTCCTGCACCTCCTAGTTTCAAAATGGTACTTTGAACGCGTGCATATTTTTACATGCTCATGGCTGTGACCACTACACAACCATGAAGTTTGCAGGATGAGCCATTTTTGCACCTTTATTTTTAATAAACAATCTGAGTGAACTGGGGAGGGAGATTTGCATTTGTACATTAAAGTTTTTTGCTTCAAAAGAACATGAATATTTCTGTTTTCAATTTGTGTGGGTATCTGGTTTGTGATGTTTGAAATCACGTGTGTGTGTGTGTGTGTGTTTGTGTCAGATGTTGAGGACGTGCTCCTTACCAGACCTCAGTAAAGTGTTCAGTGATGCTGCAGAAACTGAAGGTGCCAGCGTTCCTAACAACAACCTGGAGATTGAGGATCTGGAGGATAAAGCGGATGAGCAATCTGAACCTGAGGAGTAAGACACACGCAAAACTTGATGCATGTGTACTTACTCGCATAAACACACCCTCACTTATGAATGTCTCTGTCTCAGTGTGTATGAGGATGAAGATTTGAGGGAGCTCAGAGCATCTATGGAGAGGCTTCTCCAAGAGCAGCACAGTGAAGAAGATGATGATGATGATGATGATGATGATGAAGAGGACGATGATGGTGGTGGATCCAATGGCAGCCCGGCCGATGAAGAGGCAGCTGGTCTTAATGGGCTGGCTAGTGCTGGTGATGACAAATGCAGTCCAGAGGAGGAGTGTTTTAATAGAATGGCTGAAGAAGAGGATGATGTTAGCCATGGTGAGGAAGAGCTAGGAGGGCCAGTTACTAATGGAATGGAGGTTGAGGAGGACGAAGAGCAGATCAGCAGTGAAGGCCAGCTCAATGAGGAGTGGCAGTCAGGTAATACAATCACAACTGCATCCATAAACAACTACAGCTGCGTATCCACGAACAGAGCACAAAGGCTGAACACATCCCCCAAAACAGGGCAACGGCTAACTATATCCACTAAAACAGCACAACAGCTAGATACAACCGCTAACAGAGCAATACAGCTAGACACAACAGCTAACAGTATCCGTTAAAACCGCACAACATCTAACCATATCCGTTAAAACAGCTCAACAGCTAACTATATCCGCTAAAACAGCACAACAGCTAGATACAACCACTAACAGAGCAATACAGCTAGACACAACAGCTAACAGTATCCCTTAAAACGATCAACAGCTAACCATATCCGTTAAAACAGCTCAACAGCTAACTATATCCGCTAAAACAGAACAACAGCTAGATACAACCACTAACAGAGCAATACAGCTAGACACAACAGCTAACAGTATCCGTTAAAACGATCAACAGCTAACCATATCCGTTAAAACAGCTCAACAGCTAACTATATCCGCTAAAACAGAACAACAGCTAGATACAACCGCTAACAGAGCAATACAGCTAGACACAACAGCTAACAGTATCCGTTAAAACCGATCAACAGCTAACTATATCTGCTAAAACAGCTCAACAGCGAACTATATCCGCTAAAACAGCACAACAGCTAACTATATCCGCTAAAACAGCACAACAGCTAGATACAACCACTAACAGAGCAATACAGCTAGACACAACAGCTAACAGTATCCGTTAAAACCGATCAACAGCTAACCATATCCGCTAAAACAGCACAACAGCTAGATACAACCACTAACAGAGCAATACAGCTAGACACAACAGCTAACAGTATCCGTTAAAACCGATCAACAGCTAACTATATCTGCTAAAACAGCACAACAGATAGATACAACCGCTAACAGAGCAATACAGCTAGACACAACCGCTAACAGTATCCGTTAAAACCGATCAACAGCTAACTATATCCGCTAAAACAGCACAACAGATAGATACAACTGCTAACAGAGCAATACAGCTAGACACAACAGCTAACAGTATCCGTTAAAACTGATCAACAGCTAACTATATCCGCTAAAACAGCACAACAGATAGATACAACCGCTAACAGAGCAATACAGCTAGACACAACAGCTAACAGTATCCATTAAAACCGCTTTAACAGCAAGATAAAACCGTTAACAGTGCAATACAGCTAGGAACAACAGCTAACCATATCTGTTAAAACTGCACAACAGCTAGACACAATTGATAACACAGCTCAATGACAAGACACAACAGCTAACCAACAACTAAAACAAAACAACAGCTAACTATATCCTCTAAAACCACACAACTGCTAGACATAACTCACACCACACAACAGTGTACACAGCATACCAGCTAAATGCATCTGCAAAAGTAGGACAGCAGCTAACAAAATCCTCAAATGCAACTCAATAGCTAGTCATGTTCACATGACTACCGTTTTCACAACACAACAGCTAACCACATCTATGAACACAACACAGATGCTGACACCATCCACAAACACAACTAACTATGTCTGTAAATGCACAAAACAACCCATAAAAACTGCTGACTGCATCCACAAACACGATAGAACTGTACCCTAAATACATCACAAACAACTATTATGTTCAAAACTTTGTTGCTAAGCACATTAAAAATTAAAACCAATATTTATTAAGCTAAATATATTGTTCTGGCTAATTAAATCTGGTGATTGATTTACTTTGTGTGACTACAGTGTGTGGAGTGACATTGGCAAATAACACTTTCAATACTGAGTCAGCATAGTATTAGCCAATATTCCCCAACAATACACAATACACTTTGTAATAGATTGTAGCATGTCTTTATACCTGAGCATGGGTATGAATGCAGATGGCAGCGAGGAAGAGGACGATGAAGACCTAGAGCAGCAGGACAGTATCTTCAGTCGTCTGGAGGAGCTGCGGTTCCATCTAGAGCAGGCCATGGGCTTTGAGAACTTCATCCAAGCTTACAACAAGATCAAGGTCGGAGTTCCTCCGTTTTGCATTAAATGTCAACTCTCACCATGTCTCCAGTGAGATTCCGTGGTTTTGTGCCCGGTTGAATGCATTGCGGAAATTCAGCACATCTAAGAGGTCTTTAGTGGTCAAACACCACCAATAACAATGCAGCCATGTACTTCGAGATGAGGACACTCATCTAAGTTTTGTTTTTAGCCTTTGGGAATTGAATACAGATGTTATCCTTGACCTTTAAGAATGTTAAATGTGCTGCTTTATGATGCTTTTTATATATAGTTTGTCACACTGGAAGTGCAATAAACTGTAGTAATTTGCTGCAATTTTTGTTTTTTGCTGCCATTCTGTAGTCAAAATGACCTTATAATTCTCAACTGAAATGGTTGGTTCACCCAAACATGAACATTCTGTCATCATTTACTCACCCTCATGTTGCTCCAAACTTGTGTGATTTTCTGTGGATCAGATATTGTTTGGACTCAAGTGTACTTCAAAATATCTTCTGTTGTTTGCCACAGAAGAATGGAATTTCATCTTTGGGTGAATTATCCCTTTAAAGGTGCAGTGTGTAGTATTTATGAGGATCTATTGACAGAAATGCAACATAATATACATAACTATGTTTTCAGTGGTGTATAAAGATAATGAACTGTATGTTTTTATTACCTTTAGAATGAGCCATTTCTATCTCCATACACTGCGGGTCCCCTTACAGTGAAGTCACTATTTTACGCCACCATGTTTCTACAGTAGCCCTAAACGGACAAACTTCTCTACAGAGCGCTAGCTACTCTCTGCTGTCTCAGACGATGACATCTTTGTCCTGAGTCAGCCACCGTAGCTTTTCATTGTGCTTCGAAAGGGAGGGGTGAGCGGTGGGAGGTTGCAATTCGCAGCCTCACCGCTAGATGCCACTAAAATTTACACAGTGCACCTTTAAGGACTTTAATTAACTTTAAATGGTTTGCATGACTTTATCCAATATTATATTGTTATTTGTATGAATTTTCTTTCTTTATTTAGGCGATTCATGAGGATGAAGATGAGAACATTGCAATGGGCTCCAGCATGGTGCAAAGCATTCTGGGAACTGAGCACCAGCACTTGTATCCTAAAATCCTCCATTTGGTGATGGCGGATGGAGCTTACCAGGAAGGTAAAGTGTTTACACACACATTCTCACTCTCTGATCCATTCATGTACCATTTCATCCGATGTTCTTACACTAGTTAATTCAGTCGGATACTTGCAGAAATAGAGCAATGTGACATGGATGGGTGTAGAAGAGGGCAATTATGTCATTCAGTGCAGTAATTCAAGCACTATATACCTTCCCTAGTTGTGTTTTTTTCCACTAGTTGTAGTCTCTAGACTTACAGATACAAGACAGTCATAAAAATGTATTAAAAAATGAAATGCATAGAAATTATAAATATAATTTCTTGTTATTAATAATAATAATGTAGTATATCAGTAGGGTTGGAGCTAAACTCTGCAGGACAGTTTCCTTCCAGGACTAAAGTTGTCCATCCCTGTATTATGTTTATTAAATTATTGTTATCACTAACAAAATATTATTATACACATTTATGCTCTATTAATATACATATGTATACAGTACACATATTTTAGGCATGTGAGCGTCTACCTCACCCAGTTATTTTTCCACTGTTTTTATTCCTTAGATTCACAGTAATATCAAAAAGAATATATAAATTGATAATAGTAATAATAGTAGTAATAGTAAAAACACAATACGCACATGTAAAAACAAAACAAAAATAAAACCATCACACAAAAATGTGAGAAAACAGAATGATTTGCTCATTGTGCCTTTAAGATCTGAAATATGTCATTTTCGCCAGTAGAGGTCGCTTATTCAAAACAAAGCCATAGCTTGATGACACCTTGATTTCTTGGAATCATGGGAGTTGACGGGACTCGGGCAGAAATCATATCCATGGATGATCTAATGTATTAAAGATTTATTAGCGTTACTGTAGTATGAAGCAGGGTGGGGCTGAACGAGGCCGCTGGAGCGATTGCTAATGAGAGACAAGACGGCTCGAGAACAGTGGAGCTTTTATTATGCTGCAGATGAACTGTGTTGAGCTGTATAACAATGATTCGTTTTCTGTCGCTCTGTCTAAAAAAACACATAATATATTAAAGCGTCTTTGGTGTTTCCATGGTTTTTACAAAATAAAATTTTGTAAAAAATTTAACCCCGGAAATCGAGGGTAACACGGGTATGATATAATTGATAGGAGATGCACGGACACTTTAAAATTGCTTATTTCTCTGGATTTAAACATTCTTAGAAACATTTCGGATAATGTAAGTACACAAGTCAACAAAATATATAACATTGTTCTAGTGGTTTTTGAATATTTGATTACTTATTTTTCAAAAATCTTACATATTGTGCCTTAAATGCGTGTGGTTCTTTCACTTGTCCAAACAGAATTAGTTGGAGTGAAATAGACAAACTGTTCAAATCCGCAGTGCCTGCTCGTGCAGCAGATGTATGCGGCACAAGAAGTCTCTGAGCAGTTCCAGGGCATTCGGGTCAGGTCACATCATTTGGGTTAAGGCGCATACATGTGTCTGCTTGTGTATGTAGCAGCCTCTGATTGATGTGAGGGTATTCCTGGCATTTACACTGTGTTCAGGGCTAACTACAGATTATGGACTTTAATGTGACCTCTGACACCAGGAATATACCCTGGAAGTTTTCTTCAGATCTTGGTCCCGTAAGTGAGTTGATTATCTTATAACAGTTCCTCTGTTTCTTTCTCTTCTTTCGCTCTCTCTCAGATAATGATGAATAGAAGTTATTCATCCATCCCGTTGGCAGCCTTGGACAATCTGCTGGCAGGCTGAAGTGTTCCCATGATGCACTCTGACAGGCCGAGGAGGTGCTGTGGGGGAAGGGGGAGTACGAGAGAGGGGGAAAAGGGGAAATGGGCCACTCAAGCATGGGCAGTTTAGAGTCCACGGTTGACTGTAGTTCTACTTCCATATCCCAAGTAACTGAAGCACTTCTCTGTAAATTCTGTGCATATAAATGTGCTGTGGATAATTATATTTAACCAAAGCATAGCCGAGTGTTAGCAGGCGAGAAGTAATAACTCTCAGACAGAGATGTACATGTGTGTCCTCCTAGCTGATGACAGACTGTATGTGAAAATGCTGCTCCTGCTGTATTTACAACAGCTGAAGCCATGGAAACTGCTTTTTAAGGCTCTAGACTGGCCAGGGAGGTCTAGTTCAGGGGTCAGAGGTCAATTATCTGCCCAATATCAGGTGCTTGCACACAACAGGCAGCGGGTTTTAACCAGCTGTCTACCTCAGACAACAGACTAGTCTAAACTTATAGTCTATAAAAAATACCAGTCTTCTGAAATTTTCTGAACCTTTTTTTTTTTTTATACTTTTTACATGTCTTCATAACATGCTCAAATATTATTTTGCCTCTTTCAAGATTTCTTACTGGTGTATATTAAAGCATTATTTCAGGACTTGACAAAACTGTTATTTAGAGTTACTATGCATATAAAGTGCACTAGCACAAATAATGGGTTTATTAACGAGATGGTTCACCCAAAAATTTATATTCTGTCATAATTCACTCACCCTCATGTCATTTCAGACCTGTATGACTTACTTTCTTAAAAGAAGATATTCTGAAGAATGTTTAAACTGTTTTTGTCTATAGAATTAAAATGAATGGGGTCCAAAACAACATCCATACTATGAATGTCAATGGGGTCCAATGTTGTTTTGGACCCCATTCATTTTCATTCTATAGATAAAAACAGTGTGTATATATGTGTGTGTGTGTGTGTGTATGTGTATATGGATGGCATACCGGTGGGAAACGACGTGATGGTGAGTAAATGATGAGAGAATTTTAATTTTGGGTGAGCTATCACTTTAAAAGCTTTTATTAATGCTGTGCACATGCTTTGTGCATGTTTTACGCAGATGTATTGAGAAGGACTCTTTGTTTTAGTTGCTGGCAGAATGTGGTACTTGAAAGTGTACAGAAAACTGTTAAATAAGTTGCAAGCATTACTGTTTGATTGCATGTCAGAATATATATATCTTTGTACTGAAATAAACTTGTTTTTTGGGGGGCATTTTTTTTTCAAAGAATGTGCCTGTGTGTGGGTATTTGGAAATAAAACACTCCGCTTTGGATGTGAAACAGCTGAGCTAAAATCGGTTGCCAATATCTGTTTTCAGCTACCTAGATGGGCTGGCTTTTCTTCCCCTATCCTCCACCTGATTGGTCCGGTGAGCTGTCAGTCAGCAGCGACAGTGCAGCTGTCACAAGAATTGGCTGGAAGCATGTAGGGGTTTCCCCTTATCACAGAACACCCCTACATTCTCAGACAACCACAAACTATTGTGGGTGTGTGTATAAGTTGTGTCTTTGCCAGATATCTTGAGTCACATAGTGTTTGCTTTCATTAAATCAAGCCTTTCCGAATTTATTCATGTGTATTCCGACCAAGATAATTGTATTATCAAATTATTTTGTGTATGTATACTACCGTTTAAAAGTTTAGGTCAGAAAGAAATAAGTACTTTTAATCAGTAAGGATGCGTAAAAAACATTGTGTTACGTATAATATAAACATAACATATTTAATATATAAACAATAAAAAAATATATAAACATAACATGTATTATATTGCGTATATGTTATGTATAAACGATTTCTATTTCAAATAAACGCTGTTCTGGGCCCCTGTGCAGGTTGCTGTGGGCCCTTATAATCATCACCACCTTTCGCTAGCCCTTACTACAGTTTCCACTACAGAGATATTAGGCAGCACAACTGTTTTCAACATTGATAATAATAATAAATGTTTCTTGAGCCGCAAAGCAGCATATTAGAATTGATTTCTGAAGGATCATGTGACACTGATGATACTGGGACACTGGGGTAGTGATGCTGATTTCAGCTTTGCCATCACAGGAATAAATTACATTTTAAATATTCAAACAGAAAACAGTTTACCAATGTTACCCTTTTGTATTTTAGTTTAAATAAATGCAGCCTTGCATAAGAGACTTGAGTAACACTTTCTATAAAGTCCATGCTTTATAATGAATTATAGCTCCATTTATACTTATAAGTATTAACATTTTTATAAACATATTTATAAAGACTCAATAAAGGTTCAGTGTGTAGTATTTATGAGGATCTAAAACACGCATCCTTACCGATCTATATCTCCATACGCCACAGGTCCCCTTACAGTGAAGTCACTATTTTACGCCGCCATGTTTCTACAGTAGCCCTAAACGGACTAACTGCTCTACAGAGCGCTAGTCACTCTCTGCTCTCCCCGACGACAATATTTTTGTCCTGTGTCGGCCACCGTAGCTTCTCTATCTGCTCCGAAAGGGAGGGGGAATTCAAAACCTCACCGCTAGATGCTGCTAAAAGTCACACACTGCACCTTTAAGACCTATACTGCATTATAAGAACAGTTACATTTATATTATATTTATAATTTATAGGTCATGCATTTGCTTTTTCAATGCGCATGTTCATTATCCATTATACACTGATTTATACGTATTAATTAGTCAGTTGCATGGTTCAATGAATATATTTATGAAGATGCAGCCTGCATTGCTATGTTTTTATATTAGTAATTCAGATTTATTTCTGCAAATATGTGAATATATTGTTATTACCATTTTGTGTTCTTATAAATATTTATTATGAGTAATAATACAGGTACTAACCTCTATAAATGCATCATTGATGTCTTAAGTGAAAACATAGGACGCAATTTTCCTAAAGCAAATGTTAAGAAATCTTGAAGATGTGCTCATACATTTAAAGTTTATTTGTAAATGTAACTAATCAACAATAATTCCTGTAATAAAATAATGGGGGGAAGAAACAAATAATTAATACAAACAACAACAAAAAAGTAAATTTTTTTAATGTTACATCGTAGCAAAACAAAGTATAATTCCAAACTGCTAAGCAATACCACACATATGGCTGAGATATATAGATTTTAACAAATCAAAATTACCATTCATCATGACCTCTAATGCAAACATTATCCATTAAATGCATAATTGATAACTAATTGGTACAGCAAACAAGTGTCTCTGGAACTATTTTATGTTTAATCATTTACACTGATCAGGCATAACAGTATGACCACTGACAGGTGAAGTGAATAACACTGATTATCTTTTTATCACGGCACCTGTTAGTGAGTGGGATATATTAGGCAGCAAGTGAACATTTTGTCCTCAAAGTTGATGTGTTAGAAGCAGGAAAAATGGGCAAGCGTAAGGATTTTAATGAGTTTGACAAATTGTGATGGCTAGACGACTGGGTCAGAGCGTCTCCAAAACTGCAGCTCTTGTGGGGTGTTCCCCGGTCTGCAGTGGTCAGTATCTATCAAAAGTGCTCCAAGGAAGGAACAGTGGTGAACCGGTGACAGGGTCATGGGCAGCCAAGGCTCACTGATGCACGTGGGGAGCGAAGGCTGGCCCGTGTGGTCCAATCAAACAGACGAGCTACTGTAGCTCAAATTGCTCAAGAAGTTAATGCTGGTTCTGATAGAAAGGTGTCAGAATGCATTGCAGTTTGTTGTGTATGGGGCTGCATAGCCGCAGACCAGTCAGGGTGCCCATGCTGAACCCTGTCCACCACTGAAAGCGCCAACAGTGGGCACGTGAGCATCAGAACTGGACCACGGAGCAATGGAAGAAGGTGGCCTGGTCTGATGAATCACGTTTTCTTTTACATCACGTGGATGGCCAAGTGCGTGTGCGTGGCAATTACCTGGGAAACACATGGCACCAGGATGCACTATGGGAAGAAGGCAAGCCGGCGGAGGCAGTGTGATGCTTTAGGCAATGTTCTGCTGGGAAACCTTGGGTCCTGCCATCCATGTGGATGTTACTTTGACACGTACCACTTACCTAAGCATTGTTGCAGACCATGTACACCCTTTCATGGAAACGGTATTCCCTGGTGGCTGTGGTCTCTTTCAGCAGGATAATGGGCCCTGCCACAAAGCAAAAATGGTTTAGGAATGGTTTGAGGAGCACAACAACGAGTTTGAGGTGTTGACTTGGCCTCCAAATTCCCCAGACCTCAAACCAATCGAGCATTTGTGGGATGTGCTGAACAAACAAGTGCGATCCATATTCACACCTCGCAACTTACAGGACTTAAAGGATCTGCTGCTAACATCTTGGTGTCAGATACCACAGCCCACTTTCAGGGGTCTAGTGGAGTCCATGCCTTGATGGGTCAGCAAAAGATGGAGCAACACAATATTAGGAAGAAGGTGGGTAATGTTATGCCTGATCGGTGTATAAATCAGTGAATGGATTATGAGTATGCATATTGAAAAAGCAAATGCATGACTTATAATTTATAGAATAGTAATACTTGCTTATAAATAAGTATAAATGGGGCTATAATTTATTATAAGCATGGACTTCATAGAAAGTGTTACCATATAATAAGCATTTTGCCCTGAACTAACAGGCAAACACTTTCTGTGATATCAATTAGCCTCACTCTGTTTCATGCGTTGCATGTTTTTTATATCCATTGTCACAGTTAATTATGCCTCTTTGATGGCTCTGCGCTATGCAAATACAGCTCCTTCATCCTGTGGGAGAATAAATTACGGTGTACAAGGAAGCACTGATGGATGGACGAGTGGATTTTTATTTTCTTCAACATGGCAGAGTTTTACTCTCATTTGAGTGCCTTTTAATTTTTTAGGAAGAAGTATATGTTGTAGGCTACTGCAATTTTAGAAATGGCAGGGTGTCATTAATCACACCGTTACGGTTAATGCTCCTGAAATGCTTTCAATTAAAAAAAGGCAATGTATTTAACTATTTATCATCTAAACGACTGCTTACAGATATGATGACACTCATTTACAATTGCAAGAAAAAATTGGGCTCATGATACAAACATTTCAGTGATTAATTGCATTGATATAATGGTCAATATTCCTGGTCAATATTCCTGGTCAGGGTGGGGGGGGGGACTTTTAATCAAGTCCTGTGCTGGACACTGTGGGAATGTTTAATATGTTCATGGCTGATGAGGTCAGTGCAATAAGACGGCAGAATGGATTGTGCAAGAAAAAGCTGTTATCCTTGTCTCACCCTCCTCAATCCCAGGGGTTGAGTTAATTGACTTCCCGGTTTCGGTTCCCAAAAGGCGATATGCGAGTCTCTTATGTATATATGCAATACATACATATTCACGCTCCATTTGCCATGCACACAAATGAATGAATCGTTAATGTCTGACCTCGCTAATTTCACCGATGGCTTTGTGCCTAATCTGACAAGTGTTTTGCCTGGAGGTATAATTTTGCAGAGTCTTTCTCTCTCTGAGAGTTGAAAACGCAGATCTAGTTTATTTGTACAGTCTCTCTGTGGGCTTCTTAAAGTGGGTTAGGTTGAGATAAAAACCTCCCCCACCTGAAGGCAGATTAATACTGCTCTTTCATTAACCTCTGCACTATTAACTGTCTCTGGTGTGGAAACAGACATTCAATATCCTGCTGAAGTTCTGCTGAGACAGGAATGGTGAGATTATCGATAGCACGGGCTGCAAAGCATGTATTGATAGATGTATTTGAGTAGGATAGAGAGGGAAAGAGAAAGCAGGATGTGTTCGATGACGAACTGCAGAGAACATTTGGTGCAAAGAAATGTGATTATGTGGGGAGATCAGGGAGTGTTGCGACACATTTGGCTTCAAAGTCTGAAACTCAGTGTTTGTGCTATGTGTCAACCCTTTATATAATATTCCCATATTTATCTGATACACATTAACTAAATCTACAATTTATCCGTAAACTGATACTAATATTGGCACTCTTGGTAAATATGAGCAAATGTGGCTGTGAAAATAAATCTGCATTGTTTATCCTTTTGATCTTTCATTCAAAAAATTCACAAAATTATAACCCTTAATTGAACTAAAACTATTGAAAGTAGGGGGAAACTAACATTATGAAATAAATGTTTTTCTCTAGTTCACGTTGGCCACAATTATTGCCACCCGATTTTTTTGTGTGTGTGTTGATTTTGATGTTTGTTTTGGATCATTGTCCTGATGATCCAACCACAGCCCATTACAAGATTTCCAGCAGAAGCATCAGGTTGATTTTTATCTGTTGGTATTTGCTAGAATCCATGATACCATGAATCTGAACAAGATGTCCAGGACCTCCAGCAAAAAAATAGGCCCACAACATTAAAGATCCAGTGGTATATTTAACCGTGGGAATGGGGTACACTGTAAACAGAATAAGTTGGCAAAACTCAAAAAATATGAGGCAATCAGTTGCCTCAACATTTTTATGTAAAGAAATTCAAAGTTTAAGTAAGCAGAACTGACATATTTTTATTTTGTACTTATACATTTTAATTGTTCTTAACTTCAAATGTTTGAGTACACTAATTTATACATTTAACTAAAAATATTCATGTAACCTCAATGTGAACATTTTTATTAGTATAAACTTAGCTAGCTATAGCAAGCTAATTCAGAAAATGCTAAATTTGCTAACATGTTAACAATAGCATGGTATAGCACTTGCTGAATGAGTGCAGCAATATAAAGCATTTAAAGATGCGGTATGTAGGATTGACAGCTAGTGGTCGAAATATGTACGGCTGTCCAAATTCCAAATATTGGAGAGCGTTGTTTCCCCCCGCCCCCTCCTCCTCAGACTCGTCGCTCACGCGGGTTGCCAGCTTGAGGACATGCAACAGTAGCGAGTGCAATTAACAATAAAAGCCACACTGTAAGTTGGTGATACTGAGGCTTTTTAGGTCGGGTAGAATCTGCGATCTCTGACCCAGTTTGTTTGCTGGCTTCCATCATGGCTGAAATACCCTGTGTTTTCTGCCAGCTGGCAATCTGGGGTGTTGAAAATACTATTGGGTAAACTGGCAACGTGCGGTTTCGCACAGACCAAAACAACGACAGACATTCCGACACGGAACGCACATTTCAAAGTAGTATAACTGGCTGTAGCATTGTTTTTCAGAGAAATAAGCAGGTGAATTTAGCATGTTTCCTAAATTTCTGCAAACATATTATGGTATTTTTATGCTTTAGTAAACTGAAAAACTTACATAAAGCACCTTTAACATACTTGCTCTTAAACCAAGAATTTCAAACCAAAAAAACATTATATAACACTTAATTTTAGCATTTACAGTCCCTTTCGAATGCCATGGGCAAAGCATGCTGGGAAATAGAAATCCCAGCCCAGTTTCAGTTAAACTTAAGTTTGTCTACATTAAAAAAATAATAATTTCATAAAACTCAAAACAATGGAACAGTTCAGTTTACTTGAAATATATCAGTTCTGTGAACTTGAAAGAAAAAGAAAGTGCTAAATACTCATAAAAGTGAATTTGACTGAACTAATTAGTTTGATTAAAGTTTGTCCTACTCAAACCAATTAATTATTTTGAGCGTTAGGGTTTACAGTGTACACTGAAAAAACGGGAAAACACATATTGTCCAATTTACTCAATTATATTATTTGCGATTTTCTCTTATAAACTTGATTTCTTTGCTTTCGAATTATGTAATTCTCTAAAATGTGCAATCTACTAGATTCAATTATTTAGGGCTAATGTGAACCAATCAAGTACTCGAAAAAGATTTGTTCTGAAACTGTAATTCCCAGCATGCTTTGCTTGGGACTTAACGAGGAGAGTAAAAATGTTGAAATTAAGTTTTATTTTATGTGTTTTTGAGCAAGATGAGCAAAAGGGGAGATTTGATAGTGTTTAATGTTCAATTATGTAGTACATCCAAATGGGTGGGTTTGCTGCCAAAAAGCTTTTTTTGTATTTTTTTAGAAAATTAGATTTTTGCTGCTTGTTCAAATTGCTTAATTCAAATGAGCTAAAGCAACTCTCTATACATTAATAGTATAAATGAATGCTTTGCATATGGCTTTGCATATGGCTGAATAAAGAGAGAGTAAATGTAGAAAGCGTTATTTTGACAGGCTGTAAAATTGTTTTATGTTCAATCATGTTGGAACTAATAGAACTATATAAATTACACTCGGTTTGCCATTGTGGAGAAGAGTGCAGCATTTGCTTAGGCTGTGGACTGATACAACCATTTTCATAACTGCTTTGCTGAAGGAGCATGTATGTGTGTAGACAAGTAAATAAGCCAGTACAGTCTTATAATTCAGGTGTGTGACACTAAAATATAATTGGATGAATGAATATATGATACTGAATGGCTGAATCATGTCAGAGAGCCATATACAATTCACCTTGAGATTACTTAATTGGGTCACTTAAAATGACTTCATTCCATGATGTTGAAGTTACATGAACAAATTATTTTTGTTTAATTTAATTGATTAATGTGGGACCAATGTACAAGATTAAATCATGTAAATCCAACACAATTTTCTTTTTTTAGAGTAATGTCAAACGCACTGCTAAATTCTGTACTGACCAAAGGACATCCAGTAACCGTGGCAATAATATTATGTCTAGTTGAAGATGGTTGACCAAATAAAACCTACTTAAAGGTTATACGCTTTGTTAATTATTAATTGAGTGCTACGACTATACGACTACAAACAACCAAGAATCAGTGATTGGACTTTAATGATTCAATGATTATCATGTTGGCGTTTCCTATGATGAAACATGCAGCAGACTCTTATTCTGTGTCTGACGTTAGATCATGAATTCACAGTTTTGAAGATTTAGGTGGTCGTGGTAGATTGTCACGCCCTTGGAAAACAGATGCGTTCAAGCTGCAAAGGATCCCTGAATCCATTATTCTGTCTGTCAGAGCTGGCTCTCATGTTTTGAGGAAAAAGCATTTGTCATGTCTCCTCTTTCTCTCTCTGTTTCTCTCGCTCAGTCCCTCCACGCTTTTTTATTGCCCGTGACACAGCTGTCGCCTTAAACGTGGCAGAATTGTGTGTGTGTGTGATCACAAACTCACTCAGGGAAAAAACAAAAGCTGACATAACTTTCTAGCTCTGGCACTTTGAGTGTAATGGCATTGTTTTCTCCTTTTGCATAAAGAATGAAGATGCATAAGGCTATAAAAACATGCAACTATTGTGAATCACCTGCACTCAAAACACTAGTCGACTGGGCCGTGACTGGGTCAGTGATAAATCAAAGCAGGCCTTCCCTCCGGGGTTATCCAAGAAATTTGCACCAGGCTTTACAGCCTCTGCCCCTCCCTTCAGGGGTGGGCTAAATGACCCCCGGCAACAGTGAAATATGACCGGAGGGCTGCTGCCTGCTCCAGCGGGATCACTTCTGACATCCAAAAGCCGTGCCACCATAAATCTAACTTCTTTATTATTCTCTCTCGCTCTCTGCTCGCAATAATATTCCTCTTGCCTTTTTTTTCCCTGTGTTCCATACATATTTACCATATTTATTTTCTCTTTCTGATTTATTGTGCTCATTAGCCAAGGCATGACAAAAGACACTGCACTCACATGCATATGTGCTCAAATGAGCCCTTCATGAACTGTTTCAGCTCAATTACACACGCTTGCTTACCAAATGGTGCCATTACAGTGGCACGATTTAGTTAAGAGTGCAAATTGCTCACAACGATGTGTTGTAATTTTTCCTCGAGCAGACAAAGGAAAAGCCAAACTCTAATAAAGGGCAATTTCAACATCAAGTCTAACATTGTGAAGTCTATGTTCTCTTTTGGCGTTAACGTTCTCTGCAGGCTCTGTAAAACTGATGAGTCAGTACATAAATTGTGTGCTTCCTATGGCGTCTAGAAGTATATGCGCTACTGTAAATAAACACTGAGAAGCTTCATCATGATAAAAGACAGTGATGTAGAAACCTGATGATGTAATTCCTGTTGACTTTAAAGCTTGAGAACTTTGCCTTCAGTTGAAAAGACTATAGGATGACAATATATTGCCATCTTAAAGGGATAGTTCACACCAGGGTATCGGTATAACTAAAACTATTTTATTACTTTAAAATAAAACAAATATTAACTACAATAAAATACAATAAAAATCTTTTTTATACTTATTTTATTTTGGCTAGTTAAAGATAGTTCACACAAAAATGAAAATTACCCCATGATTTACTCACCCTCAAGCCATCCTAGGTGTATATGACATTCTTCTTTCAGAGGAATACAATCGGAGTTATATTACAAAATGTCCTGGCTATTCTTTATAATGGTACTGAATGGCAGCCCAAAATTTGAAGCCCAAAAAAGTGCATCCACCCATTATAAAAGTAATCCACAGGGCTCTGGGGGGTTAATAAAGGCCTTCTGAAGCAAAGCGATGCGTTTGTGTAAAAAAAATATCCATATTTAACACGTTATAAAGTAAAATATCTATCTACTAAAATGTCAAAATTACTAAAACTTTAACTAAAACAGAAAATATATAAATAAAATCTAATATAGCTTCAAGCAGCAATTATCGGGGGCCAAGCACAATAAGGAACAATGAGATGCAGTCATGGCTAGAAGCTTCAGAAAAATTGCAACGAGTAAGTAAAGATGTTTTTAGATTAGATCAAAATGGCTGAGAAATCACATATACAGGGAGTGCAGAATTATTAGGCAAGTTGTATTTTTGAGGATTAATTTTATTATTGAACAACAACCATGTTCTCAATGAACACAAAAAACTCATTAATATCAAAGCTGAATATTTTTGTATCAATATTTTAAGTAGTTTTTAGTTTTAGCTATTTTAGGGGGATATCTGTGTGTGCAGGTGACTATTACTGTGCATAATTATTAGGCAACTTAACAAAAAACAAATTTATACCCATTTCAATTATTTATTTTTACCAGTGAAACCAATATAACATCTCAACATTCACAAATATACATTTCTGACATTCAAAAACCAAACAAAAACAAATCAGTGACCAATATAGCCACCTTTCTTTGCAAGGACACTCAAAAGCCTGCCATCCATGGATTCTGTCAGTGTTTTGATCTGTTCACCATCAACATTGCGTGCAGCAGCAACCACAGCCTCCCAGACACTGTTCAGAGAGGTGTACTGTTTTCCCTCCTTGTAAATCGCACATTTGATGATGGACCACAGGTTCTCAATGGGGTTCAGATCAGGTGAACAAGGAGGCCATATCATTAGATTTTCTTCTTTTATACCCTTTCTTGCCAGCCACGCTGTGGAGTACTTGGACGCGTGTGATGGAGCATTGTCCTGCATGAAAATCATGTTTTTCTTGAAGGATGCAGACTTCTTCCTGTACCACTGCCTGAAGAAGGTGTCTTCCAGAAACTGGCAGTAGGACTGGGAGTTGAGCTTGACTCCATCCTCAACCCGAAAAGGCCCCACAAGCTCATCTTTGATGATACCAGCCCAAACCAGTACTCCACCTCCACCTTGCTGGCGTCTGAGTCGGACTGGAGCTCTCTGCCCTTTACCAATCCAGCCACGGGCCCATCCATCTGGCCCATCAAGACTCACTCTCATTTCATCAGTCCATAAAACCTTAGAAAAATCAGTCTTGAGATATTTCTTGGCCCAGTCTTGACGTTTCAGCTTGTGTGTCTTGTTCAGTGGTGGTCGACTTTCTGCCTTTCTTACCTTGGCCATGTCTCTGAGTATTGCACACCTTGTGCTTTTGGGCACTCCAGTGATGTTGCAGCTCTGAAATATGGCCAAACTGGTGGCAAGTGGCATCTTGGCAGCTGCACGCTTGACTTTTCTCAGTTCACGGGCAGTTATTTTGCGCCTTGGTTTTTCCACACGCTTCTTGCGACCCTGTTGACTATTTTGAATGAAACGCTTGATTGTTCGATGATCACGCTTCAGAAGCTTGGCTATTTTAAGACTGCTGCATCCCTCTGCAATATATCTCACTATTTTTGACTTTTCTGAGCCTGTCAAGTCCTTCTTTTGACCCATTTTGCCAAAGGAAAGGAAGTTGCCTAATAATTATGCACACCTGATATAGGGTGTTGATGTCATTAGACCACACCCCTTCTCATTACAGAGATGCACATCACCTAATATGCTTAATTGGTAGTAGGCTTTCCAGCCTATACAGCTTGGAGTAAGACAACATGCATAACGAGGATGATGTGGTCAAAATACTCATTTGCCTAATAATTCTGCACTCCCTGTACGTACAATCGCTGTAATATGATTAACTTGCTTATGACTTTTGACCAATAGGTGGCGCTGTTATCACATTATTTGTTGATGCTTTACTCGAGAATGGTTTGGTCTATGAAAACGCTTGATAACTTTTTGCAGGCATCAGACCAATGAAGGAGGAGTTCGAAAAAAGTATTTTTTTTAAAGAAATTCAAAATGGCGAACAGCAAGTTTGAGCAAATATGGCATAATTGGTATCATTGTTCTCAGCATGACCCAATGCATCTTATAAAGACCAGTTTCGTTCAAATAAAATTAATCAAAATTTATTAGCATTTTTTGGAAATTTCATTATAATTTTAGACCACAAGGTGGTGCTGTCTCGAAACGTTTTGAGTACCTTCAGTGCATGATCTTGATGACAAATACTGAGTTTCGTATCGATACGATAATGCATTTAAAAAATTAAAAAAATACAGCATTTTAGGACAAAATTCAAAATGGCCGACATCCACAATAGTCAATAGAGGAAAATTGGGTATCATTCGACTCGACATTATGGACTGAATCAGAAGAGACCTATTTTGGTTTTCTGATTTTTTTGGCAAACCATTCAGAAGTTATAAACTAAAAAGTAAATTTTTCATATCTCCTGACCAGTAGGTGGCGCTGTGCCGTAATGCTGCATGTAGCCTCAGGTTATGCTTATGATGACATGAACACACTAGAGCATTGTGGAGATATAGCCTCTCGTCCAATTTGGCGTGTTCTTCGTCAAATTCATTTGCGTGTTATTCGAGAACGGTTGGGTTTATCAAAAAGCTTATGGTAACTTTTGCCAGCATAGTCTGAAGATGATCTGATTCGATTTTAATGAAAATTTTCCCACCCAAAAACTACTTTTTCAAACTCCAATTTTCATGACTTTTTTTTAACAGTTGGTGGCGCTAAAGGGACTGGCGCTAGAGACTCAAAATTTGCTGTGGTGAATGTTTGGACTGTCCTCTATCAGTGTGCCAAATTTCACAACTTTTCACCATATGGTTCTATGGGCTACTATAGACTCCCATAGTGGAAGAATAATAAGAAAACTAAAGGATACAATAGGTGCCATCTCACCATTCGGTGCATCTCAATAATAGCATCTCAATGATTCTAATATAACAGTGGTTTACACATAGATGAAAATTCCACCATCATTTTGTTCCAAACATTTCATGAAACAGAAAAGATATTTTGAAGAATGTTTTAACTGTTCATTTGATGAAAGTCAAAAGAGTCCAATATGGTTTTGAAGCATGTTCAGAAACATTTCAAACGTGTTCTAGAGAGAGAAAACATCCAAAAAAAGATCCATTGTCAATAGTGTTCCTATTCCTATTTAAATGACTAGAAAAATATTCCTTAATTCCTGAAACCTTAAAGAGCAAAGCCAGAGGCTTCTATTTGTAAAATGAAACCTGCCTTTGTGGAATAAAGCATGTGTTTAAAATGGTAAAAACTTCCTGTTTTATACACTATGAGGTATTTGACCATAATCATGTAAAGGGAAGCGTTTGATCTGATATGAACCACAATCATGTTAAGGTCTCTTGTATGGTTTACACACCGGGTCGATCTTCAGACAGCCTCACCTCCGTGTTAACCTTTGTGTGTGCCAGTGTGCATGTGGAAGCTAGCGGAAAATTAACCTTTGAGCCACACGCTGGAGGAGAGATGCAAAGCTTTGGTGAATAATACTGCTAAACCTAAAAGTTTCAGCGGGAAGTGAGAGAACATTATATGTTTGAGAGAATTAATATTTACCTCATGGTAATATAATCTATGAAAATTGCCTTGTTAATTGCCTATGTTAACCGAAGATTATACAAGGTTAAATGTTTTAAAAAGTAGTATGCCATATTGTTGTAATTATGTGGATATTTAATTAAGCAAATTATCATCTTTGAAATATGTTTTTTATTTAAAATGTATTTGCATTTTTTTATCCAGTTTTGTTTGTATAAGCTCTTGGCAATTCAGCCAAATATTAAGATATTTAATTTAACATTTCTTGCAGTTCATGAAACTGAATTAGATTTTTTTGAATACACTATTCTTTGCATTGTTCTCTGTTACAGCACATTTTTTGCGAACAGATCATCTATGCATGCAGAAAAAGCCCAAGGCCGTAACCATGTCCATTGGAGGGGACCAAAAGTATTTTTTTGTTTGTTTTTTTGCATGGGGAAGGTGGTATTGGTCTAATTGGTTTATTTAAAGGAATTAAATTATTAAAGGATTAAAAGGGATTGAAGGAAATAAAGAAAAAGAAATAAGAACGGTAAAAGTTCCAGTTCTATTGTAGTTATGAAGTAAACTATTTGCAAATAATATATATATATTTTTTAAATATGCACATATTCACTCTTATTTTCGCCTGCCTAATATGTAAAAATGCTAAACGTTTCTTGTCACGTCAAATTCAGATTATGTAAGATTTACATAAATAATGTTATATTTTGTATTCAAAATGGTGAAATTTCATTAAAAAAAATGTCAAGTAGGCCTAGTTTGCATCACTTGATATTACTGTTGGTCGCTGAAAGTTTTTATCGTAAAACAGCTGTCAAATATTAACTGTTTAATTTAAATCTTACAACGCTTTCTTTCACTGCTATACACTCACCTAAAGGATTATTAGGAACACCTGTTCAATTTCTCATTAATGCAATTATCTAATCAACCAATCACATGGCAGTTGCTTCAATCCATTTAGGGGTGTGGTCCTGGTCAAGACAATCTCCTGAACTCCAAACTGAATGTCAGAATGGGAAAGAAAGGTGATTTAAGCAATTTTGAGCGTGGCATGGTTGTTGGTGCCAGATGGGCCGGTCTGAGTATTTCACAATCTGCTCAGTTACTGGGATTTTCACGCACAACCATTTCTAGAGTTTACAAAGAATGGTGTGAAAAGGGAAAAACATCCAGTATGCGGCAGTCCTGTGGGCGAAAATGCCTTGTTGATGCTAGAGGTCAGAGGAGAATGGGCCGACTGATTCAAGCTGATAGAAGAGCAACTTTGACTGAAATAACCACTCGTTACAACCGAGGTATGCAGCAAAGCATTTGTGAAGCCACAACACGCACAACCTTGAGGCGGATGGGCTACAACAGCAGAAGACCCCACCGGGTACCACTCATCTCCACTACAAATAGGAAAAAGAGGCTACAATTTGCACGAGCTCACCAAAATTGGACAGTTGAAGACTGGAAAAATGTTGCCTGGTCTGATGAGTCTCGATTTCTGTTGAGACATTCAGATGGTAGAGTCAGAATTTGGCGTAAACAGAATGAGAACATGGATCCATCATGCCTTGTTACCACTGTGCAGGCTGGTGGTGGTGGTGTAGTGGTGTGGGGGATGTTTTCTTGGCACACTTTAGGCCCCTTAGTGCCAATTGGGCATCGTTTAAATGCCACGGCCTACCTGAGCATTGTTTCTGACCATGTCCATCCCTTTATGACCACCATGTACCCATCCTCTGATGGCTACTTCCAGCAGGATAATGCACCATGTCACAAAGCTCGAATCATTTCAAATTGGTTTCTTGAACATGACAATGAGTTCACTGTACTAAAATGGCCCCCACAGTCACCAGATCTCAACCCAATAGAGCATCTTTGGGATGTGGTGGAACGGGAGCTTCGTGCCCTGGATGTGCATCCCACAAATCTCCATCAACTGCAAGATGCTATCCTATCAATATGGGCCAACATTTCTAAAGAATGCTTTCAGCACCTTGTTGAATCAATGCCACGTAGAATTAAGGCGAAAGGGGGTCAAACACACTATTAGTATGGTGTTCCTAATAATCCTTTAGGTGAGTGTAAGTAAAGTGTCGCGTTGGAATTCGTACTAACAGTAAGCCCCGCCTTCTTTGATTTGATTGGCCATCACTCTCATTCTGACAGTGACAAGCGCTGTTAGACCACCGAGGCAGACTAACCTAAAATTTGACTTTTGTCATCCTAGCAACAAACTGAGTGGTGTGTGTAATAGAAGTACAGCAGAGCAGAATCAAGAATATCAATTTTTCGGGGGACTTTTCCCCACCTCAATGTCTATGGTGGTTACGGCCCTGATATATACTGTATGTCCTACTGTAGGAATAGTAGTGTGTAGTATAGAAGTATACTATTGAGAACATAGCTTAGGCTTATCTAGTGACATTTTTATCTCTCTTGCCGAGTCCGAGAGATTGCAACTAGAGGATTTTTTTTTAAATCCCTCTGCAGTGACACTCGTGATTTGTGACACTATATAACGCAGGCGGAGATTCTAAACAAACTATTTGTCAGTAAAAAAAAACGTTGCCCAGTGCCCACTACGGATAGATTAAATCAGCAAGGTTTAGGAATATATTTTGCTTATTCATGACGAAAAGTGCAGAATTTTGATTGTTTATCTAGGACAAAGCCTAAAAACGGAAAGCGGTTGCTGCATTCTCTCAGCTGTGCGGTTTGAAAACCCTCCCTCCCGACTACACGTCCGCTGCAGTGTCCCACAGTATCAACAGAGCTCGTCATGGCGCTCGGACGCAGGAACTCGCTTCTCCTGTTTTTCTTTGCTTTCTTCTAAATTTAATCTACCTGAATCTCTCGGACTTGGATCTTTTGCTGTTTCGACTGAACGACTCAAGAGCAACGACCCGTTCTTTGCTGTGATATACCGACCTGAATATGTAAACTTGTGTCCAACTGGGCGGTCAAAGATTTCAGGATCCCTTTTCCATGGCGAATTCCCTACTTTGAGGAACTCGGGAAAGAAACTGTTCTGGAAGAAGAGGAGGAGTGAGAAGGGGCCCTTATTTAAGGTAGTGTTTTTCAGATCTCTCCGTAATAAGACATTAAATTAAATTTGAACATGGGATCAAAGTTTTACTTACAACCGACATTAACAGGAGTTGCAGACAAACGTGACGACAAAAAAAAAACGGCTGTCGTGTAACGTTTATTGTGACATCACGCACAACACTACTTTTTATGTTGTTTGTTTTTTCATTCTGTCGTGGTTAGTTTTCAAATCACGAGTGGTGATGGTTAGTTAGTTTCAGGAGTTATTTAAATGGACTCGGACAGGAATCGTAAAGCCGATATTTGTGCCGCTACTCGGATACAATGTGGCTAATGTTTTGTAGTTATTAAATACAAGGTTTTATTCAAGATGTTAACGACCAAGAGGGCTAGGTTGAGTGTTTGCAGTAAATGTTTAAAGGGATAGTTGACAAAAAAAAGAAAAATTCTTCATTTACTCGCTGTGACTATGACACAAAAGATCATAGTGACTGACACCGTCAGTCACCGTCCACTATCACTGCATCTTTTCCCCATACAATGTAAGCGAATGGTGACTGAGGCTGTCAATTTACTTTCCTTTAGTTCTATTGATGTTAACTACACTACCTCACTTAGTAGCACTGTTTACGTTTATTCTGTATGCAACAATTTTTTGGTTAAGATTTTGTTCATGAGCTTGTAGAATAATGATATTTGACTTTAAAAAAAATTACTATCTATTCCGTGTTCTGCTTGCCTTGGATGGATATACTCGTCTTTTAATTGGGATCGTGGTAGATTGTGAGTCGGGTTAACCGGCAGGATAGTGGATGAGGCTCGATGAGAGACGGGCACGAGCATATTTGCAGTTCAGACACGAAGGCTCATTTCGCCAACTGACCAAACGTGACGGTAAACTCTTATTTAGTTGTTTCAGCGTAATTCCCGTTGCCAAGTTCATTTGGGGACTGTGGTGTGTAGGACTGAGATTGGAGACCCAGGACCCGACGGTACATTAATACTAGAGCCGAATGATTTTCATACGGTTCTCGTGCGTGCATTTTTCTATGATTAGTATTTCAAAAACTCAAGTTGTGTTCCAAATGCACTATGTGCTAATACTATGCACTATGTATGTACTCTTCTTTCTATGTACACTTCATGCACTTAACTGTCAGAGCTTTCCTCATGTTCTTATAACCTTATAAAATGCATATGCTAGATGTAATGGTAGACCATAGTATGCATGGTGTACATTGGGTCGAGTATATATTTTTATAAGGTTTTAAAAACATAAGGGAAGCTGTGACAGTTAAGTAATTGAAGTGTCCAACATTACACATACTTTTTTTCGATTTAAAGGATTAGTTCACTTTAAAATGAAAATTTTTGATGAACACAATCGGGAGTTATATTAAATATCCTGAGTACTCCACACGGCTCCAGGGGTTATTTTACTTGATAAAGTTTTAAATATGGATATTTTTCATACAAAACTCCATCGATTCGCTACAGAAGGCCTTTATTAACCCCCCGGAGCCGTGTGGAGGACGTTTATGATGGATGGATGCACTTTTTTTGAGCTTCAAACTCAATGGACCCTGTCACCCTTATAAAGCTTGGATTAGCCAGGACATTTTTTAATATAACTCTGATTGTGTTCATTAGAAAGAAGAAACTCATATACACCTAGGATGGCTTGAGGTTTAGTAAATCATGGGGTAATTTTCATTTTAAAGTGAAGTAATCCATTAATTAAGAGCAGAATGCATAAGTACGCGAATTGGGACACACCTTTAGTATTTACTAGTAGGCTATTGCTATCTGCAGGGCGAAGCATACAGCGTGACCAGTGTCGTACGATTCCTGAACGAATTACTCCTATGAACCGGTTCCTTTTAGTGAATCAAAAACACAACAGAGGAGGGTCAAAATGACAATTTTCACCTGAGATTTGGAGCCAAATTACAGGGGTGTAAAATGACTTGAGAAAGATGGCAGCATCATTATTTTATATTTACACCGAGATTGGTAGGTCTATTAGTAAAATCTGTTGACTTTAGCAATCTTTGTTGTATTATATGCCAACGGTGACAGTTCAAAAATGGCAAAAAGCACTTTTTTCCCTCAAGTTTGCATGCCTGTAACTCAAGAAGTATTAAAGATATCTTAATATCCTTTTAGATTCTGGTTCTTAACAAACTTTCCTTCTGGTGTATTCATTTTAAAGGCCCTCGTTGGTTCAATCCCAGAGATATGGAGATCTTAATTCGACTCCATGAGTAAATTGTTAAATTGTCACTGCATACAGCTGATCCTTTTTTTTTTCTTTTAAAGAGGAATATCTGAAGAACAAATAATGTTGAAATGTATCCCATGTTTTTGTTTATCAGCTCAATTGTATAGAAGTTTGCATGCCAGTAGCTCTAAAAGTATTCAAGATATCTTAATATCACCATTGGCATATAATGAAACAAAGATTGCAAAAAATATTAAGAAAAGTTTCCGAAATTTGGTTGGTTTGACACGGAATGACCCTTTTGAAGTTTGTGCTAATCAGTGGTGTTTTATGAAAAATAAATTCATTGAATATGTAACCTGTTTTTTTGTTGTTGCTATTTTTATTATATATTTATTGAGTTATTGTATTGTACTTATGCCACTTGTAAAAAGTCAGTTTTCCCAAATATTTCTTCCTCAGAAGTATAAAAAGAATCAGGGGAACCCAGAATCTGTAACAAAATCATTAAATTTCTTATGATTCCCATCCCTGGTGACATGTTTGGAGCTTATTTTCTGCCCCAGTTCATAGCGTTCTGCTGTTTGTGTCAAGTTCGCTGTGCATTTAAAAACAATTTAGATGTTTTTTAATATCCTGGATTTTAGGAATCTGTTTTCATATGACACTCTCCTTAAACATCTTCATTCCATTGCTTTCTCATGCGCCTGCTATTGAAACCACCTTATATGTGATGCTCTTTAAGTGTTACATGATATCTTTTTCTTTGATTCTCTGCAGTGAATGCTAGAGATATGATCATGACTGCGGCATGGGAGTGACGTGACAGCAGGATTGGACTTTCCCTCCAAACAACCTTATATCCATAATCCCACACCATGTGCTTCTCTCTTCGGAGAGACAAAATTGACTGAATGAACGACTACACTGAGAAAGATTGTGCGAGTGTGAAAATGGATGAGTCTGCTCTCCTGGACCTGTTGGAGTGTCCGGTCTGCTTGGAGCGGCTGGACGCCACCGCAAAGGTTTTGCCGTGCCAGCACACGTTTTGTCGCCGCTGCCTGCTTGGAATTGTGGGATCACGCGGAGAACTGCGCTGCCCGGAATGCCGCACGCTAGTGGAGAGTGGCGTGGAGGAGTTGCCTAGCAACATCCTCTTGGTACGGCTACTGGACGGCATCAAGCAGAGGCCGAGGAGGACAGGAAGCATGCATGGCACGTGTGCTAATGGGTCGGCAGCGGCGGGGGTCAGAGCACAGGGTGCCGGAGGAGGCCAGAGGGATCCAGGTCCCACAGGGGCACAGTCTCAGAGGGTCCAGGCCAAGAGCACTCCAGTTAGGGTGAGTTTAGATGGTTTCGTTGGACTCACACAGTCCCAGCCAGATCTGATTAGATACAGTTTTTACATGCAGATTTCTGTTAGCTTATATCATGCATATATGATATCGTTGGAGAACTGTTTGTCTGGCCCTATCTCGTCTGGTCATGGATGGTACCGCACTATTGGTGTAAATTAGACCTTGGAGACTTTTAGGGGGGATTTGAAATGTTTCTCTCTTGTTCACTCTGTCATCTATATCATTATTTTGGTTTATGAACACTAAATAAACAGTTTGTTTAGGATGAGTCTAATTTACATTCAGGAAAATGAATACTGGGCGGCCTGTTTCTAGGAGTTTAGAAGAAACTACTTTTTTCTGTTTCGTTTACGTGCACTTAAAGAGTTTGATTTCCGTTGGACTAAAGCAGTCATTAGCTATGTTTCCATCACAGTTTTTATCGCATCAGAAACGAGTGATGGAAAAAATAAATCCCTTAATTCGCAAAAATGTTTTTACGCTCACTTGAGGTAGTTTTTGACTTGTGCAAAAAAGAGTTAATGCGAATAATGGGAGATGGAAACGCATTTGCCAAATAAATTCAGACATAGCGAACATTAAACCCACGTGACTAATCGGCTGTTTCTGCTGATGGTGTCAATAATGTTGCATAACATTTCAAATGTGACCTCTGACATTCTGAAATGTCGTAGCCAAAGGTGAGTAAAATGTCTGGTCACTACGACCTCCCAAAAATTCTGTTGACGTTATCTTTCCCATATGTATGAGGCTCGACGTTGTCGTAATGCCCTTGCTGCAAGTGACTTCATCAAAAATTCTGCATTTCTTCTTCTGTGCATAGCATTCAATGTGGTGATTGCAAGCTGCACTGCTAGAACATTTACAACTTGTCCAATCGTAACTAAGGCTACGTTCAGACTGTCAGTTCAAATCCGATTTTTGTGCATATTCGATTGAAATGCGTTTGAAATCTGATTAGATTTAGCAAGTCTGAACGGCCAAAAATCGCATGAAATGCGTTTTTAAAAATTTTTTCAAGCTACATTCATATGTGGTTTGAAATCCTATTCAAATTGTATTTCTGGAAATACATTTCAGTCTGATCTTTCTGATTGGATTTCACGAGTCAGACGTTGTTATAGGAAACATACTGAAAGTCGCTGCAGAAACAATGTTGTGTTGTTGCAAAGTGCCGGACGAATAACAATAGGCTATAATGGAGGCATGTTTTGAAACCGGTGGAGATGACTGCGTGGTATGTAGCCATCCATACCAGCTGCTTATGTTTCTGCCGTTGCCTCATCATAACATCCAGCGCGTGGCTACACATCGCCATTTTGTAAATAAGACAGTATCTGTATTGCAATCCCCTCCATGCTGAGGTTGTTTTTGGCGTATGCCTACCAACTCAACGTCATTGCCATAGGAACTAATGCAGATATCCTGAAAAAAGGAAAGAGCATCATAGACTCACAAATCGGATCTGAACAGCTGCGAAACACAAACGTGGATTTCAGTAATTTTAGATCAGATTTCAATCTGATACATAAATTGGATTTGGACTGACATTGTAAACGTAGCCTAATTGCAGTCCTGTCTCCATTGTCTATGTGTGCCTTGTTTTATTTACTGTATAAAATAAAATCCACTCGTTATCCACTCGAACAACTTGATGAAAACGCACTTAATTTGCATGTTTTTTTTTTTGCGAACTTTTTGAAAAGATTCGCTTCACGATTGGATGGAAACCCAGCTATTGTCATGTAGATGCTTAAGTCTGACTGAAATCGCTCCATTTTAATTTTTTTTGGTGAATTTGGACAGACCTAGATACTGCAATAGTAGCGTCTTATTTTCTTCATTTTCAAAAGTAAAACCATCAAGCTTTGTTTTTAATTAAAAAAAAGCCCTTAACTTAAAAAAAAAAAGTTTAGCCAGTTAATAAGCGCTTCTCATTACAAGTTTGGTAAAATGGTTGGCGCATGTTCCGTTCCCAAATGCATCCCAAACAGATCATGAGCTGCACATGTGACATTGAACACAGTGCCAGCGCTTCACTCTGAAATATGCAACGGCAGCGCATGAATTTATTCATTTGAATCACTGCCTATGCGGTTTTATAATCGCACTAAGCCATATTGCGATTTCTGTTTTATTACGTTTAATTGTGCTGCCCTAACAGACTGAATCTTGTTAGCTCGGGGCATTGTGTTCTTCTAAAGCAACTCAAGCAGCTGAGGTAAGCCTTCTTCCCTGATGAGAGAAAGCCGCATTAACTGCATCTTATCCAGCACTTTTTTGTTGTTGGGTGTGTTTGTGTATTTGGATGTCTTTATTTTTTCATTGTGAGAGGGGAAAAAAAGGAAACATTTTGCAAGCTGACACCATTGTGTTTGTGTCTGAGTGAGAGCGCACACGTTTCTGCCAGTATAACTTTCAAACAAAGTGTCCCGGTGGATAAGGATAGTTGTCATGGCAGCAGTTTTGTGATTGTGTGTTTTGTTGTGTTTCACCTTTTGGTTTTGCACAGTAACAAAACACAGGTGTCCCTACAATCAAGCCCTCTGTCTTCTCTCCCACACAGACTTATGGGACAGAAAGAGGCCTCCACCCAAAGCATGATGGGTGGCTGAGTTCTAAGTCAGACATCTCCGGTCTATAATCTTTTAATATCCTTCTTTTGTTGTTCATAAACATCAGTGCTGTGAAATGACAGCTGGATTGGCCTAATAAGCTGGTTGTCCCTCATATTCAACTAACATAAGTTTAAAAGATAATCTTATTTTCCTGTATTTAAAAAGAAGCTCTTCAGGGGTTTCTACTCTAAGATGACTCACTAAGTTTGACTCTTTTTGTCTCCCCCACAATCTATCGTAATGCTGTTTTTCATGAGATTTATTTTTTTGCTATGAATTTTATTCATTATGTATTTAAATAATGCATAACATTTATCAAGTGCCAGTAAAGACATGCATAATGTTCCAAAACGAATAAATTATTTTGAACTTTTTATATTCATCATAGAATCCTGAAAAAACAAAAAACAAATCATGGTTTCCATAAGAATATTAAGCAGCACAACTGTTTTCAGCATTGATAATAATAAGAATTTGTCTAATAATTGACTAATGGCTTAAATGTACAATTAAAAGTCGACTAGAAAATCTTTACATATAAGAATGATTTCTGAAGGATCATGTGACACTGAAGACTGGACTAATGGCTAATGAAAATAAGTAAAGTAAAGTATATTAAAATAGAAAACAGTTATATATTTCACAGTGTTACTGTTTTTACTGTATTTTTTATCAAATACAGCCTCGGTGAGCATAAGAGACTTGAAACCCATTTTAATATCATCCATCGTCGGTTACTTTAACATTATATCCTTTTAAATCTGGATTATTTCACATGCACATTTCTTTACATTTTGAAGATTCAGTTATTGGGTGATAAAATCACTTCTCATATTTTCAGTCTGTTTTCTATTTCTGTAAACGCTAGACCAGAATCCAAAACCCACTATTTTTAAATTCGTCTTTGTTTGTAATAACTAAATGCTGTACGTGATTACGCTTATTCTTCCTTTAGTTGGCATCACTACAATAACACCTCCTCCCTATCCTAAAGTACCTTTAGAGCAAGACTTCGTCTCTGAAAATAATCAAATCTGATGAACTCTCCCCACACACGGTTTTATAATTAGCTTGTCATTGTGCATATCATGTTCATATCACACAGTCATTAGCATTAGGCTGTTTGCCAGAGCTGGTTGAATCCAGTAAAGTGAGGTAATGTAAGGTTGATCAGCGCTGTGAGCTCTAAAACTCGTTGATTCACAAAAAAAAAAACTCTTGCATGAGAAAACTTTGCAGTGATTGCTTCTTATCTTCTCTCTCTTTGTGCCCACTGTGTTTTCACACGCCAGCCTATTCAAGGATGTATTTGAGGCGCTGTAAACAGCCTTGCTGCCAGAGGAATGGGCTTTTTGCAGCAGTTGTAGCTTCAAAAACAGCCTGTGATTCAGTGGGGGTGTAAGGACCAGGAATGCTTCTGAGACTACATGATAACAGCGCATTGTGTGAGTGGCAGGTCTGTTATTTAGGTCTTCAGAGAGGTTTTGTTAAATCTGACACATGATATGCTCTGCTATGGAGATGCACAAAACACGCAGTCACGCATGGAAGCAAACTAGCGTTAAGGAGAAGAATTCCTCCCTGATTTAAGGATGCTTGCATCAGTGCTGGGCGGTATGACCAAAAATTTATATCACAGTATTTTTCAAAATTATACCGGTTTTGCAGTATATGACGGTAATTTTTCCCCATGCATGGCTGGGTGTTAACCACATTTTCTACTGATTGAGAAAGGAAATACTGCAGTAGATTGACTTAGAATGCCCTATTTTACTGTCATGATGAGTGAATTTTGTAGAAAAATTCCACACTAGAATTAATACAGGTTTGCAAAGCTCCACAAAATGATGCTGTGGGGAGACAACAACCAGTAAAACACAGACCTGCAACACGCTCATTACAGACACATGAAAATTAAAATATGACCACGGAGAGAAAAAAAACTGAGTTAAGGGCACCTTATGCATTTTAAAAATGTAACCCTATATAACAACAAACTGCCCAAACGAGGGAGAAACGCGGAAGAACATTTAAAAGGTCTAATAATATATTCAATACATTTAAGAGCACTACAGTCTCTGAACAAACGACACACATCAGTTTAACAGAAAGAATAAAGGCATAGTTACTTTTTTGCCCATTCTTCTTTGAATTTTCAGTTTACATCATTGTCCTCTGTGTATCAGAATAATCCATCGTGTCATCGTGTTCATAATCCGAGGTACGGCTGTATCAGTGTCCTTATTTGCACATATATTTCATTTGAAGAAGATGTGCCTAAATATGTGTGCATACACTGTGCTGGTTCATGTTTAGAGCACTAGAGTATATGAAATATGTTCATAACTTGAAATGCGCTTGCTTAATTTAAAAAATAAACACAATTGTTTAAGATAATTTTTTGAGTTAATTTGTTCCAACTACTTGAGTTGTAGCCCTGGAACCAATTACTTGTATTTATTTCAGTTAAAATCCACAACTATCATAGCACATGCTTTATGTGACTTATTTAGCATGTACATTTAATGAACAAATAAGATATTACTTATCACTGATAAATTTAAGTTTGTCTAAATTAAAAGAAACAAGTTCATAGAACTCAAAACAATGAAACAATTCAGATTACTTAAAATGTGTTGTCGTTAACTCAAAATCATACGTTAATTTGATTGAATTAATTTGTTTAATGTGAGTTTGCCCCACTCAAACCAATTAATTATTTCGAACGTTATAGGGTTTACAGTGTAGTCTACTCTTCAACACAGTGGTAACCACAAAAACTTCAACATAACAGAAACTCAGAACTGTAGAACTATAAAACAGCATTAAACACTAACAGGTCTTTCCCTTTCCCAAAATAGCACTTTATTTCAACATTTATTCTCCTTATCCAGTCCTATGAAAAGCATACTGGGAACTAGACATCCACTGCCCAATTTCCAAAGTTATCAATTTCATTAAGTTACTGCAACTTAATTAAAAAAACTCAAACCTTTTAAGTTAAAACATTTTGTTTATTTAAATCGATAAATTAGAATTTTTTGAACTTGCATCCATGCATTTATTGGTAACACTTTATTTTACAGTGTCCACTATACAGTGTAGTTACTATAGTAATAACTATAGTCAGTTATGCATAGTTACATGCAACTAACCTTAAACCAAATTTACTTACAAACTTATTACCTTACTTTCTTACATGTAGTTAATTATTATTACTTGTTACATAATTATATAATTAAGTACTAAGGACACCTTAAAAGTCTAACCCATTTATTTAAGTTGTGGTAACAGGTCCCCTCCATTAGTTTCTAGAGTGTGAATGGTAAATGCGAGTTTGCAGTGTTTACAGAACATGATTGTTAGGTGTAGCCCTG
This sequence comes from Rhinogobio ventralis, assembly GCA_039654625.1. NCBI lineage: Eukaryota > Metazoa > Chordata > Actinopteri > Cypriniformes > Gobionidae > Rhinogobio > Rhinogobio ventralis. The sequence goes on along the minus strand of CM077210.1, from coordinate 5,828,824 downwards.
ATTCATGAGCAAATTACTTTCTCCTGTTCTTTTTAGTGAATCAGAAACATACAAAGTGACCAATATAGTTCAAAATGAATAGTTGCTGACTATAATGAATAGTTTAAAAACACTGGATTTAATTGATACAAAAGACTTCCCTGTATAAAAAATATATATATAATTAGCAGAGATAATTGCATCTTCTATATGTAAGCAAAATGGACATCGATGTAACTGTAAATGACTCAAATTAATTTAAATCAAATCGGAATCAAAATGAATCATGAGAGCTTATAAATCAGAATTGAAATAGGAAGTCATTCGATACCTATTTGATCAAAACACAAGAAGTGACAAAATACCCCAAAGTGTCCCAAACAGTGAATGCTTTTGTGTGAGATGCATTGGATGGTCTGTAGGCCTGCTGTCTGAAGCTCAAACCATGGCATCCCTGGACCTCATCCAGTGGGTTCAAGTGTTTGTGATGGGGAAAGAGGTGGGGCCTGGGGACATGCAGGTGGACTCCATGAGCCGCTGAAAGATCAAAGAACACACTGATACCCATGAGTCCCAGTGGGCAAAGGGTGCCACACCCCTCTCACCTCTCTCTCTTTCTGACTCTTGTCTTTCTCTGTCTGATTTCTATCGGAGCTGAAGAATAGCAGGAGGTGCGGTTGAGCAGACAGATGCATAACAGCTTATTGTTAGCGGCCACCTCTGATCTGACAGACTCAGGGCAGTGAAGGGGTGAACACCATACACTGTGTGTCTGCGTGAGGCGTACAAACCCCTACAGCTGTCTTTTAAGATTTAAATAAGAGGCTGAATAGGTGGGAAAGAGAATGAAGGACACTAGAGTAGGACTAAGGATCAGTTTGTTGGGATTTGTTTATGAAAGTCTTTTATGCTCACCAATCCTGTATTTTATTTGATCAAAAATACAGTAAAAACAGTATTATTGTGAAATGTTACCATTTAAAAGAACTGTTTTCTATTTGAATATATTTAGGGCCCGAGCACCGATGGTGTGAGGACCCTATTGGAATTGTTCAGCCTATTATTATTCTTCTCCCAAATGAATCGCATTTTTGGAGGCCTAAACATGCTCGAAAACTCATGAAACTTTGCAGACGCATCAAATGGTGAAAATTTACGTCTGATATGGGTTTCAGAATTAGGCGTGGCAAAATGGCTCGTTAGCGCCACCTACAACATTTCAACGAAGTGCCCCTCCCGCTACGTTTCATGTACAGGTATGAAATTCGGTAGATGCATGTAACAGCCCAATACCTACAAAAAAGTCTCCTGCTGCGAAATCTGAAAACCAACAGGAAGTGAGATATTTTGAATGTTCTTTGCAAAATTGTTGCAAATTTTGTTGTACTTTAACAAACTCCTCCTAGAGATTTAATCAGATCATCATCATATTTGGTCAGTCTAATCTTAAGGCCTTTGTGATGTTAAATTGTGAAGATCTTGAGTTTTCCCTGAAGGGTGTGTCCGTGGCGGCCTGACAAATTTCGATGTTTCGCCATGAAACAGGAAGTTTTTGTAACTCGGACATACAATTTCCGATCTGCCCCAAACTTCACATGTTTTATTAGGGTCCTGGCCTGAAGACATCTACATGCCAATATTAGTTAGTCATAGCGCCACCTGCTGGCAACAGGAATTGGCATGCTTTTTACTGTGATTCACTCCTCGGAACACATTTATGCAATGAAGTACCAAACATTCTAGAAACACATTTAATCAAGCAACACGTGGCTAAGTGCTAATGTATGCGATTTACGCCACAAAAAAGTTGTTGTAACTCAGGCATACAGTGTCCAATCTGCCCCAAACTTCACATGTTTGATAATAGTCCTGACCTGAAGACATCTACATGCCAATATTCGGTTATAGTCAAAGCGCCACCTGCTGGCAGCAGGAAGTGTGGCACATTGAAGTGACTTTGCCATATTTCTCCTATATTTACCGGCTTAAATGCATGTCGCCCACTATTCACTGTTTTCCTGAGGCCACCGGGTGGCGGTGCTCCCGGCTGCGAGGGCCCTTTCATCGCTGCTTGCAGCTTTAATTTAAAATGTAATTTATTCCTGTGATGGCAAAGCTGAATTTTCAGCAACTATTACTCTAGGCTTCAGTAGATGCATTTACATGGACCCTAATAATCCGACTGTAATCGGACTAGTAGCACAGTCAGAATAAAAAAGTCACATGTAACCACACCACAGCAGTTAGAATGAATTTGCCAAATCTGATTAAAATTTCATTCTGATTCAACCCTCTATGCACACCTTGGCAATAGAATCGCCATTGGCTAGTACTTTTTTTTTTTTTTTTTTACACCGTTAACATCAGGCAATCACGCATTATATTATGATGATCAAGCACTATTTAATGATAGAACTTTAGTAATTAAAACTAAAACTTGGTAACCAAGTATGAATGCATATTTGTCATTTTAACTGAACTTAGGACTGGTGGTGGTGCTTAAGATATTGCTGGTCATTCAGTGTTTCTGTAAAAAAAAAAATAATAGTAATTATTATAAAAAAATAATACTACTATTAATTCTACTACTAATAACAATATACAACGCACTAAGGATGAGCTGCTGGGTTCATGAATATTAATCACGTTGTCAGTGTTCGATCGAACTGATTTGCTGAAATCAAAACAGGGACGGTAATAGAGGACCGCCAGCCAATGAGATTGCAGTTTGCGCATTAGTTCCGCCGACTACCGAACAAAACTGGCATATCTTCTGCTTGTTCTTAAAATCTGAATAATTCCAATTTAAATTTGAGTCTGTGTGATATGTAAGACTCTCGCTCTCTCTCTCTCTTTGTGTGTGTAAGAAACACAGCGCTCTCAGCAGAGCGACGGCGAGTCGTGCGCCTTCACACTAGAGTTTACGGTAAGTCAAATACAGGTACGCTGCGCATCCATTGAGCTGAACTGAAATCGCACAGATCGCTTGATGGAGAGCGAAACTCTCAAACGTTCAGTTAGAGTGTTCAGCCAGTATAAATATGTCTATGCAAAATGTACACTTAGCCTCTAACACACACTGGCTAATAAAATCTAAGAATTTATTAGCCAATGGCTAATGATAGATATTATTTAGTCGCCCAGAGTGAAGATTTTGTCGCATATGCGAGTGATTTGCTCGCATTGTAGAGGGTTGACAGCATTTATTTGAAATGTTTTGTAATATAAATGTCTGTCACTTTTAATCAATTTAATCCATCCTTGCTTAATTTTTAAAAAAAATGTATATAAACTGCATTTGAAATCTGAATTTGTAACAATGTGATTTTTAAATATTTGAAACTCCAGCGCTATCAATAGATGTCAGTGCCTTCACCTCACAGTGATAAGCTGTCTGCTTTTCTCACTTTACATTTTGCATAAAGTCGCACATTTCTCAACTTCTTGACGCTCTCACCACTTGCTCCAGTCTGTTGTCAATCCCCCAATCCCCCGAGCGTGCCTGTCTCTCAGCTCCCATAGATAATAAATTGAGAAGACCTGCTCAGCTCACTCCTTGCCAATGGACACGTAGGGCTGAATGTCAGCTGTTTATGGTGATTCTCCCTACCGCAGAGCTCAAAACAACTTCGCCACTTCGCTGAAACAACTCCAGGAACGCCTGCTGACTAATCGCAAGCAGTTTTATTGTGCGTGTGATGCATATGTATTTGTGCGTTAGTGAATGACTTGCCTGGATGCCGCCTGGGGTTCACCTTTTTGTGAACAGACTTTGAGAAGAGGCTTGTGTTCAGTTTGTGTAGGAGGCAGAATGTTCATTGAACTGGTTATTAGTTTGAATAGGATCTGTCTCACAGTGTTTCCTGAACTGCTCTGCAGCTGCTGAATCTAAAGCACCTCAGCAAAAGAAATTGTATTTTTTTTCCTGAATTGTGAGTTTGCAGTCTTTATTAAAATAATACTTCAAATGCAAACACGTAGCACAACTAGTGTAGAAAGTGAACCAATTATTTTAATGAATGACTCAAAAAGTCGGATGAATCATTCACTGTAAGAACTCACTGAATCAGTCAGAACAGTTAAGATTCTATTACTGATCTTATATACTACTGTTCAAAAGTATTTCATCACAATACATTGTGAAATATTGTTACAATATAAAATAACAGTTTTTTATTTGAATATATTTTAAAATGTAATGTATTCCTGTGATAGCAAAGCTGAATTTTCAGCATCATTTAGGGATGGAACGGTATGAAAATTTCATATCACGATTATAGTGACCCAAATTATCACAATTATCAATATTATCACGGTTTTGTTCAAATGAGATGAAAGTGTTCAAAAAGAACTGATGCACACACTGAAAACATTTCAACAAGTTTTATATTTGAAAATCAATAAACGACAAATAAAACAAGCAGCTCTATGCAACGTATCACATATCACAACGGACGCACTCTCTCGTTTCATTCAAATGCAACTTGCATCTTGCGTCTCTGTTTTTGACTGTATTGAAAATGAAAACAGAGGACTTTACTATTAATACTACTATAATACTACTATATAACTTCTTGTGATCATCTTGTCTGGACGATTGTTTTGTACACTGTACCAAATGGATTTATAAACAGATTTTAAAACCTTAATCTCAATTCAATATGTCCTTGTAATTATTTATGTGTTAAAGAAAATCTGTGTTATAAGTGTACAATGAATATACATTATTATCCCTTAAATTTCACCCTAGTCTTGTTTGAACTTGTTCGTCTTTGGCTCAAAGCCACTTGCTGCAAACCTTTCTTTGCGGAAGCTTCACGTTAATTTTTGTGCGATAAAATATTTCAACTAAAAACTTTGTGTCCAATTATTTCCCAGACGTAGTTTTGGTATTGAGGTCAAAGTTAACTTGCATTGCGTTCGCTATACAACAGTGGGTGGTCACAAAAACGACTCGGCAGATTTGAAGTGTTATTTGCCCCTATAGCAGCGACGTTATTTTTGCATGTTCTGCAGACAGGGTGACCATCCTTGATTGAGTTTCCCTCAGGACTTTTGTAAAAGCCAAAATATGACCACACCTTAGATTTGGTCCTTTTAGAAAGCTGAAAAATCTGCCGGCGCTGTCACTGCCTTCTGCCATTTCTTCTCATTCAAAAAACAGCGTTACGCACTGTGCCTGTGCCAGAATGATGCTGGCTGGACAGGATTTACCCCGATGTTTCAAAATCACCATAATCAAACACGGTTTTAATGATAATAAAATTTTAAACGATATTACTAACCGTCAGTACATTTTATCGTGGTTTATCGTGAAACCGGTAAACGTTCCATCCCTAGCATCATTAGTCCAGTCTTCAGTGTCACATGATCCTTCAGAAATCATTCTAATATGATGATTTCCTCAAGAAACATTCATTATTATTATCAATGTAATAACAGTTTTAACATTTTACAAAATGTTGGTTAACATGATGCATTTTTCAGGATTCTTTGATGAATAGAAAGTGCAGTATTTATTTTGTGATAGAAATCTTTTATAGCCTTTTTTTTAATCAATTTAATACATCCATGCTGAATCAAAGTATTAATTTCTTTCAAACTTTTGAACGGTAGTGTACATTCAGCAAAAACTGAACTTCGCAGGAAACACTGGTGTCTTGTTCTTCTGTGAGACTGCACCAACATAATGATGGTTTAACCTCATCACTTTCTCCTCCACGTTCTGAGACGACGTGACTCTGCTTTCTGTGGCCAGCAGGTCAGCTTGGTCGTCAGAGATGAAATAGAGGAACAGCTCATGGGTCGTAGGTCAGATGTGAGAGGTCATGTGACTGGGGTCAGCATTGGAGCAGGAGGCAGAGAGCAGCAATGCAATTCAAAGCTACTCTTTGATCATCCACACACACGCATTCAGAAATGTATTAATATTTAATCAGATTCTAAAGCGGCTTTGGATGAGGGAATGATGTAATGAATCTCCATATCTGGCAGTGAGGAAGCATTAGCAGCTGTGTCGTTAGCCCAGAGCGCACATTTTAAATCTAATATCTCGTTATGAGTGGCAGAATGGTGAAGGCCTTACGTTTAATTGATGAGCGAGTGCTTGGTTTAATGGCCTTGTGGGTCGAGGCTTAGTCTCTTCTTCAGATGGCATGCTCATATATAACTTCACAGAACTTTCCCTCAACAATGCAATGCTTAATTATTGTATTTTGAGTATTCCATCACATTAAAGTCATTGATACTGTCACTCTGATTTACCCTGCAAGTCTGTTGAACCCAATAAAAGTAGTTAAACATGAAAATCTGTTTATAAAGACTGCTCGTTCAGTACCTTGTTATTGTTGATAAGCCTAATGACTAATTAAGCCTCTGATGCTCAATTGCATTCATGTGTACAACAGACATGTTTACTCAAATGCTGCAGAAAAAGCATTGTAAATATAATAATATTTTGACGCAATAAGAGACCTTAAATTATCATGATTAGTTAATCACGGAAACTTTAAAGACTGCATGAAATCAAAATAAAAATTTTGCTTCGTCAGAACGGGATGACACTTGGTGACTTTTGTTGGATTAGCTATGTGAACGCACAAAAAAATCATGGACATGATTCAGATATGTTAAAGGGTTGGAAAAAAAAGTCACTTAGCTCCTTCGCGGTCAAAAATGACAGACAAATGAATGGGAAATCCAAAAAAATACGAAAACTCAGAGAATCTTTTGGTGGTACAAACTATAAAAAAAATGCAGAAAAAAGTGCACAGCAATGAAGGGTGAAGTTGAAATCAGATCAGACCCAGATTGATTAAGCTGTGATAAAGCATACCTGTTCATTTTTGTTACATTTATATTGAATTTTGATGTTATGTGTAACAAAATGTCCTCCTCTGTGTTCTGGTTTGACTGTTGTAAAATTAATGCAAAAACCGACACTTCAAATCAACTTACATTAGAAAAAAAAGAAAAGAAAAAATGTAATATAGTATCATAAAACCCCCTCAAAATTCAAAAAAATGATCAAAAAATATTATTGAACAAACATATTACATTTGTTTTTCCTGGAATTTTTTTTTAACATTTTCAAAGCTTCGGTCACTTTTGACCACAAAGGAGCCAAGTGTGACCCCCTAAATGAAGAGGACCAGAGGGTTAAAAATGTATGTACATTTATATATATTACCTTTCCATCAAATGAATCTCTCTCCATTTTCTTCCTCTTTTTGAAAGTTGTAAAAAAACTATTGTGACGTTTTCCTTTTGCTATTTGAGCAAATGGGAACACAACAAATATTAAATGTAGTCTCTCATTCACTGCTATAGAAGTTTATCTAACTCTGACGACTTCCGCTTCTGAGAAACCCGGGGATGGGAAAAAGGGTCAATTAAATCTTCCAGCGAAGCGACAGACTTCTCTCTGGTGTCGTATGCCGGATATGCCGTCATTTAGTCCACTTAAACCCCACACCTTTAATACAATCGACAGAAAGCTTGCCTTGCATTCAGATCTGCCTCCATCCAATCAACAACCGATGGATAAAACCAAATCTCCACCCTGCATTTTTATTCTTTTTTGATAATCCTCAGATGCACGTCACAATACAGAACAAAAGATATGTTACTGTGTCATTGTGACTTTAATTGTTATCTTGTGTAACTGTGAATTTTACAGACTGTTCAAGGTGCATCTAATGTACATAATAAAATATCAAAACAGCAAGCTCAGATTTGATTGGTTGGACTAACACCAATTTCTGGGAGTCAGAAAAAAAATTTTTAGTCCACCGGTAAACAAAATTGTCTTTACAAGTTTCCAGACTGCTACAATAACCACTTCAACAATAATAGACACAGTATTTGTCAAAGTTAGTGATTTTCATGGCATTGAATATTTGAAAGGGTGGTGCTTTGTTTTACTTTTCAAAGATATTTATTGCAAAAAAAATTTATCAGATGTGAGATGCTAAAAAAAACAGCTGTTATCGCCACAGCCCAGAACGTCTGTCTGAGTGCTAGACTACAATCGCTATGAACAAAGTTCATTTTCTCTCTCTTTGCCCTACATACTCTACAGATTACAAGAGAAATCCTTAACATTTCACCCGGCCACACACGCACCGCTTGGGACTGTTCAACTCAAAGCCCAAGTGTTTGTCTGTTAGTGACAGTTTCGTGAGAGCAACCTCCTTGGCGGAAACCTCCTCAAACCCCAAAAGCCCTAAAATCTAAACTCTGTGGGCTGCTCTTTTGATGTGTGAAGCTTTTCCTCTCTCCCTGCCTCCTCTTAGCAGTCTGTTTGCTTGTGTTTGCCTCTCTGTGTCTCTTTGGCGGTACTTGGTGTTTTACGCAAGGAACAAGGAATGCTGTTTATTGCGTCCTGGCACGTATACAAGTGACATTCCTTTGACCCGCCCCTTTGCTTCCCTGTGGCCGAGCGGACAGCAGCGTTGACTCACACTGGCCCTTTTTGATGATGTCACTGTTGCCGCAGCAACCTCTGGCTGACCCGTGCCTGTGTCGCATAACCCCTTCATTATGGCCCTGTAGGCGAGGCTGTACTTACAGATCTCAGTGCACACAGATCCCCCTCTCTCTTTTCTCAGTCTTGTCTCCTCTTTTCCTTCCCGCTGTGCTCTCTGAAAGCGTATCAGCTCATTTCCCCCTCTCTCCCCTCCTTTTATTACCCATTACTCCCTTGCTTCCATTTTCTTGTTCTCTGCCTTTTCATCTTTTTCGCCTTTTTTTATTCCCTCCCTCATTTCTCTCGTAGCCGATAGCAGGAAGTCATTCTCAACAGTGTAATGTTTCCCACAGGCCTCCAGATGGTTTGTGTTTGCGTGTGTATGTGTGTATTAACAATAAATGAGGCCGATGTGAGTTGTGTTTCACAGTTTGGCCCACTATTTGTGAAGAGCCTTGTGCGTTCCTGTTGTTTTTGAGTGTCTTTGAGTGTATTTGTCCCCTTAGACGTGTGTGTGTGTGTGTGTGGCGCAGGCAGGTGTTTTGGATTTGTTGTGTTTTGGATGTGTTTGTGTATGCTGTGGCTCTGTTGGGCGTGACTGTCCATTTCTCTGCCCTGAGGTTACATAATTTCAGGGTAGGGATCAAAAGACCTAATCAGGTGTTAAAAGCGTAACCATGGAGACAGACTTGCTGTTTAGTGGAGAACGCCGGTGGGCCCTTGGGGAAGGGTGTGTGTGAGTTTCTCTGTCTCTGTGTGTTTAAGTATCTTCTATGTCAGGTATTACTCATGTCATTTTATCTGAAACTGAACTAATCGAAGTTTCAGTTTGCATTTTCAAGTGGTTTGCTTGAAAATAGTGTTTGTTTTCTCAATTTTTGACGCATTAAAGTGCAAATAAGTTCTGGTCCTCATTCAGCTTATTCTAGGAGACAACATCTGACTGACTTATCTGCGATATCTCTGACTATCGTCAATACACGATACTATCGTCTATTGGCACAACGCTAGTACGAACAGGCCTTAAAAGATTGATTTTGTGTTTTTTTTTTTTTTTTTTTTTTTTTTTTTAAGTGCACCAACTTAGCATTACTATCAGGATCATTCACATATAAAGATTGTTTTCAGGTGGTCTGATAAAAACAATGAAAGTTGGATAAACCAGCCAATCAGATTGTAACTGGTGATCTCAATCTGTAGGTGGTTTGTCTGAACCTGAGACTAGACCAATATAAGCTTGAATATTTCATTTGGGGATATTAACATCTGCTCCGCACACAGGCACGCATGCACACGCACACGCACACACACATTGCTGCCATCTGCATCTTTCCCAGCTGAGTCACATCTGGTCATTATTCACCAATCAATAAGTGCTAACCAATCCATATATCATCATGCCACCTGTGTGTGTGATGGGTGGCATATTCGTAAGACACCTGAGCTCTCCTGACAGCTGTGTTTGTGTGGTTTTTTTTTAGTTTTTTTTTTTTATGTTTTCTTTTGGTGCTGTTTTGTTGTAAACCTGTCACACCTGTGATGGCCCACCTGGACTGAACCACACTCACAAATCTACACGTCACTGTGTGTGTGGTCTCATGGATCTGATTGGCTTTATCACACCGTTTATGTGTCTGTTGGTCTATAAATAATAGCTCTATTTGAGAAGTTATTTAGTATTAGAGACAGTCTTGATGCTGATGGGTAAAGGTGATTGATTGACAGGTCTTCTGCCTCATGTTGATTGATTGGGCTTTTTTGGGTCTGACCTTTAACCCTGTACCCGAAAGATTAAGCTGCACACAATTGAAAAGTTTCAGTGGTTGTGTGTGTCCAAACATTCCCTTCCTCCTCCTCAAATCTGTATCCTTTCAGGATGGACGTGCCTTTGCTGTAGGGCAGGGTTTCCCAAAACCTTGGGGATTCGTGAAGGAACTGCAGGAAGGACATCATAAAAATGTAGTCGGAGACGACAGCCTTTTGGTCAGTGCTCTGACATATAACTCGTACAACATATTTGAGCTTCGGGCGGCCCGAGATTGAATCATGGCTCTTTCTCCCCCTTTGCTTCCTGTCTGTTCTCTATACTGTCCTGTGTGTGTGTATATAAAGACATCCTAGTGTTAAACAACAGATATTGATGTTGAAAACGGCTGACAGATCTCCGGATAGGATCTTCAGGTGTGTGAGATTCATGTTGCTTCACCTGTCTCTGGTCTTGTGGTTGTGATGTGGTAGGATTGACAGAACACACTGAGGCAGCATCTCCAGTGAGATCATCTTTTGTGTCTGTTGTGAAAGTTTAGCTGGGGTCCTCAGGGGGCTCTACATCTCAGTTCATCTGCATTCGTCCCTCAAGTGATGTTTCTTTAACTTCCCTTATGCTTAATTTGTCCTGTTTAGTTTTTTTCCTATACTCATATCCCGCTTTTCCCTTTTCATACTCTTTTGCTCTTTCTTGCTCGTATTCCTTTCTTTACTTTTTTATTAGTGTGTGCTTTTTCCTTCCAGGTTGTCCGTGGATACTTATTAATGTAAAAATAAGGCCTTAAAGGAACACTCCACTTTTTTTTGAGAAAAGGCTTATTTTCCAACTCCCCCAGAGTTCAACAGTTGAGTTTTACCGTTTTTGAATCCATTCAGCCGATCTCAGGATCTGGGGGTAAAACTTTTAGCATAGCTTAGCATAATTAATTGAATCTGATTAGACCGTTAGCATCTCGCTCAAAAATGACCAAAGACTTTCGATATTTTTCCTATTTAAAACTTGACTCTTCTGTAGTTACATTGTGTACTAAGACCATTGTTCATTCGTATATCTCTGTTGAGCAGGGTGATTTTATGTGTTTGCATTGAAGTCGATGGTCGTGATGTGGAGGTGTTAAAATGTTTTGGAAAGGTATTAAATTGGAAGTACTGATACCTGCAGATACCCTGTCCTTCTCTTTTCTCTTCTTTGTTTCTGCTTTCAATTTTCTTTTCTTTTTTCTGTTTTTCTTTTGCTCCTTGCCCTTTCACTCTTTTCTTCTTTCCCCAATTTGTTTCTAACTTTTTGCTATTTTCTTTCTTGCACTCTCTCTTTACTGTGTTGTTTTATTCATATCCATATTTGCTCTTTTGTCCTTTCTTGTGCCATTTCTTTTCTTTTACTCATTTTTCTTTTTTGCTCTTATTGCTCTTTTCATTCTTTTTGGCTCATTTTCTTGCACTTACTCTTACTGTGCTGTTTCATTTTTGCTCTTTTTTTTCTTTTTCTTTCGCACTTTAGTTCTTGCTTGTGCCCACTATTTTTGTTGTTTTTTCTCTTTCTTTTTGCAATCCTCTCTCTCTCTCTCTCTCTCTCTCTCTCTCTCTCTCTCTCTCTCTCTCTCTCTCTCTCTCTCTCTCTCTCTCTCTCGATCTCTCGATCTCTCTCTCTCTCTCTCTCTCTCTCTCTCTCTCTCGATCTCAATCTCAGCTGATGTAGTGTGATTAAGTGCTAGTGGTTGTGTGACTGTAACACTATGAAGTGGATTAGAGAGGCAGCTCTGTGGGTGGGCGTGAAACTGCAGGAATCGGCTCTGAATGTCATGCTAATAATCAGGCCCGAGGAACTCTGGTTGGAACAGCTTCAGTGTTGACTGTTGGCAAGTGTTGACTAACCTCATTAGTCTCATTAGACCTTTTCCTGTCACCAGCCCACTGTTTTCACCTGTTTTTCTTCTTTTTACTTCCTCTGATAGATAAATGTTCAAGGTGAATATGGAAGTGTGATTGTAACCAAGTAACCCTGCTCTAGGCCGGGTTATGAAATGGATTTGGAATATAACTCTGTAGCACACCTTTAACAGGATGTTTTGTTATCCCGGTTTGTTTGAAGAGATGAGAGCAGGTGATCGATCGGCTTGTTTCGTGTTAACACTGCGCCGAGTTGTATCTATATCGTCACCTAACTTGCAGAGCATTGCATTCTGGGCCCAGTGTACTTCCATAAACAAGCCAATGAAATGAAACCTTGACAGTTAGGTGAGAGATTTGACATGTGAGAGATAGAGAGGGGGTTTGCGTCTTTGAGGGAAAGCTGTATAAGTAGGAGAGAGAAATTGCATGGAATGGGGGAACTGGCAGTAATAGATGGAAAAAGGGAGCACAGGTGGAAAAACATCCCAGTTTTTTTTTTTTTTTTTTTTACATTTCATTTGATTGCTTAGTCTGAAGGACTAAGAACTGAGAAGTTATTTTATTCATATTTTTGTCACATTGGACAAACTTTACATGCACAGAACAGCACTTTCATTTGTCTGCCGCGGATGCAAGAGATGCAAAATATGCAAGCTGCTCTCCGAAGACAATTTATTCAGAGATTAACAGCTTTGAGAAATGTGTTTATAGTATAAGTGTGACCAGGAGCATGAAAGATGCAAATTATACGTCATCAGTAGCGTTTTACAAACGATTGCATTCATTCCAACTGTAAAACGTACCAGAGAACTGCACCTTTTCAGGCCATTTTCACACTCCTCTCAAAGAGACTCTGGTCTGCACCAAAAGCATTAGTTTTGAGAAAGACTGGTGGGAGGGGAAAGAGAGAAAAGAGTGCACTCTCCAGTGCTAATTACTTCTCATTTCACTCAGTCTGTCTTGTCACTAATGTGCACACACACACACACACACACACACGCACGCGTGCACAAACACATCTTCACATTATGTCTTTCACAGACTTTCAAGCACACCACTTTGTCATTATTTCTGCGTTTGTAACCACTTCATGCTGCGCCAGAGAGAGAGAGTGTGCATAAAGAGCAGAAGTGTTGTTGGCTAAGTAAAGAGAGAGAGAAACAGAGAAGGAGATGGAACAAGAGTGTGTCAAGATGGAAAAAAAAAAAAGTCATTGAGAGATACAGAATACTCGGGAGACTGCAGAAGACGGTGTTTACGCTATTATAGGCAATGTGGTGGTGTTGCGTATTGGGTATTGTTGGTTATTATTGTCTGGGTTTATGAGCGAAAGGTTGTAGGTTCAAAGGCAACAAACATCCAGTAATATGCATCTATATGTTATACTATACAATGTTCAAAACTGTTACCCTTTAGGAATACTGTTGTTCAAAAGTTTGAGATTGATGTTGTTTTTTCTTTTGTTTTTGAAAGAAGTCTCAAATTTTTTTCATTACGCCAGTCTTCAGTGTCACATGATCCTTCAGAAATCATTTTAATGTGCTGATTTGAAATCAAAATATTTTGTAACATTATAAATGTCTGTTAATTTTGATCAATTTAATGCATCCTTGCTGAATAAAAGTGTTAGTTTCTTTCCATGTAAAAAACGGACTGCTTCAAATAAGGATAGGCCTATTTACATACTAGAAAAGGCGTTTGACGGACAGGTATGTGTACGGTCCTTTTAAGGGTCTTAAAGGAACACGCCGACTTTTTGGGACTTTAGCTTATTCACTGTATCCCCCAGAGTTAGATAAATCCATACATACCATTTTTTATCTCTGTGCGTGCCATAACTCTGTCTGATGCACCCACCGCTAGCCTAGCTTAGCACAAAGACTGGAGGTAAACGGCTCCATCTAGCCTACTGCTCAATAAATGACAAAAGAATACCAACATTTTCCTATTTACATGTTGTGATGTGTATAGTTACATCGTGTACTAAGACCGATGGAAAATGAAAATGAAAAGTTGCAATTTTCTAGACCGATATGGCTAGGGACTATACTCTCATTCCGGCGCTGCATAATATCATTGCGCCGCTGCACCCATGGTACGGCAGCAAAGTTCCTGGATTATTACGCAGGAATGAGAGTATAGTACCTAGCCATATCAGTGTAAAAAGGAAAATGTTGGCGTTATTTTGTCATTTATTGAGCAGTAGGCTAGATGGAGCCGTTTACCTCCAGTCTTTGTGCTAAGCTAGGCTAGCGGTGGGTGCATCAGACAGAGTTATGGCACGCACAGAGATAAAAATGGTATGTATGGACTTATCTAACTCTGGGGGATACAGTGAATAAGCTAAAGTCGACGTGTTCCTTTTAATCAAGCTGGGTTAATTCGAAATTGTGTGGGGAAAATGGCAGTTTGGAACCCACTTGACTCGTCTGAAAATACGATCGGTCAATGGATTCCTTTGAAGTATGTGAGTTGATGAATAAAGTAGGAGATGTGTTAAGGTTAAAAACTGTCAAATAAAAGTTTTCTCCAGTGCTAGAGAGGGTTTTGTTATTCTGCCCATGCAGTGTTAAGATATATAATCTGTGATCCTCAGCACACCCCAAACCACCTGTCTTTACAGCAGTATTTTTCCAGCGAGTTAGAAATACACGCCATTACGCACAAGCTTCATGAGAACCACATGCTCCTGTCCCATAATTCCACTATAATGCTCAGACCCCCTCCATGTTAAAACAGTTTCTTTTTGATGACTAATCTGTAGCTTACAAAAAAGTCTCTGCCTCAGCAACGTCTCCGCTGTACTCCCATATGTTTAGTGTTTTACTCAATGAAAAAGGCTTTTCTTTTTCCTCTTAACTAGGCCTCTGCTTCTGGTTTGACATTTAGCTTTACACATGCCTGCTTCATGGTTCATTTGTCCACACATTTAGGCTGAGCAGCTTTGATCTCGTGAAAGGACTCCAACTCCCATGAGACTTTGCACACCGTTCTGTGGCAGATTGACTCAATCGAGCTGTAATGGATGTGGTTCCCATGAGCCCCTTAAGTGTAGTCCAGTTCCCTACGGCAAGGTGAAATGCAGAGGTTTTATGGAGGTTGGTGACCGTGGAACAGGTGTGGGTTGTTATGAGGTGGATGTCTGGTGGGAAGGTCACATGGCTTAAATAGACACAAGTGTGTGACTGGATGGCCGTAACTAAGGTATAAGGTAAATGAGAGTGCTGGGAAAGAGGGATCAGGAGAAAGACGTTCTGCTCAGGTTCATCTGTGATCGTGGTCCAAATGCACATCTGGGCTCCAGACAGCTAGCAGCATGTGTTTTCTGAGCTTTACTTCACCTCCTGTTTTTGTGATTCTCTCTTTTCGTCTGTTCTGTGGTTTATTGGTGTTGGGATAATATCTCACAGGCATTCATGCTGTGTCACGATAAAGTGTGATGTCTGTGTGTTTGTGTATACGCTACATTGCGATCTAATAAAAAAAAGACTAGAAGTAATTTAAACGATCAGCCCTTTTTCCAGCGTCCTATAAAATAAAAATAACAAGGCTGTTGACAAGATTGCATTTGTGTGTGTTGTGTTTCTGTCTAAAAGCTTGAGTGTAAAACTTAAGGCAGTGTAAAGCTAGGGTGGAGTAGGATTTAAAAATAAAAAGGAATCGATTTATGAATATATCAATTTATTCATTCAAAAATAAATATGTAAATAAAACACTTTACATTTTTATTTTTTATTTTACTTTTAGTTCAGTTAAACAATAAAATAATACATTTATGTCAATTTTAAATGCACCCATGGGAGCAGCCAATGGATTTTTGACTGAATTTTAAGATGCACCAATTTAATTTACATTTACTGTTACATTAAACTAATTTTTTAAATTTATTTTTTGTATATTGAATAAACTGTTTATCAAGAAAGGTTGTTTTCTTTATTAAATTTTTTTTTTATTAATAATTGATTCCTTCATTATATTTCATTAGTCCATCTTATGTGGTCCAAATATTAAAATGTTGCTTGACTATTTTAAATTGTCCTGATTTTTTTTTTTTAAATGATTACCTAAATGTAATTGGTATTGCAAAACCATATATATATATATATAATAATTATTATTATTATTATTATTATTATTATTATTATTATTATTATTATTATTTTTTTTTTTTTTTTTTTTTTTTTTTTTTTTTTTAAATGTACTTGGATTAACCACAGCATAGTAAAATTTATAATAAAGTAAAATTTACTTTAAAAATCTGCGTTCAAAAACGTGAAAAAAAGGAAATTTCACATATGTAATTAAGTAAAATTAACAAAGACAAATAAGTACATTTAACTTGGCCAGTTAAATTTATTTTTACATTTTAAAATGCATTTTACTCAAACAATATAACACTGAATTAGGCCATGTAGACATGGAATATTTTAACGATGTCTTTACTCATCAAAAATATCTTAATTTGTGTTCTAAAGATGAACGAAGGTCTTACGAGTTTGGAATGACATGAGAGTGAGGAATTAATGACAGAATTTAAATTCTTGGGTGAACTAACCCTTTAAGAAAAATGTGTATCTTCATATTGGGTCCATGCATTAGGTCTTAAAGTGACAGTAGCCTAATATTTCTCCTGCTGTCTGTCTCATTAATCTTAATCAAGTTATCTGTTGAAATTGTTTTCATATCGCTATATATATTGCAGTGTCTATAAACTATTGCAATGTTTTTATCATGCAGCCCTACAATACATAGAGGTAATACATTTAAAAAAAAAAAAAAAAAAAAAGTAAAGCAACTTTCATTAGACCACTTGAGTTGGATTAACCCATTTCTAAATTTTAACTAAAATCTAGTTTTATCTGTTTTGTCAATGGAATTCAGCTTTTAAATATGATTTATGTTTTCCATGAGCCATTTTCCCCTCTCAGAGTGTGTGAAAGCAAATGTTGTATTCTGGCATCCTGCCATGAAACTTCTGCATCTTGCCACCTCCCCACCTCTCATTTCTGTGTTCTGCTATGAAAGTGACAGCAAGAACTGTGGATCTTCTGCAGATGTTGCCATGGAAACCTTAACTACTCTGTTTCAATTTTGACCACCAGAGCAGACTGCTCATTTTCTGGATATAAAGGTCAAGGGTTGAATGTAGAAGGACAGGACAGGACAGCAAGTACATGTCTAACCTGATTAGCTCTGTAACTGTTTTTCCTCTCTCTCTCGTTGATCTAACATGAACACTGTTCTTTCCGTTCCTCATCAAGGTCTTGCTGCAGTCTGATGAACTTTTGCTCCTTACTTGGTTGTTGACAGACTAAAATCATTGCTGCAGACGTATATTTGTTTCCTTTGCCTGGCTAAACCTGATGTTTTGTTATTCAGACTTCAGCCCTGCATTGACTGAATCAATTCACTCTTTCCCTCAGTCGTAAACGCCCACTCAGCATCCTCCACACCTGATCTATCATCCTTTACAAAGTAATTATCCACTAAAGGGATGCCTGTTAGTCTTGAGGTGAAAAGTATGAGGCTTCAGCAGCAGCTGTGGGTGGGAGTCCATTTTTAGCAGAGGACACAGATGAGGGACAGGTCAGGTCATTTCCCAGTGGTCATAAACAGAGCCATTAGCAGCCCATTTCAGCTAATATAGCCGTAATGAAAACAACATGGACGCCACATGCACAACCTCCTGTCAATAATTCGACGTCAACTCCATTTGGTGAATCTGATTGTGCTAGAGTTATGAGGTAAGCACTACTGTGTGATGGGTTTGATTGCTTGTGCTCCTTGGGAGTTGTCCTCCTTTTCCTGTCATCTTTGTCTGTGTTGAGGGATTTCTTAAACTAAATTACTCTAGATGGGGTTCAGATGATCTCCTGCCTGACCCACCCACCCCCAAACTCCTCTTTTTTTTAAAAACCATCAGGGAAACATCACACTGCCCTTCCACGCACTGAGCACGTTTTAATGCAGCCTTTATAACTCCAAACACGCACTGATTCATTTAGTTAATGTGTGGAGGGTCTGTTTGGTATTGCATCTCAGCTGGTGTAACCTTTTTTAATGACTTTCCCATTGTAATTTTTCCTTTAGCATTGACTCTTAGCACTACTTTACTTTCATCAACTGTAGCCAGGTTTCCATCCGAGGATTTTTTTGTGGAAAAAGGTTTAGTGCATCAAAATGTTTGCCAATATAGCTGATGGAAATGGCATTTATCGATAATTTTTTGCATATGTCGACACTCTTTTTCCGTTTAATTTTAGCGCATAAATTCTAGGTCTGTACTTACAATGTTGCGAAAGACTAATTTGGAAACTAATTTTTTGTCGGAAAAAAGGCTTGTGATTCTTAAGTGGGGGTAATTTTTTAGGATTCTTTACCTAGCTTAAGTCTCTGAGATCCTGACACCTTACACTTCTGGAGACTCCAGGTAGGTTGCAGTTCTGGAAAATGGTGGCGCTGGAGACTAAAGGGTTCCTGATGGTTTCACACTCGATTCTTCACCTTAATTCTTAATTCTTTTGCAGTAAACATGTCTTTTCTTCGCCACCTGTTTTTGTCTGACCCAATGAGCATTTCACTGTCCAATGGTCATGCCTTAACTGCAATTTCTAGTAATGCATTAGTATTGTATCCTTCTCATGGGCATTTCATCATTTTTGACATTTTTTGAGTGAAATCTCTTTTTTGGCTCATTTTATCAGTAAAAGAAAACGTGCCTAATAATTCTGCACACCTGAATAAGTTATTTTTCATTTCCAGCCTTCATGAACAATTATATATCAC
Source organism: Rhinogobio ventralis (assembly GCA_039654625.1). Lineage (NCBI taxonomy): Eukaryota > Metazoa > Chordata > Actinopteri > Cypriniformes > Gobionidae > Rhinogobio > Rhinogobio ventralis. Next base: position 5,809,932 of record CM077210.1, on the reverse strand, counting down.
TTATAAATGATTAAATACAAAACTAATAGTAGTTATTAAGATTAATGTGGTTTGAAATTGGTAAAATGTGCCTGGAAAAAAAATATGATCAGAAAATCAACATGCCTAATAATTCTGCACGCAGTGTAGTTGGAATCACTTTAATAATGATTTCTTCCAGCTAATAAATGATAAACACATTGACAGCCAATCAGAATCCATTCTGTTTTAAGCCGCTCAAGCGTTTAAAGCAGCAGACAACAGAACTGCAATGCACGTTTATAATAAACAGGAAAAAAATAGTCCACTGTTCTGGATGCTAATATAGTTATCGTTATAGTTGTCTTTATAGTTATCATTCTTGGTGTGAATGGGCCTTATCAGTTTCATTTTAGTGGCTCTCTAGTCATTTCTTTACTCTGGAGCCGTGCCAACCTGTCCAAAACATGATGTAGACAGTGATGGGTCACAGATGAAATGGGTGTGAATTGGAATACAGGGGTGGCTAGAAAGAGTCTTCACTAAGTGAGCTAAAAGGCTGTATGGTATGACATTAGATTGCCTCTAACAGTGATTTAGAGACAGCCGGGATGTTTGTGGATATTAGAGTCTTAATAGTGATTGATGGCTTGTGACTGGGAGAGCTCATTAGTATTGGATTACACATTTCTCATTAGTGGTGTATTAGGCACATCTAGCTGTCACGCATTGACAAATTATAGGCAGGTTACACTCCGCTAAGAAACGTCAAGCATCGCCGCCAGCCAAAATGTGTGATGAAATCTAAAGAACAGATTCCCTGTTCATTGTGTTTTTTGCTCTCAGTTTTTGTTAAATGTATCACTACCAACAGTATTACTTGGAAGAGAGTTGGAGTCATGGCCTAGTGGTTAGCGCATGTATTTCAACATGTTAGTTTCCAGTTTTACTTTATCCACCCTTTTTATTGGGTTTGGGAGGTTATAGAATCATAAAATGACCAGAGGATGGTTACCATTCTGCCCTTGAGCAAGACATATCACAATGAACAGAAGGGGTGGGAATCTTATGGCACTTTAGATCCAATTCAGAGTCCAAACAATTCTTGATGCATCTCAATTTTTTAGTAACAGCTCAGTCTTGGAAACTACACACTTCACACTGCACAATTTTTGCCACTAATTTGTCATCCAATTTGGAATGATTGGGACCAAAGTCTTGGCTTTAAAAAGTATCGTACAACTTAAAAGACAGTTGTAGTTGTACAGTTGGTGTCCCATACCACACCATACAGCCTTGTCAACAAACGTAAAAGACTGTAAAGGAATGCCTGCTAGTGACAGCATAGTGAAATTAGATTATTGGTGCAATTAAACAGTTTAGGGCTGTTCGATTTGATAATCAATTAATCTGACGATTATTTGAACAATTATTATACATAAAAAAAAAAATGCATTAAATTCATTTTAATTATTTTAAACAATGTTATTCCACATTCTGCCCAATGCTGTCCTCCAAACAATGTGTAATATAAAGCCTATGAAAACAAATATAGTGAATGTATAGGCTATGCTGTACATTATAAGCAAAAAAGGCTTAAAATACAAACATTACGATTTTAAATCTAAAATCAACTGATTGCTTACTGTTTTAAAGCAGAAATTAAAATGACAAAATTTTAAAAGCATAGTGCCTTTACTGTTACTGCTCTCCTAAATATGATTACTTGTGTTACATGTAGATTTAAACCTACCTTAAATTTCTAACAAAAATTTTTTTTTAAACAAAATTAGGATTCCTATTCTACTGCTCTCCGTCTGTTTGATGCACATGCCCCCCACTGGCGCTCGAACACTGAAGTTTAACAAGGCGCAGAATATGCAAAATGGAAATATTTGCGGACTTTCTAACATTTACAGATAAGGATATAATGTAAGTAACCATAAAATGTAAGTTAGGTGCTGAGGAAAACACGTGTCAAAGGCATTAAACAGCACACACATCTGACAAAGTGCGTGTGGGCAAGACGCGGTTCTAAATGTAAAGCACTCTCATGTTTCGGATAACTTGGATTATGTACCCTTCTGTGTCCTCCACTATTTTCCACATGCGTTTTTTCCCTAGAAATGGGTTACTCAATACTGTAAATTTAAGCAATGTGGCTGATTGTTTCCCGGACACAGCCCGCAGACGCAACTAATCGATAATCAAATTCGTTGTTGATTTATTTTCATTATAGATAATCAATTTTTCGATTAGTTGTTGCAGACCTAAAATAGTTTTTTAAAATAGTATTTTGGTCAAAAATATTTTTCGAGGGCCGAACTCGACCAAACCAGCGCTACTCCGATGATGCGTTTTGACAGTCAGCCTTCACACAACATAGATAAGCTACAACAGGTAAACATGTCAGCAATGAAGAGTTAGCAACACACTTTGACCGTGGCCAAAAATGATGCTAGAGTAGCAATATGTATTTTTTCAACTGAAATATTGAAAGGCTGCTCATTGCCAAATAACTGTAGTAAGACACCCTAAAAAGCACATTAAGTTCAGTTACCCAAACTCGAATCACAGTAAGTGTGAACGGGGCTTTACTGTAATGCAAAATAACAATTTTACAACATTTGAGAAACAATTCCATGCATGAAAGAATCCTGGTGAAAGTTGTACTGTAAGTCACTGTAAAAGAATCTGCTAAATGAAAAATTATTTGTAATTGGCAATTAGAGAGGATGAAATCAGTGTGCATACCCTCTGAGAACCACCAAAGGATTTTATCATGTTACTAGGTATTTTTAGCTATCTTGTTTACATTATAATCTCATTTTCTTCAGCACTGGGGAGAGTTTTAACAAATGAAGGTGTTGTTTTTCGCTGCAGTGAGAAGTTTAGCACAGTTGCGCAGTGGTGAGTAATTTCAGGCCTGCTGGACTCTCAGAGCTGTCTTGCATTAGTTTCTAATATCCTGTAGTTCTGATCCAGGTTCATCCAATCGTGTTCTTTAGATCTTCGGTGAGACAGACTGGTGTTTATCTCCCATGTAAGAGTTCTTGGACCAGAATGAGTCTCGAGATCAGAAAACCTCAAAGGCAGCAAGTGGCCTCAATTTTTTTAAATAGAACGTTGAGATTTATGTAACTTTTACGAACGGGTAAGCGTACACACACACACACCTTCAGTGCTCTGTTTGGACTGGATAAAAGCCTGAATGTGGCTCTTTCATGTCGGTCCAGTTTAAGCAATCTTTAGTACCCTTCGTTTTCACACGCAAGGCTTAGACCGGAAAAACACACACCGGCCATCCTAAAATTCTTTTGATCAAACTCTTTCTCTTTTCCTCCTTTTCCTTCTTACCCTCCTTTTCTCACTCTTTCTGTCTGTTTCATGCTCTAAGCTGAGCAAAGTGGTTAAATCTGCAGATCTGCTGACAGCTGCCTTTGAGAGAGGCCAACAGAAGGGGGTATGAAGAGTGTGCAGAGGTGCACAGACGAATGGAGCTTTGATTTCTGAGTTGTTGAACATCAGGTTGTGCAGTGGATTTCGGCACAGAGTTACATTACATCAAATAAAGCTGTCGGCCCAAATTACATAGAATTGTGAACAAGCAACATTTCTTAGTTTCATCTTTATTTCCTTTTTGGTTTGTTTTTTAAGTTTGAAGAAAGGATGTGGTTTCTGAAAGGTCAGTTTGCCCTCTAGTTAGTTGTCTGGCTGGCCGTCTGTCCTCTCTGTGGTGAGGGCTGCTTAGTCACTGTCTGATCCTACCCTGGACTGAAAAGTACCGCATCAGTCTCTCTCTCTCTCTGTTTTCCCGTTTTCCTTCTTTCATACTTTCTTTTTCTCTTTCTTTATTTATTTCTTTCAGTCTGCCTTTCTACCTACTATCATTGCTTCCTTCCTGTCTGTCTGCTTACCTTGCCTTCCTTCCTTCCTTCCTTTCTTTACTTCCTTCTGACGTACCTACTTAAAGGGTTAGTTTACCCAAAAATGAAAATTCTGTCATTAATGATGTCGTTCCAAACCTGTAAGACCTTCGTTCATCTTCGGAACACAAATTAAGATATTTTTAATGAAATCCGAGAGCTCTCTGACCCCACATAGACAGCAAAACAATGTCCACTTTCAAGGCCCAGAAAGGTAGTGAAGACATCGTTAAAATAGTCCATCGACCGATATTATTATTATTTTTTTATATATATAACCGATACCGATTATTTGCATGTTTATGTGCCCGATAACCGATATATAGAACCGATATTTATTTGTGTTATTTCTGCTTTTTACAATTATAGCAACAGCAACAGCACCGAACTGAACAAACACTGTAATTTTTGCAATTTCACTCCCTTCTTATATACAAAACAAAACACATTCTACATCAATAAATAGAGTCTGAAAGAGTGCAATTTTTTTTTTTAATACAGTGCAAGTAAAGTCTCTTTAACATTAATGCTGGTGCATCTTTTTATTTATAACAACAGCATATTAACAACAGGATAAATAAATGTACAAAGTCTAATGTTTTCAAATGGAGAACATAAATAAATGACAGGTGAGTCTATCAACTCCCCATAAATATAAGCATAAATATAAGCATAAATATAAATATAAGCATAAATATAAGAATTCGTTTTAAACTACAGTTTTAAAAGGTTTATGTGTTGTTTAATAGACTAAAGAGTAAGGTGACCAGATTTCTGAAATGGAACCCGGGGACATTTCCTATTTGAGTGGTCAAAATATCACTAAAAATCTCATTTGTTATTATCTATTAATTAAAAAACGGGGACAATATATTTTTGAATGTTTTTTGTTGTTGTTGTTGTTGTGGGCTCGCTATATTATTATTGACATTAATAATTATTTTGATTTATTATGATTTTTGGTCTGGTTTTAATACAATTCACAGCACCCGCAAAAAACAAAACAAAAAAACACAAACAATGAAAACAGTTAATAGTAACCGTTGTAAATCACAAGTCGTTCAAAACAATATTATAACATGACTTAACAAAAACACATTACAAAAATAAAACAACAAATATGATATGATGAATACAACTATTTAACAAATATAATTGTATTTAATACTTTCATTTTTACAATTTTATACTGTATAAATTACTTTTTTTAAATTTTATTTTACTTCAAATGTTTTGTTACGTTTGTGCTTGAAAATAACTCTTACTATCTTTAAATGGTCTTATTTATTTTAAGCATTTGTTAAGTGTTAATACACATTTAGTATGTTTATTCTGCACTGTATTTGTTGCAAGTGTAATTGTTTAGGTTTTTTATAGTTAAGATGTGTGGTAATCACTGCTTTGTGACTGTGGAACTTTTTGGGGACAAAACAATCCCGGACCCTGTTGAGGCTCTGTTAAAAAGAAAACAATTCCCCATTTCCCGGGACAGCTCCAGTCGGGGACAGAACACCAAAAACCGGGACTGTCCTGGGACGTCTGGTCACCCTACTTAAGAGTAAAGAGAACAGAACGCGCTGGAATATTCTCTGGAATATGCAAACATTGTCAGAAAAATAAACAAAACCGCGAATACATCATCGCTATTACAGAGTCCATCTCATCTGGCATGGCATAATTATTATTATTAATAATGTTTTTGTCGGTCTAGAATATGAAATACCTGCTGATGACAGAGCGCTGTTTTCATCTATGCTTTTACACAGAACGTCTCTCGTGGAGATGGGCCTAATAATTCATTTCCACAGAGCTGTAATTATTTAGATGTTTATTATATAAATGTTATATAGCAGACGTTAATATACACTCACCTAAAGGATTATTAGGAACACCATACTAATACTGTGTTTGACCCCCTTTCGCCTTCAGAACTGCCTTAATTCTACGTGGCATTGATTCAACAAGGTGCTGAAAGCATTCTTTAGAAATGTTGGCCCATATTGATAGGATAGCATCTTGCAGTTGATGGAGATTTGTGGGATGCACATCCAGGGCACGAAGCTCCCGTTCCACCACATCCCAAAGATGCTCTATTGGGTTGAGATCTGGTGACTGTGGGGGCCATTTTAGTACAGTGAACTCATTGTCATGTTCAAGAAACCAATTTGAAATGATTCGAGCTTTGTGACATGGTGCATTATCCTGCTGGAAGTAGCCATCAGAGGATGGGTACATGGTGGTCATAAAGGGATGGACATGGTCAGAAACAATGTTCAGGTAGGCCGTGGCATTTAAACGATGCCCAATTGGCACTAAGGGGCCTAAAGTGTGCCAAGAAAACATCCCCCACACCATTACACCACCACCACCAGCCTGCACAGTGGTAACGAGGCATGATGGATCCATGTTCTCATTCTGTTTACGCCAAATTCTGACTCTACCATCTGAATGTCTCAACAGAAATCGAGACTCATCAGACCAGGCAACATTTTTCCAGTCTTCAACTGTCCAATTTTTCGTGAGCTCGTGCAAATTGTAGCCTCTTTTTCCTATTTGTAGTGGAGATGAGTGGTACCCGGTGGGGTGTTCTGCTGTTGTAGCCCATCCGCCTCAAGGTTGTGCGTGTTGTGGCTTCACAAATGCTTTGCTGCATACCTTGGTTGTAACGAGTGGTTATTTCAGTCAAAGTTGCTCTTCTATCAGCTTGAATCAGTCGGCCCATTCTCCTCTGACCTCTAGCATCAACAAGGCATTTTCGCCACAGGACTGCCGCATACTGGATGTTTTTCCCTTTTCACACCATTCTTTGTAAACTCTAGAAATGGTTGTGCGTAAAAATAACCAGTAACTGAGCAGATTGTGAAATACTCAGACCGGCCCGTCTGGCACCAACAACCATGCCACGCTCAAAATTGCTTAAATCACCTTTCTTTCCCATTCTGACATTCAGTTTGGAGTTCAGGAGATTGTCTTGACCAGGACCACACCCCTAAATGCATTAAAGCAACTGCCATGTGATTGGTTGATTAGATAATTGCATTAATGAGAAATCCTTTAGGTGAGTGTAATTTAAGGAGTTTTAAACGAGTGGATCTTGTAAAAAAGTTACATACGGTGATAGGCCTTATCACACGATATATGGACATGACTTCGATCATTTTTGGTGACGCGATATATTGCCCATTATGTTTACACAAAAATAAATGTCAAAGACATTTTGCCAATTGTGCTGCCTCTCTCATCTCGTCTGCTCTCCGAGGCGAACGTGGGGCTCAGGCATCTCCTTCATACAGAGCTGACACCGACAAAAATGTGCCATTCGAGACGTTATAGTGTTTTCCTGACAACTACAGACAGTTTGGAAGAATAAGTGCAAATGCACTCAGTTTCCGCAATCCACTGGCGCAAATATAAACATGACAGCACGAAATGGTGCACGCTTAGGCTTGACGTCTTTTTTGAAGACGGCTGCAACGCCAATAGCGTAATTAAAAAATACTACTGTTAATGTGTGACGAAATGTAGTTAAGACTTTTTCAGGCGAGAATGTACTTGTTTAAAGCTCAAATGAGTGGTTTGTTTATAAAGAGAGCGCCTATTTGAATATTTTATATGGCGTTTTCGGAGTTGTGAGATCCAGTCGATCACTGGGGGCTCAGCGCTCGTTAACCCCGCCGAGAGCAGCCTTTCCTCGGCTAGTCCTTCTGACGTTAACCGCTGGCTCTGATGTCTCTGTAGTGGTTAAACATGTGATACGATTCATCTTGTGTATATCTAACGGGCGATCTTTGGTCTTATGAATCTATAATTTGTTCCCTGGTAATTCATTTTGGCTGAGAGCAAAGTGAAGTTTCATAACTTTATATTTTTAGGCTATTTAACTTTACCATTGTAGCCTACTAGTGCTGACTTTGTATGTTTGACTGAATTGTTTGCTTTATTTCTTGTATAGCTTCTTATACCTTTTACTTTTATAATGGCTATTATTGATCATACTTAAACTTACATTAAAATAGACTGGGTTGTGTTTTATGTCATTTAACTTTATTACAATGATAATCATATATGCACACTTGTCGTTGGCGTTTAAAAAACCTTTTTGAAAACACTGTTTACTCCATAGGATTATAATGTAAAATAGACACTGGCAGCTTAAAAAAAGATGTCAAGTGTGAATACGGCCTTACAGCTAACGTTAGTTTCTCACAGGACGCGGCAGTCGCGAGGGTCTAGTCGTTTTCATAGAGAACGTGTTTTTGCATTCCACTGCGCCGTTTTTCCATGGAACTGGACACTCAAGTTAAAAGAAGTTTTTCAAACATGCCTCTAGAAAAACAAATACCTCAACAGGCCATATCTGACTGCTAAATCATTGTCATTTGAAAGTGTGCAGGCCTACTTGCATTATTATGCTGTTATATTATGATTATATATTCAGTGGTATAAAATGGTCTTAAAATGACAATAATATTGCATATCGCAATTATTTCTGGGGCAATATATCGCACAACAAAAAGTAGTTATCGTGACAGGCCTATACGGTGACCATTCTGGAGCAATTAAAGCTCCTACTTAACAGTCTTCCTTCCTTTCTTCTTTCCTCCTTATCTTCCTCCCTTCCTTCCGACCTACCAAGCTACTTAATCTTCTTTCCCTCCCTCCATCTATCTGCTTACCTAGCCCCCTTCCTGTCTACCTGCCTAACTAACGTCCTTCCTCCTATTTACCTACATTCCTAATTACCTTTCTTCTTGCCTATCTGCCCACACCACTGTCCATCTGTCCTTCCTCCCTTTGTACCTACCTACCTTCCTTTCTTACTTCTTTTCCAATACCTTTGTTTTTCATGGTTATTTTCTGATTCTCTTTGTTATTGGTGTTGTGATTATCATTCTCCTCACCATGTGCAAGAGATGCATGCTACAGTGGAGGAAGCCCATTGAGCTTTATGCTGGGTGGTTGAGGGGGTTCTCTTGGACAGAGGGCCCCTCTCTTGAACAGTTTGCCTGAAAAGGGCTCATTCAGTTGAGCCGGACTGCGTCTGTCTCCTCCTCCCTCTTTCTGGCTGTGGATCATTGTCAGGCTTGAAAGGAGCTTTGACTGGTTCCAGACGACTGGTTCTGCACCATAAAACTCCACACATTGATAAATGGGCTTGCCCCACAACATTGTGAATCCATTGGCATATCCCAGGGTATTTTGGGATTGTCAGACAAGGAGGCAGTCAGTAAGTTAAGCAACACAAACGGTGCAAGTAAGACCGAAAAAGCAGCCCGGCACAGTAAAACAGAGAGACAAGGCAGCAAGGTCAGACTGAAAGACAAGCCAGACAGACTGATCACTCATATCATAAGGATAGTGTGTGAAAGGCTCCAAACATAGCAGTGTATATGTTTTAAAAAACCTTGCAGCAAAGGGTTTATTATAGAATCACTGCTTTCACTTTACACTCCTCCACTCCACACATGGTCGGGCTCTATGAAAGCTGGCTATGGTTATCACGGCCGCCCTTTGCCTGTCCTATGAGTTTGAAAAATGAATGTGCTTTTGAGTGATGATCTTGCATTATCCATGAAGTTACTTTGGATACCCTGAACTTTCACTTTTAGTAATCCTCCTCCTTTCTCTTTACTACAGGGAGTTCCTCAGCTACCCTGTGCCAAGGCCTTATACAACTATGATGGCAAAGAACCCGGAGATCTCAAGTTCAGCAAGGGTGATGTCATTATCCTGCGCCGGCAGGTGGATGAAAACTGGTACCATGGAGAGATGGGCGGAGTCCATGGATTCTTCCCCACCAACTTTGTCCAGGTCATCAAACCTCTTCCACAGCCGCCCCCTCAATGCAAGGCCCTGTATGACTTTGAGCTGAAAGACAAGGAGGCTGACAAGGACTGCTTGCCATTCTCAAAGGTGCTGAAAATGTATACAGACTTCGAACTTCATTTTTACTCTCCCATTCTCTCTCACACACACACACACACACACACACACACACACACACACACACACACACACACACACACACACACACACACACCTTCTCCAATGCACAAGTTTATAAACAAATATGGTAACACTTTACAAGAAGTCAATTCATAATGCATTAGATATTCTTTCTTTGAATGTAAGAAGAGACATGAACATTCTTCAGAATTTCTCATTTGATATGTTCCACTGGGAAAAAATAGTGACTGGATATTGGGGTGAACAAACAGCGCTGCTTTAATGTTGCAGAAACAAAAAGACGCATTTTCTTCTGCTTGAAACATAAGCAAGTTCTCCTCCAGCCATTTGTGTTTGATTTTTGTTAATTAAAAAAAAACTGGCTTTCGTGGATGCCTTGGAGATGCACATTTTTATGAACTTTTTAACAAATTGCTACGAAGGCTTGTGGCTGAATAACAAGGAACCTGTTTTTTTCCGTCTGCCTCTGCCCTCAGGATGATATTCTTACTGTGATTCGTCGTGTGGATGAGAACTGGGCGGAAGGCATGCTGGGAGATAAGATTGGCATCTTCCCCATATCTTATGTAGAGGTGAGTCATATCAGTGCATTTAAAACGGTCATTGTTCCCTGATATTTTCACGTTTAATGTTTTATATTTAAATGTTGTACTCTTCAGCACAGCTTTAGTCTTGGAAACCTATTATAATCCCCACCCTTTCAAAGAGTTTGCTTTCAGAAGTATTCATTGTTGCCATTTTTGTCACATCCTGCTCATTTTGCCAGTTTTTCATTCCAACCATTTCTTTGTTTCTGCTCTTGTAGAAACGTACAGCTCTTTAAGCATGCAGATCTCAGAGAACTCTCAAATTGTTGCTAATTATTTGAGCTGTATTGAACTCCCATCAGCCGTTTCATCATTTTGACTCAAATCTCAAAACATCAACAGCCTTGTGTCTCTTTATCAGACAAGTACAATCTTAAAACACTGCTCTCTTTAATCACTCAACCTCAAACTAGAATAGCGTCAATTATCGTGGCCAACTTCACGTGTGATCCAGAAAGTTGCAGCATCTCAGGTCTTGAAACACTTAACATCCCTACTCCCATAATCATAGGCAAAAACCTTTATGAACCCTGGCAGAGCCAGTGTGAGCTCTCTGTCAGCCACGTGTCTAACCTGTGGGAAAAAATAACCATCAAAAGACATTCAAAAATAGCTTCTGTCAGAATGGTGCTCCTTGAATTGCATCTCTCTCACTCAGAGCGAGAGGACGAGGGAGAAGCGGGACGGAGGCTTCGAGCTTACACAAAAGCCTTGGCAATTTTCACTAAACCAGACTTTTTCCAAGTGAATGCTTTTGAGAAAGTAATCTCTGATACCAGTGACATCAAAAGTGACATTCACTCAGGTACTTGAAATAGAGTAAAAGGGGGAAAAGGTTTTTCTGTTCCCATATCACCTGCCACCGTAAATTAGTTTTTTTTTCAGAGAGTGACTTTGCAATGTAATCAGGTGTCTGACTATCTTATTGGCCATATACGGAGTATTTAATGTCTGCCTGAGTTTGCAAGGTCAGCACTAAGATATGATCAGGCCCGTTGCAAGTGGGGTGTAGGGCTGAACGATTTTAGAAATTAATCTAATTTTCGATTTTTTTTTTTGTTTTGTTTTTTTTTAGTTTTTTTTAACCAATATTGCGATTTAATATGCGATTATTTTTTTTAAGCTCTTTATCTTCTGTATTATTCAACAAAGACAAGCAATTAAATTGTATAGTAATGGTGGGAATCTTTAGGTACCTTACGAACCAATTACGATTCTGGGAGTCACGATCCGATTCCAAAACAATTCTTGAACTTTTTTCTTATTAATTCATCTTATTAATAAAACTTAATCTATTTTTTATTTTATATTTAATAATAAGTACTTTTTAAAATAATTACACATTAAAAAATTTATTTAAATTTTTTTTTAAGAATTTTAAATATATAAACTAATATTGCTTCTAAACATAAAAGCTAGTAAATAATAGAGGAACAAAAAACATGAGTGATGAACAAAGAGTGCTTTCAGTATTTAAGAGTATCTGAACTGTGAGTGATTTTACTGTTGCTTGATTATTAATGATGACATCATAGACAGTGGGAGATCTGCATTCACACTAATGCACTGATCTCTTTTGAATTATAAGATGTGGTTTGTCCTGTCTGTTTAATTCCTCAAGACATTAGTGACTGTTTACATTAATTTTGTGTCAATAAAGCATTTTGAGACGCACACAGCCGCATGCGCGAGCACTCTTCACAAAGCGTGGCTTGAGCCTTTCAAAGGGAAAGCCTTCTGTCAGTGAGTTTCTTATTTTTAATATATAAGCACACTGCATTCCAAGCGACATAAATGAAGCCTTCGTAGAGCATTTGTAAGGAAAATACCAGCGGGCGAGAACACACACTGTAAACGTAACATTAAGCAAAGTGCACGTTTCTCACTGCTCATATCCTGTGCAATGAAGTCTGCGAATGTCATTGTAATTTGCTTCAACCTTTCCGAACGTTATGAAAGATTATTTTATGGTGTGAGTGGTGTGTGTGTGTGTGTGTGTGTGAGAGAGGAAATGAAAGCAAGCAGAATACGGGTGTTTCTAAAACACACGCAGCGCCATCGCGCACCTGCAGTTAAAATTTAAGCTCAGAATTGGTCCAGAATCATTGGAGAGAGAATCTTTTCTCCCTCACCTATTGTATAGTATGACCAACACAATATTAAATTGATTAAACACAAAATGTTCTTTCCTTTAGGCCAGGCCTGTAGGCGTAACATGCCAAGTTGATGCTTCTTCTGCAGACTGCTTTACTCTCGCGTTTCACGTGACCAGAGTGTAATCGCAGCCTTTGCAGTTAGAAAATCGTGTTTTATGATATCGCGATATTATCGCAAATGCAATTAATCGTTTAGCCCTAGGTGTGCGAGGCCCAGTGCGAACGTGATGTGCGAGGCCCGGAGGGGTATATTAACGGGGGTCTACTGTTGCTATAGTGACGAACAATTTGTTGTTTTACGTGGATATTTAAGAAAAAAAAATCGTATATTCAGTTTAGCTGCATTAGGTTCAAGAAGTTAAACCGTGTAACTGAATTGCGCTGTGCACACATTTTGACGCTTACATTATGTTCTAAGTTATGAATGGGTCAAACGCGTTTGCACAACGGCCTGAATCCACTTGAATTAGTTTGGACTGCTCTCTCACTGAATCATCTGAAGCCATTTCTCAGTCAGTAAAACAAACGTATTGAGAGAACAACCAGTGCTGTTTTAGTTTTCTTGAACATGCGCTAAATGGATGTCTGACTATTTTGTTGCTTTTTGCAGTTTTCAGACTTAAAAACGTTTAAAACGTGTAGAGATAGAGTAGACTACACTCATTCTGCGGTACCATTGCTCACTGATGCTCCGACTGATGCATTATAGTTAGGCTATATATGCTTATTTAACTTTTTTAGTGTAAAAAAACCCCTTCGTAAATACCATCAGATGAAATCCTGCAGGTATCTGTGCTTTCTCCGTCTATGCAATAAATGCACATCCTTAAATGAGTGCGCATTTCTAGCGTATTTACTTGAACTTCTTAGGTAATATCTATGGTTATCTATGGCCAAACTTGCCTGCTTTTCCTTCTCTAGGTGGTCAAACTCATGAATTTCAATTTAGTTTTTTATTCATTTTAGTTTATTAAAAAAAAAATCATAGGTAGGCACAATTTATATTTGCTTATGAAACTTATTTCAAGCATTTTACCGTAAGCCTTGAGATCAGAAGGGTTTGTAAAATCATGAGAAACATCAAGCATGTTTCCACACTTTTGACTGGTAGTGTATCTATGCTGATTCCACACCTGCTGTTTTGAGCATAAGGTCTAATTTTTCGCCAATGTACCCACCTCATATGGTTTCATTTATTAATATTTTCACAAATCAGATTATGTATGAATGAATGAATAAATCAATTCCTAGAATGCACTCTACACCTGTATTCACTATCTAAAGCGGCATTTAGTCAGACCTTATGACCTAGTTCAGTGTTTTTAGCTGAATTCAGAGTGTAGGGTTCTCCATTTATGAGTGGTCTGATTGGCCGCTCTCATTTGTGCAGAGAGTGAGTTTCTTGGGGCAATGGGTGTTGCTCTGTTATTAACTGGAGACTCTCTGCTCGTATGCCTTTTGATTTCAGTTTCACATGAAATCAGACATGGCCTGCAGTCCCATCACACCCACCGGCCCACAACCTGTACACCGAGTCTTTGAACTTTTCCAACGCTTTTTACGAGTGGTGCAACATCACAAAACATACAGATCATATTGCATTTTTTGAGTCACGGATTGGGTAAATTTTCAGATCAAAAAAAAGGGGGGGGGGGTTAATTTATTACATAAAGCACACTTTAAAGCTGCCCCGAAATAGTCGACTAAGCGTTAGGTTAGTTGATGAGAAGAGGCTTAGTTGAACACAATTTTATTAGTCTTAGTCGGAGGGAAAAAAACTCCACAGGAAATGGCAAAGTCACACAGTCTGCGAGGGACAAATCGTTAACGGCGGTTCCTTGTGGTAATTACAGTATGTGAGGCAGGAAATATAAACGTTTGCTTATCCATCAACCTCAAATATGGCTTATAATTTGAAACGTACCTGTAAGTAGTAGCAACTTTACTTGACCACTCGTTCTAACGTTAACCTAGATAAATGTGCACGATTATTAGCCGTATATCCAAGTGTTTGTGCAGAGTGTGGAAGCTAATGTATAGCGCGATCACTTGCATTTCTTCTAACAGTGGAAACGACTTAAAGTACTAGCTCTTCTTGCTATTTTTTCAGATACATTCATAATCATTACTTTTGCCTGTGCTTTGCAACAAGCTTTACGAGTGCGCTTGAGCACGGGCTATATATTAGGCCTATATATATTAAAGGCTCATTATGGTTTAGTATTATCCCCAGTATATATTTAAGTAATCAAATTAATATAAACATGCGATTAGTCGACTAATGGCTTAGATGAACGACTACTAAAAAACTAGACTAGACAAATCTTTAGTCAGGGCAGCCCTAGTACTTTGATACTTTGATGCAAAAACTACTAGCCTAACTAATAAAGTTTAAACATTATTAAAGACTTGACTAGTTAATAATAAAATATGAACAAATGACAAGCTAATTACAAGCATAAATTACTAATTACAAGCATAGATAAATACAATATAACAAAGTAACAAATAAAGTCAGGTTTAGCAGGTACAGAAATGTAATGTAAAATAACACTGTAGTGTTCACTGTATAAATTAAATATAGATGAATCTTTGTTAAAAGCTGTGTTTTTGTTGTTTGATTAACATTAATGGCATAGATAGCAGCAGGTATTTATAGTTTGCTGTCACTTTTAGACCTAATGCATGGATCCAATATAATGATACACATCTAAATTCTTTCTCAACTGTTCGCGTTCACTACTGACACAACCTGCTGTGTTAAGAGAATACTTGCAGAGACGGGTATTTTGACATTATTTTGTGTGTATGTGTCCGTTGAAGTGCAGGGAGACGTGAAAGACGAATCACACGCTATATGAAACGCTCTGTGTGTGCAGCTGTGCGCACAGAAAACAGCTTGCAAACACAGAATCAAGTTCTCTTTTGCCTCTTCTTGTGCTTGAATGTTTTAAAATTGCTTGAATATGTAATTTGGTAAAACAAAATGTGCAAATAATAAATTTTAACTCTATTATGGTTAAACTATGCGGTTAATACGTGAATCGCATGTGTGCCGAACCGTGGGGCCTGGTCCTACTTTTTAACTCATCTCTTTTGGCTCAACTGGTGCATGTAGCCCATTTAAATTACTCTCACTTGCCCAACTAAAGACCACTTTATCTAAAGACTACTATTTTTTTTCTGTCTGTTGCTTAGTCACCATGAAATCAAAAAAAAATTTACAGGATGGTGCAGTGCTTATTACAAATAGTTATATCCTTGCACATCATTATTTTTAGCAACGCCCAGCTACCTACTATCCAATCAATTCGTGAAGGACAAAATCAAATCCTGCTTTACATTCTTTTCATTCTTGGTTTCACTTGGGTATATGTCACAATAGGGAAGAAAAGACTATTGCAACTTCCGTTTCATGACGAATTTAAAGATTCATCATGATCTCTGTCCTTAATCTTTTTGTTCTTCTTCCTGTTTTTTTAAAGAAAGTGTGAGAACTGTGGCCTAGCAGTTAATTTATGTGACATATTGAGCTTTGGTGCTCAAACAGGCTCTTTTTGTTTGAATCTGGCTTGCAATGTTTCCAGAAGGCCATAATTAGATACAATAATATTATGCGAGTAAAGTATTATTTCAGTTCATTCTCTCTTCTACTTTCAGTTTAACAGTGCAGCTCGACAACTCATAGAACTGGACAAGCCATCTGAAGGTGGAGGAGACTCCAGTGAAGGGCCATCTTCCTCTTCCTCGGGCCCCCAGGCCAACGGGTCCCAGAAAGCTACTGGGGAGAAGAAGAACAGTAAGAAGCGACACTCCTTCACCTCCCTAACTATGTCCCATAAGCCTTGCCTGGCCCCTCCACCCCAGAGACACTCCATGGAGATCAGCGGCCCGGTTCTGATCAGCTCCTCCAACCCCACAGCTGCAGCCCGGATCGGAGAGCTCAGCGGAGGCCTATCCTCCAGCGCACCTTCACAGGTAAGAGATGATGGATTGACACTCATGCATGCTGCATGACCACCATACAGCCTTGTGATGGATGGAGAGATTTGGTGATAGCGAAATAGAGGATGGATGTGCAGGAAAGAAGGAGAGGAAGATAATGAGAAAACACGATTATTATTCCAGCATGATGGTGGCTGACCTCTAAATGTTCTGTTCCTCATCCACTCTTCCTCTCTCCATGTTATATATAGATTAGTTCTCATACTGAGTGGAGGTAAGGACATCATCTCTCACTGAGGATGAGCTTCTCAGCTGTGGCCATGGTTACACAGCCTGATAACACACACACAGAATCTGCACAGATGTGTTTAAAGATAGACTCAAAAATAGACTCAAATCTGACTCCCATTAATGCTTGAATTTGAGGTTCAGACTTACCATAAGTGACATGAACACCTAAAACAACAAGACTTTATCATATTCTGGGATTTAATTAATTTAATGTAGGGCTGGCAATATAGCCCAGAGAAAGATTATTTATTTAATCAAACATACGGTATAAAAAAACAGTAATATTGTGAAACATTATTACAGTTTAAAATAACAGTTTTCTATTTTAATATATTTTAAAATATTCATTATTTCTGTCATGGCAAAGCTGAAATTTCCGTAGTACTCCAGTCTTCAGTGTCACACAATCCTTTGGTGCTCAAAGAAACATTTCTTATTATTGTCAATGTTAAAAACAGTTGTGCTGCTTAATATTTTGTTGAAACCGTGAACGGCATTTATTTAAAATAGATACTATAACTTTTGATCAATTTAATGTTACCTTGCTGAATAAAAGCCTTTTTTTTTACATTTGAACAGTAGTGTATTTGACATGATTTAAAAAGTGATTTTTAAATTTTTTTTTTTCCCGTGAAAGTCCTTTTTTGGTAAATATATTTGACATTTTTAATGGAAGATCTAAAAACAGAAAATTATAAAACGTTTAGTTCCAGTCCTTGATTCTGATTGGTCAATGGCTGTGTTTTAAAACATGGCTATGACCGCTTCACCCAACGGCTCTTTGTATCACTGCACAACACCCTTAGAAACCACTCTTAGCAATGTAAACATATGTTTGTTCTCATTGATATTGTTCATTGATTGAAGCTTGTATTATTCTGAGAGAGAGATTGAGTGACCGAGTGTATTACCTGCATTCAGATTTAGCATATTCCTTCAGGTCAGTCCTGTTCATAATAAAAAATCAGTTGTCTGTGGAGATATCTTGTCCTTTTAACAGTAAAGGGGTTTTCCTGTGTCCTAACAGTGACAGTGCTCATTTGTCAGTTGCATTTTGTTCCTGTGTTCACACAAGTTTTAGTCCTTTCAATATAAAAGTCTTCGCTACTGACTGACTCACTCATTAAGACAGTCTTTGCAGCCATCTAATGGCATAATAATGTAACTTCTGTTGCTGTCACTGATCTATATAGAGAACATTTATATAAATCAGTGGTTGCTGTTCACGGTCAGAGACTATTTTTTCCGGCGGAAGGCAGGCTTTTAGTTATTTTACTTCATTAAAGTTGCATTGATGCATATATTTTGGCTTTAATATGTGTATTGTGTGGTAACCATTTTATAAAAGCAATACGCCCTGTGAAGCCGTGGTTTACAGTGAATTTATAACAGCTAAGAGGTTTTAGGCACTCTGCTTCGTGTGGTGCCTAACAACGCCCCTTAGCTGTTATAAATTCACTGTAAACCACGGCTTCACGGGGCTTATTGCTTTAATAACTAAATGTAGTAAATGTCAATAAACACAAGCTAAAACTGTTTTTGAGGATCTAAAAGGCCAAATAAAAAGGTTTATATCACCACCATAATAATCACAAATATAATGTGAATATGCAGTATCTTGCCCAACCCTACTATAGTGTGACTGATCTTGACTTATTCAAATGAATAGTCTTGCAGTGACAGAGAGAAACTGTATATTGAATGATGAAACCGTAACCGATTGTGTGTTTTTGAAAGACCTTTGTTGTTCTCTTCAAAGGTGATTTTGTGCACTTTGTATGTTGCTTTAAGATCGCTTCAGCTGACTATCAGTAATTGTCGCGTGACATAGTGAAATAGAGGGAATGTGCAACAGTGGTTAAGTGCCAAATGGTGAAAATTGCCAAATGACTACAAATAATAGCTTGAAGCGGAAGGAAAGTGAGTATCGTGTCAGGCATCCTGCCCACACTCCAGAGCGCTGATTCTTGTCCACACCAGCTTACTGTTCTCTCCTGTTCTGTCAGCAGTTACTCTCTCTCATTCCACACAGTCCAACATGCTGTCCGAGCGTTTGAGATCACTGATGCGTGACAGCGCTCCACCACATCAAACACTCCCCCCACCACTCGCTCGCAGAGGTTACCGCAGCAACCCTGGAATGACAGTCACTCACAGCTGTTTCACTGGTTGCCGAGCAATGCGGTCTCTAAGGAGATGGCAGACAGACATGTCATTTCATGTGATGTTCTGGGGTGGGTGGGGGCTGTTCCTAGGAAAGTTCCAGGAATGTGGCATTTTCCCCCTTTACTTTACACTCAGTTTAATTTGTTTTATTTTCATTTTTAAAAAGTGTAGAACTCCTGGAGTCTCAGGTTGCTCTGCTAAGGATGAAATGACAAAGAAAGAATAAAAAGATCACTAAAAATGTAACCGTCAGATCCAGCTTTGATTTAAAAAAACATTCATAAATGACTGTAGTGGTACTACAGAAAAAGCTGTCAGTTTCAGGTAACAATATAAAACGTATTATTATAGTTTTCAAAAAAAGGCTTTTTCGTTCAAAAATAAAAAAAAATCTTCCTTTCCTTCACAGCGGTGCACTTTTGTTCCTCCCTAAAAGCCCAAACTTGACATCCAAATCAGCCAAATAAGTGAGTGTTGTAAAATGCAGTCTACTGTTGCTAAACTGCTGGACATGCTTAATATTAAACAGTGTTATTAAAAGCGTATTAAGCTGAACGCGCATAAGCAAAGTATACTGTGGGCTTCAGATACGCCCCTAAACGGTCAAATAGCCTACACACAATTATGTCGAAATGCTGTTTTGGTAAGTATCCTTGTATACAGAGTCAGTTATGTCTTAAGTGAATGAAGAACACTGAGAAAGAGCGCGCGCGTAACTGTATATTTGGTCCCTACATTCGCTCTTAAAGTGACAGCAGCCTAATAAATCTGCTGCAGTCATTAATGTTAATCAAACAACAAAGTTTTGGTCTGTTTACACTGAAAAGCAACTTCTGAGTTTTCAAACTAAAACGGGGTCTGCAGCATTTTCAAAAGTCTTAGTTTTCAAGAGTTGAAAACTCCGGAGTAGTGTAGACGACAGGTGTAACTGTAGCATGTGTTATCCGTATTAAAACGAAAATGCATTAGTGTAAACAGGGTCTAAATGTCCCGGTTTCCATAAAAATATTAAGCTGCACGACTGTTTTCAACTTTGATAGCAATAAGAAATCTTTCTTGAGCATCAAATCAGCATATTAGAATGATTTCTGAAGGATCATGTCACACGGAAGACTGGAGTATATAAATGCAGCCTTGCTGAGTATAAGAGTAACAAAACCTTTGGACGATAGTGTATAATATATTTTGTAGAAGTGTACACTTTATTTATTTTTCCTTTTTTCTTTGGCACATAAATGGTAAAGTTTGTGACTGTATACAAACACAAGTGTTTCTAACAGGGCTGGTCAGAAAAACAACTCTGAAGTAGGAAGAAGAATTTCTCCATGCTTCTCATAGTAATAAAGACTTTCCTTGCAGGTGAAATTGACTGTATAAGAGTCCCACTGGTAACTGGGATTTTTTTCTCAGTGATGTTTGTTCCATTAATGCCGTCACCTATAGTATCTGAGAACTTCTCTGGAGTCCTCTTCTGTGGGACAAAACCCCGAACACAACAGAAGACACACTATACCTCTGTCGTTTTAGTTTCGGCCTGTCTGTATGCTCTTGGATCCATTTTCGTGTTCATAAAGGAACGGTTGAGGCGGGGTGTTGTGAAAGCTGACCCCGATTCAGTTTTATGAGAGTGAATACTTGGTGCAGATGGAATGAGGAAGCGTGTGTGGTGGCCTTAGCGAACATGTGTTAACGCTTTAAGAACGTGAGACGGTTTCTCAAGCGACAGAATTCATCATCATGTGTTAATATAAAACCAGCACAGCGTTTTCTGCTCACACCTAGTGAGTATATTTACACAAGACACAGTCCATTTCCTGTATGCGTAACCTGAATATTTATCATCTACAGTGTTTATGAGTCTATAATTGGTCTTTTTTTGTCCTAGATTTTGCATAGTGCAGCATATTGTTTCATTTATTTCTTTCCCCATCATACTTGCTCTCTTTTTGTTTTTTCATCAGTAATGTTGTCAGGAAACTATAGCAAAACACAACAATTGATCTGTTGTTTTTATGTCATCTAGTACTATGAATGCTCTCGTTCCCTCTCTTGCCCACGTTTTTTTCTCTCACGCTCTTTTTAACATTCCTATCTAGGCATTTTAGTGCTAATAATTATCCAGACACTACAGATCTCATAAAAGCCTGTTTGAGCCTGTAAAGTGATCCCCCCCCTCCTTTGTGGCAGCAGTTATGCCCTCTTATGAGAGTGATATATCGATTTACACGATTTTTGTGACACATTTGGAATATATGAACCACAGACTTATTGCTTTCTCATATATTTCTGGTTTGAGGGAAAGAGAGAAAGGAAAAACTGAGGGGAAAATGCCATTTAGAAGGATGAGAATGTTTGAAGTGATTTAAAAAAAGAAAGAAGGTTTACATTCATATTTTTTACCATGGCTGATATTGTCCCCACCGCATTATAAAACACAGCAGGGATGCTTCTCTAATTACCGAGCAGGAGTTTTCATTTCGTTAGTGTGTGTTTAAATGTTTTGCTGAGTGGTCATTGTGGTGGTTGTCATTAGTGGGAGAAAATGACAGTAGTGATGTTCTCTTCAGCACACAGCTCTCAGATGTTCCCTACAATTTTTGCAGCTTTTTTTTATCTAAAAAAAATTATCACAAAATGAATAATTACTGATATAGATTTACTAAGACTTAATGCTGCAACTTTGGTTTAAAAGTTTAGAAAGTTATATTAGGGTGGATTTGAGTATCGTCCTAGACATTCAGGTATGCATCACACTTTGCTGAGCCACTGACCTACCGAATCCCATGATTGACAATGGCAGATGTAGGAATGAAGTTATCAAATTAAAATATGTCACAAGTTCATCTGAGCACACTTAATTTGCTCTTTCAGCATGAAAATTGACAACTCAAATTTTTTGGTTTGTTTTTTACCATTTCTAATTGTAATCATGTTTTTACATTTCAGTAATGACTTGGAAATACTACATATCAATACATCACATAGATGACTTATTTATCAAAATGGTAAAATATGATTTAATAAGTAAATAATTAATGATTAGTCTAATTAATATTCATGAGCAAAGCCACATTGTTACCAACAAGAAAGTCTCTCAACTTTCTATAACTTTCTAAAAAATTAGTTAATTGCTCAAACCCTTAAAGACCCCCTGTGGTGAAAATCAAGTTTATGTCGTTTATACTGTATGGTGTTTTAATATGCTTTCAGACAAGCCATGAGACAATTCATGTCAACACCATTGCTGAGTATTTTCTCTTTAGAAACTGCAGTGAACCAAAGTCTTAAAGCGGTTTTCACTGGTGTTTCTGATGTCACAACCTACCTTGTAACCAATCACACCAACGTGTGGGCAGGCTTTAGCATATCATTAACTGCTGCAAAGTCTCAAGAGAAGCCAGGTTATCTCTGTATATTTTTCTGTTGAAATGAAAAATCCGGTAGCTTTAGCAATATAGCGGGTGTATGATGTATATCCCAATGTTATGATGAACTATATGCTTTCTCCATTGACGTTCTGATTTGTTCAAAGCGTTTCTGTTGATTGTTAGAAGGCAGTTGTCTGACCATCTGAGATGGCGAACGGGAAGTACTAGTTGTAAAGAGTGATACCTTTGTGCAGCGTTTACTACAGTAACTTGAGTAAAAGTTGAGCGAGTGGGTCTAATGTGAAGGCGGGACTAATTTGCATATTCATGACTCTGCGTATACTAAATTAAGCAAGGGCGTAGAGTTACATTCAAGCTATTTTAAGGCAAATATGTCAAATAAATATGTCATTTTGGTTTTTGGGTGAACTAACCCTTTCATCTTTTTGGGGTTTGAATTACAAAAATGTATTTGACAAAGTTAATTTGCATGATTTGAGCATTGTACGCAGCTGTGCTATCATCCAGCTGTTGACTTATTTTATCCAATCAGCAATCACTGATGTCATTCTCACCTGCAGGAAGTGTTGTGTCAACGAGAATAACAGTATTTGTGAGAGTTGGTGTGCCCTCCAGCATGTTCATATCCCACACATTGACTCACTCAGTACCTTGTACAATCAAACCTGTAGGGTGCGACTTGAGAGCTGATGTACCCTGATGCTGAGTGGGCCTGTGTCAGGCTGATATGCTATTTTCAGTGATGCACACACAGATTCTCAGGTACTCCTCTAGCACTTACTCTTTTTGAGGTCTCTGTGGAGAAAACATTCAGCTTTAGCTCCCAGCTCAACACACTCATGCAGAAGATATGCTGTTCAAAACGAAGACAAAAAAAAACTTTTTTGCCAAAGTTAGTTCCGAGAAATGCTTTTGTATTTGTATGCCACTTTATTTGATATTTTGTTATGTAATACAGCAGTTCTCGTGACATTCATACATTTTAAGTGCTTTAAATTCAATGAAAATTCACCCTATTTAAATTTTTCTTCTCCAATAGTTTGGATAAAAATGGATGATAGAATCAAGTCCCTGACCTACATTCTTTTCCTTTTTGAAAATGTTTCCCTTGTATATATGGGAGAATATGGAAGAAATTATCTGTCACTACTACAGTTTTATCACATCTTTAAGTGTCTTAATACTCTTAAGGCCTGTGCACACAAAGAACGATAACTATACCGATAACTATATTAACATCATCAACACCAATGCACGATAATGTTCTATTTATTATGATCGTGCGCTGCAGTGTTATTGTCTGCCACTTTAAATGCTTATGCTTTTTCACTTTTTCAACTTTAGCTAGTGTGTAATGTTGCTGTTTGAGCATGAAAAAAGATCTGCAAGGTTATAAAGCTCAAAGTCCACTCCAAATGGGAATATGGGAATATTTTATTTAACAGATTTCACTTTCCAGGAACTACAACAAACAACTCGTTTGGACTATACCGCATTTTTTACCGATCTTACGAAGTCACAATGTTCCTCTTTTAAATAATCCCCGCCCATGGAATACACGAAAAAAGGGGACAAGGCCTGGTTGTGCTGCTGCTTTGTCAAAGAGACGCAGTTTTTTTCCACCCTTTTTCCAAAACTCATTTGTTTGACCCTCCTAAGGCTGACGAAGTGGTTTAAATTTATTTTAAATGCATTTCCTGAACATTATAAACCCAGCGTTTATCTGTGTGCTGCACATTTTACGGAGAACAGCTTCCAAAACAACAATGCAGGCTACGCACAAAAGCGGAGCAGTTCCCACTTTGTTGGGACATTGTGGATCACAACTTATAAGTATGTCTTATTATTTGTAGTTGAGTTTTCATTAACAGTTCCAAAGATAAGTTTTATGTTGTTGCTACGATGTAAACAAAGGGCAAAGCTTTGCCTCTACTCGCCTGCTAGCCAACATTAGTGTTGATGGAGTGTTTACTTTAGCGTTTGTAAGCTCCCACTTTTGTAAGGCTGTTCAACGCCCCTTAGGAAAATTAATCATGGTTTTGTGATTGATTACTGTTTGTATACTGTAGTTTTCTGACAAATATCATGATTAAATGGTGTGTAACATTGTATCTAAAATGTATAAGAAAATTACAACAACAAAAAAAACATACCACTCATACCACACCCATGCATGAAATCCGTTCTGGACGATCCTCTTGTTTGTTAACAATGAATCAGGCTTGAATTGGTTTGAAATTGATGCCATCCTTAATATTTACGTCTGAGTAGAGCTTGCGGTTATGGTAAGGGCCATGACATTTCCTGAACACACACTAAGCGTGCCAATCACAATACACTGGGCCAGCTAACCGTTCACAGCACATTTCATATTTCAGAAGGAGTGGCTTTATTGAAACCGAAACTAAACGGCATGTTTGGGCCAGACTGGGGAGAGAGGTGCTAAAATAATGGAACGAATTGTTAAAAGTGAGTCCAACGATATCGATATCAACGATATCTCTGTACCGCTATCATTATAGTTGTGGTGTGGACTCTGCTATTCTCTTACATTTAGAACGATTTTTAAAACTACATCTTTATCATTATCGTCCTTGGTGTGAACAGACCTTTTATCATATGCGCACACATCAGTCCATCTTTCTTTATTTAGTTTGGTGAGCAGTGTCAGTTCTTGCAGATTTGAAATGGTTTGGCTTTTTCTCATACCCATTTCATTACCTTCTAATGAATTTAGAAGAGACTAACCTGGAGAAGCCTGTAGTTTGGGCTTATTGGCTTGGGAACATTGAGGCCATGAAGTGAGAAGTACAGAGCTAAATCTGGACCTGAGGTGAAGAAGGGAGAAAAAGCCATGTCATTAATGACAAATGCCACCTCAGGACAGTCATGCAATATGCAGAAGAGTTGCATTTCCCTCAGGCACAGAGAGAAGGAAAGAACAGGAAATTGAATCGAACTTAAAAATAAATTTGGAAATTTCTGTATAATTATGTCTGTGTATTTTGAGCTCCTCTCTAAATACTTTTAGAAACAAGGAGATTTTGTGTGTGTGTGTGTGTGTTTTATATTGTCTGTCCCTGAAGACTCTTGTGTCTGATTTGCTGAAGCACACATGAAGTGTTTTCACTCAAAAAAAGCTCATCATTCGCTCAGGACTTGATATGGATATGTCACAACACAGAACATTTCTGCAGCACATCCCTTTGAACCTACAAATCATCTGTTTTTTGCTCGTTTGTAGTGTCTCTCTCAGAGGTTTGGTTTATCCTGGAAGTTTTTGTGGGTTCTGTACGAAGCCCTGTGATCCTAACATCTGACGACTTAATATAATGTACACATGATACTTCACTCGTAGCTGCCCTAGGTGGTCCATCCATATATTATTAATGTTTTCTGACAAAGTCTGGCGTAAAGCTCCATTTTTATTTCTGATTTATGACCTCTTGTTAGTCATAATGGAGAACTAAAATAGCTAGAGACTCAGTGGAAGTTGCTCGGGTGGCACATGACCCCTTTGAAGGATGCGACCTGAAGAGTGCCATCTTTGTTTTATGGGTTTTTGGTTACGATAACATGCCATGTGATTGATCACTGACCAGAGACAACACACAGGGAGAAATAGAAGTTCATGTCAGAGTTTTTAAAACATCTATACACTCTTATTATTAGTCGATCCTATTATTGAACTGTTTTGATGAATAGAAACTTTAAAAGAACATAATTTATTTGAAATAGAAATCTTTTGTAACATAAATATTTCATATGTTCTCTGTCAACCTATCATTAATCAGTTTGCTCACTCATGCACTCCCAGCTGACCAATTAGAATAAAAGTTTTTTGATGCATGCTTAAGTTAACCAAAGGCAAGTTCTCATTGGTCATGACATTTTTTAGGCCATGTGTATTGTTCTTGAGGTGGATTGATTTCAGGCATGAACAACAAATGAAGACTCAGGCCGACATGCAGCTCAAAAGATGTCTAGTTGCATTAAACTTTGTTTGTCAAAACAACAGTCATCGGGTGCACATACGTGTGTGGCTATCTGCCCAAATTTCTCTCGCTTGTATAGCTTTGTTGTCCCTTGAGCAGAATTGCAGTGTCTCCTAACGTGCTTCCACTTGCTTGATGATACAGGAGTGGGAATGGCTCAGGAAAGGTTGATTAACTTGTCATTTCTTCTTATTTGTCTTCTCTTAGGTTCACATTTGCACAACGGGACTCATTGTTACTCCTCCACCAAGCAGTCCTGTCACCACGGCGACAGTTTTCACATTTCCCCCAGAAACCAGCTATGCCTCTATTCCAGTGGTGAGTCCTTAAATTCACTTAGTATGTCAAAAATCTTCATCATCCTATCATTTATTCATATCACATTCTTCTGACCTGTATATATAAAGTGACACTTTTTGTACATCAGCATTCACACACAACCCTATAACTCAACGCTACTTGAGATATAAGCCCAGGCCAAATAAGTGGCCGATGTTTGCCATTTCAAGATTTTCCAATAACTGGATAACTGGTGATCCCTCCCTCGCACTTTGTAACAAATCCTTCCCTCGTGGGTCAAAATGACCCGAAGCCCTAAAATTATACTTTAAAAAAAAAATTATACTTTTTTGTTTTTTTTTTTGTCCAAAAAGCTTTTCATTTCATTTTGATATTTATTTTTTTTTTTCCTTTCACCTTTTTGAATAAAAAAAAAAAAAATGTATTTACCTTTAAATTACTAGATTTTATCAATTAATAATAAATAAATAATAATTTAAGCACATTCTTCACATTCTTTCAACTTAAATTCAAAATAACAATTTCATGCATTTGGGTGCTTTTGCCGACCTCTTGTGGAAAAATATATAAATATAAATATATATATTAGTTTTTTTTTTCCCACAAGAGGAATTGCAGTGTCTCCTAACGTGTGTATATATATATATATATATATATATATATATATATATA
Organism: Rhinogobio ventralis; assembly: GCA_039654625.1. Classification (NCBI taxonomy): domain Eukaryota; kingdom Metazoa; phylum Chordata; class Actinopteri; order Cypriniformes; family Gobionidae; genus Rhinogobio; species Rhinogobio ventralis. The sequence goes on along the minus strand of CM077210.1, from coordinate 5,782,580 downwards.
TATATATATATATATATATATGTATATATATATATATATATATATATATATATATATATATATATATATATATATATATATATATATATATATATATATATATATATATATATATATATATATATATATATATATATATATATATATATATATATATATATATATGTATGTGTATGTATGTGTATGTATGTATATGTATGTATACCATGAAATATCATGTTATGAATGAGCAGAACAGCTCATTTGCTCCATATAGAGCAAATGTATGTTCTGCTGGGTCCTAAAGTCAGTTCTTTATGTATCATTCATACCCCTTTTTCACCAGCATGAACCGGGTGCTAGTTCAGAGCTGGTGCTGGTTCGGAGTTGGTTCGACTGACGAGCCTTCTAAGAACCGGTTTGCCTTTCCATGGGCTAGAGAGCCACCACAGAGCCAAGTCTTACGTCACAATATACGTCTCATCTTTCTCAGCAACGCTAGCGAGGCAGCGGGAACTATTGATGCACATGGCTTTACGATCCTACATCGGCATCAAAACAGCGAATCCAACGCATTCGTGCAGCTTGCCGTAATTTGTATAGACGAAGATTACAATCGAGCAGCTATTAGCTCGATTAGCTGCTATTTCAAAAATGGTGGTCACAAGTTTGTGTTTGTCTTGTTGGTCACGGTAACCCCGCCCCCAGCCCCTGACGCGAGAGTGCTACTTAAGAACCACTTTTCCTGGTTCAGAGCTGGTGCTTAGGGTGTTGAAAGACAAAGAACCGATTTGAAACTAGGCTCTGGCTCCGAACCAGCACTCAAACTGCCTTGGTGGAAAAGGGGTATCAGATACACATGTAGATAAAATACACATTATAAAATAATTTTTGGTAAAGTTTTAGCATTTTTAGTTTGAAATGAGCATTTTTAGGTTTTTCTATGTGTACTGAAGCATTCATCGCATTCCATTCATTCCTAAGGGGGTCAAAATGACCCGCGAGGGAGGGATTTGTTACTTTTTTTTTTTAATTTCAACCACAAAACTCCTCGAATCCAGTCAAATTGTTTTGTGTGTATTTGTGGTTCAAGTTTGACAAAAGTCCCAGAGTCTTGGACCACTCTGATGAACAGTCCATTTATAAAAAAAAATTTAAAAAAAGAGTTTCGGGTCAAAATGACCCGAGGGAAGTATGAGGGTCGTTAAGCTTCTACTTGTATCAGGTTTAAAATTCAAGTTCAAGCTATGATTATTTTTGAAAACGTTTGTTTTAAGTGCACAATATTTACACCATCAATTTGCTCTCTAGTGCTTTGGGTAAAAACTTTATTTATATTTATATATAAACTTTAAAACAAAAAAAATATTTTTTTAAATAGATTTTTCACATTTAGATGAATTTCTTACGGGGCATTCACACAAGATGCGTTCTTCTGTTCAAATACAGAATGAAACCGAGAAAGCAGGGGTGTTGCAAAATACGGATATCCATGAGTTATGAGTTAAAGATGATTTTCAAATAATTCCCCAAAAATTTCTATAGGTATCATGGGAATATCATTGTATCAAAATGCAATGATTATGGTGCGAGAAGTATTTAGATTCTGAGTGCAGCTGTCCTAAAGTTTATTGTTGGAGGCAATGGATTTTACTGTTTTGATGATTGTAGCTACAATGTCAATGAAAACAGTTGTGTTGCTTAATATTTGTGTGGAAACCGTGATATTTTTTCTCAGGATTATTTGATGAATAGAAAGTTCAGAAAGCAGCTTTTATTTTAAATCAAAATCGTTTGTAACATGTCATTTTTGATCAGTTTGTGTCCTTTAAAAAAATAAAGAAATAACAAATATTTCTGACCCCAAACTTTTTAACTATAGTTCATCAAAATGCAAATACACTCACATAAATGAGGCAGAATATTATCTCTCTCTCTCTCTCTCTCTCTCTCTCTCTCTCTCTCTCTCTCTCTCTCTCTCTCTCTCTCTCCCTCTCTCTCTCTCTCTCTCTTTCTCATTCTCATTCTCATATATATTTGCATACACACACTCGAGTGCTAATGCTAAACGAGGACAGTTTGCCATCTGATAGCCCTTCTTCTCCCTCAACACAAACACACACAGCATTTCAGGGAGTTGTGTGGGCCTCAGGGTGGACACTAATAGCTCTCTGAGATTGATGTGCGTGCTGTGCTTTGTGGGTACTGTTTCCTTTTGTTTTCAATGCATTGTTTTTGTAATGGTGGCCTTAGTGTGCATCAGTTGCCTCTTATCTCGCATACGGGATTTAAAAGCACCGAAAGCAAGACGGTTGTTTTGTAATTGCTGTAAATCCACATTAAGCAATGATAACACAAGACAAATGAATTAATAAAACAAATTAGACAAGAGCATTAGTAGATAAAAGCATTGTAGGAGAACATAAAAATGAGCAGATCTTACTGACTTAAAGCAACAAAACAAGCATTACAGTGTGTGAGTTGTTTTCGTAGTGGTGCCACTGGGCTCATAAAGTCTGTTTGCAGATGTGTGCGTTGGTCCATATGGAACCGATTTATCCGTCTTCAGCCAGACATGTAGCCCAGGCTGGATATCCACCAATCACAACACCTGCCACAGCCAAACTCCCCGCTTGTTAGCAACCAGCACACAAGCTGGAAAGTCACAGTCAGTAGGATTATGGTTTTATGGCATTGTCCAAACTTGAAGGGATCTCTCTGACATAATTTCACATACATCTGAGTTATGTATATGAAAGCACAGTGCATATATCAGCAAAATAACAATGAATATGGGCTGATATGAGAATTAAAGTAGCTCAAAACAAGAATTTATGTACTTTAAATGCATTGTTTCTTAAGAATACATAATTGTGTAGGTGTTGTGAAATTAACGTGTTTGATTATTTCAGGATGCTCTTCCTCCTCCACCTCCTCCTCCACCTCAGTCTCGATCCTCAGCTGTGGGCGCTGCCGCCTTGAATGCTGGTCAAAGGCCGTCACCGGCTGCGGGTGACCAGAGTGGCCGTCAGAGACCTACAGTGTGAGTAGAACATCCACACACTTTAAATATGCAACTTGAATTTAATTTAGAGTGGCATACTATTGGAGAGAGTACGAGAGAGTTCTTTCAACTCTAACTCACCTCTCTGCCGTTACCCAATACCAGCTGAGCGTGACTGAACACACAGGTGAGGGGTCAAAGGTCATCTCTAAGGGGAGTTTGTCTCTGGGGACTTAACCTGAGCCCTGATCCCTCGCCTTTCACCTTTTGTCTTCATATCAACTAAGCACAGCACACCTGATTTCTGTTGGATTCGCCCGTAATGCCCTGAGTGCAGTATGTTTATGCCTGTTATTTATGACATTCCCATTTCCAAAGGAAAATTTTTCTAGACTTCATGTCTTTTTGGTGTCTTTAGAAGTTAAGAGTATGTAGATTGAGAGTAGATTGTGATGTATGATAGCCATGTGGATACAGTGCCAACCCCTGTTTGATCAGCAGTACTGCATGTAAGGCAAATTAACTCTTAAAATATTCCTTTTTATTCATTTTATAAATAAATAATAATAAAAAAATATATATTTTTTTAAAATAAAAGAAACCATAATGAAAAATAAATTAAATAAATTATAAAAAAGGTATGTGTTATTCAGGTATGTGGCGATGTTTCCCTACACGCCCCGTAAGGAGGATGAGTTGGAATTGAGGAAGGGAGAGATGTTTCTGGTGCTGGAGCGCTGTCAGGACGGCTGGTTTAAAGGAACATCCATGCACACTGGCAAGATTGGAGTGTTCCCTGGTAACTACATGAGTCCTGTCAACAGGTATGGTACACACACACACACACACTTGTACATGTTATCACTCATACACCCTGTAAGCTAAGGAAAGATTAGATTGTCCTCTGGTTTTCCAGTGGTTTATATCCTTCAAGCACACACGCATACCACTTGCAGATAAAGCTGAGCTGGTCACATTAACACATGGAATTGTTAAATAAAAGGTGCAGTTTGTTGACAGAATTCATCAATAATAATGTTGATTACCAATTAATTTTTTTTTTTAAATGTGGAACATATCAAAAATATTTTTTTGGTAACTTGACACTTTGCAACAAATGCTATCAAATGAAGCTTCTTTTTCACCTGGGACATTACTTTAAACTCAGCACTCCCTTGTGGCAGGCACGAGAATTACTGACATCACTTATTATATGAAAACACATCACCTGAATGTACAGAGGTCTTCAAAATGTCTTCTTATAGTCAGGCAACTTTTTTTCTATATCAACTCATATTAAAATTTGTTTTTCCTTATCAGACCTCTGATGTAAATAGGACTAAAACTAGACAAAATGTTCAGTAAATGTATGGATGTTTCTGGAGATTCTGGATAAGATTTGCATAAAGAAATGGGTCTTGACCCTCACACTTCTCTCTTTTACTGTAGGACTGTTTCTGGCAGCAGTCAGCCAAAAGTTCCCCTGACCCTGTGCTCCCAGGCTGGACGTGGCGTCACCATTGTTAGCCCCTCCTCTGCTTCTCTTGGAGCCGCCCTTGGAAGTGTCGACCCCAGCAAACCCCTTCCAGTCTGCCCAAATCCCACCCCATCTTGCTCACTTCCTGCTGCTATAGTAACAGCTGCACATATACCCACTGGTCAGCACCCCAAAGTGCTCATGCATGTGACGTCACAGATGACTGTTAACCAGGCACGCAGTGCGGTCAGGACAGGTAGAAATACATGCATGCGCACACACACCTAATAAATAAACAGCACTCAGAATTTAGCTATTTAGATCTATGGCATTATATTTAGATCGTAGCATGAAAGATTGCAGTGATGAGCATTGTAGCCGTTCACAGACATGTTCAGCTCATGAATGCAGTGATCTCGTCATTGTAACTCGATTTCTGCACACTAACGAATGCTTTCATCATAACTAACAGTGCAAACACAATGTAAATAAGAGATTTGTTGATTATTATGGGAGTTTTGGAGCGAGTTCAGAACTGATAAACTCGTGCTGTTTGATTGACAGCTCCAGCGATTGCAAAGGAAGTGTTCTTTGATCACTTTTTTATATATAATTTAATCACAGTTTAAATAACAGATTATTTTCATTCTACTAAGAGAAACAATGTGAAGTTGAGCGTTTAGTCACTGGTTTGATTTACTGACACATAGACAAAGAACATCTGACTGTACATGAGTCATTACATATCAGAAATCACTGGTCACAGATCAGGCATTAAAATTAACACGGTTACTTACATGTTCTGGCATATATCGTAAAAGTCTGTTAGCAAAGCCTGCGCCAAAATTACAACTGATTTACCAAACAATCAACAGTGAAATGTACAGGATACAAATATATAATGCTCAACTGAGACATTCACATTGTTGAAAATAAATATCCACATCCCTGGCATTAGGATCCTTCCATCCTGTCCATCCTGTATTGCGCTTCTCTCCTCGTCATCTCACTAACACACCAGTGGGCTGGGCTAAAGTTGCAATTATGAAGTACGCGTTGATCTTCTTCTGCAGAGGTGGTCTTTCACCGATCATAGGCACATTCCACAATGAGTCGTTATCTGGGCTTGGTTACAATAAAAGCTGTTTTGGACTAACTTTGGACTAAACTTGCAGGATATTCTTATAGTATGATGACCTCTTATATGTCAAAATATGTCGAACATTTTATTTCTCAGTTCATGACCCCTTTAATACAAGAGTATATTTCTAAAAACCTTAAATACATTTCTTTATCACGGACATTCAAATTTGTCATTAAAACTATAAATCATCTTTCTTTTATTCCACCTTTTTCCCACCAGCTGTGAGTCATAGTCAGGATCGGCCTACGGCAGCAGTGACGCCCATCCAATCCCACAATCCTGTGGCCTACCTTCCTAGCACAGCTGTGGTTCTTCAGGCCTCACCTGTCCTCGGCTCCAGCCCGGGATCCTCCTCAGTCAGAGTCGGTGTGGCTATGGGATGTGCGGCCGCTTCCTTGACCCCTCCTAATGTTAGCGCTGCTTCTTTGGACGGTGATGTCATGAGACCTGTCTCTGTGGTAGCACTTCCTGTGAACCCTGGCAGCACAAAATCTCTGGGTGCAGCCTCGAACCATGGTGTTGCTTGTAGATTGGATAAAGACTGCAAGGTAAGACCATTGACCTAAAGCTTTTACTAATAATGTAGATATCATGGCCTCCTGAATCCCTCTAGAGCTTTTTTATGTTTTTTAGATGGCTGTTGTACTAGAAGAGATAAAAATGTAGAAAAAAGGAAAAGGTAGGAAAGAGAGATAAAAATGTAGAGTAGAACGATTAGAGGGACAGTCTTTTAAATAAGAACAAAACAAACAAAATAAAATTAGTATTGTCATGTCATGGCAGTAGACTGGTTTCACATCCACTTTTTTGTGGCTTTTTGTCTTTTATTCTTTATGACCGATAGGACAGATTAAGAGGTGAGTCAGGTGACAGGTGATGGGGGTGGGATCGGAACAAGCACACCATGCTATGTATTAAAACTCACTTGGTCTCTGACACAAACTATCCATTTTTATGCACATTTTTGGGATATGACATCAAATTGTTTGATGGAAACATCAAAATGAATAAAATCTTAAATTTATTTTATTTTCAGGAGAAAGACTTAAAGAGTTAGTTCACCCAAAAATGAAAATTACCCCATGATTTACTATGTATATGACTATCTTCTTTCAGACAAATACAATCAGATATATTAAAAAATGTCCTGGCTCTTCCAAGCTTTATAATGGCAGTGAATGGGGATTGAGATTTTGAAGCCCAAAAAGTCTACTCCAAAAAAGTGCTCCACACGGCTCCAGGGGGGCTCCATAAAGGCCTTCTGAAGTGATGCGTTTGTGTAAGAAAAATATCCATATTTTACACCGTGACGCGGTGTATGATGTAGGGTATAGGAGTAGTGTAAGCTTTGACGCCTCTCGCGGTTCAAACAAATAGAGCTGGGCAACAAACTCAAGCTCCTCTTCTCTTATATCGACATTTCTCTTTACAAATTCTCATTTTAGACTTCTAATTCGTGACCGGCGTTTTGTTTTGCTCTATCATCTGCGCTTCCGCGTTCATCAATGTCATGCGTCAGGTCAGGGGTTACTCTCAGTTCAGTTTAGTTCAGTTTAGTTTATTCATCCATTAGGAAATTTGCACAGAGGCCACACATCACATTTATACAGTCACACACATAGATATTCATAAAAACAAAATTAGCAGCTTATTACCCATGATTACAGGTGATTTAACATAGAAATAGCAGTTTGTATAAATCAGTTGGTTCTTAAACCTCCTTGTTCTCCCCCTAATTGCTCTGATGGAAGTACAACACTCGCTATATAATGGATGGACAATTAATTATCGCATAGGCATTTTTAACAACGCGTTCTTTAAAAATGTCTTGAAGCGATATCTGTTGATCTCTGATAACCTTGGATGCAGTCTTAATCAACTTAGTCATTCTGTGTCTACCAGACAAGCTAATACAATCAAACCATACAATGACACAGTAAGAAATTACAGATTCAATAAAACTCCGGTAAAACAGTGTCATTAACACTTTACATACCTTATAATAATTTATTTTCCTTAAGAAAAACAAACGTTGTTGAACCTTTTTACAAATGGCATCAGTATTAGCATCAAAGTTGAATTTATTATCAATCACTGTACCCAGATATCTATACTCATCCACAAGCTCAAGGTCCCTACCATTAATTACAGTAGGAGAGACAGAAATGACAGACGTTCCAAAGTCTATAATCAATTTGCACACCAAGAAACAAAATCCTCCACCACAGGTCCATGAGATGTGTCCTCATTTGCTAGAAGGCTCACAATGACAGTGTCATCCGCGAACTTCAGTATATATCTATTGTCCAGTGTACTACTGCAATCATTGGTATATAAAATAAAAAGCAGAGGGGAAAGTACGCACCCTTGAGGGGAACCTGTAGAGGAACATAACTTGGAAGATAGCAAACCATTGACTCGAACACACTGAGTCCTGTTCGATTAAAAAATCGACTATCCATCTTACCAAATTAAGATCCAGGTTAAATAGTTTGACAAGCTTTTTGGCTAACACATGTGGCCTAATTGTGTTGAATGCACATGAAAAATCAATAAAAGCCAGCCGTGCCCTTGCTTTTAAAGTCTCCAAATGTTGAGCTACTATATGCACAAGAGTAGTTACAGCATCTTCAACACCCCTCCCTGCCCTATACGCAAACTGAAAGGGATCCAACTTATCTTCTACATGCTTCTATATTTCCCCTCTCACAATTTTCTCAAATGTTTTCATCACCAGAGAGGTGATTTAAAATCACCCATAACAAGACACGGGGCGTCAGGTGAGATGGACTGAAGTTGTTGTAACATGGAGAACAACACTTCATTGGCATTTTTTGTATTGGCTTTAAGGTGAATATGAACACTAGTCAGGAACACATGAGGTAATTCCCTGGGCAAATAATATGGTCTCACAGAAATTGTCAGTAGCTCAATGTCCAGTGAGCAGATTTTCTCCTGTACAGTCACATTATTACACCATTGTGGATTAACTTAAAAGCATACTCCACCTCCCTGTCGCTTCCCCGTTGTGCCTGGGTCGCGATCAAGACAAACTGGTACTCCAAATCCATAGATATTAAAAGATCGATATTAACCTTCCTATAAAAGTCATGTGACTTTTGTCATTTGCAAGTCATTTTACAAAATATGATTAACCACTGTTACCTTCCAGAAGTTCGTTAAGAGTGTTTTGTCTCCACGCAAATATTTTATTATATTTAATAAATAAGCCAAAGTGGATACAACTTCCATTTCTGTTTTGTGCCAAGTTTTCCATAAATTGTAGTTTTCTTATTTGACACATGGGATAGAAACGCTGTTTTATTTGCAAATTGTTTTTGCGAAATTGCGATATTTCTTCCAAGTTCTTAATGAGGTATCTCCGCAACTTAGATGGAAACATTTCAAATGTGTCATTTGATTTCCGTTGATGACACTTTCATTGACAGCTGATAATCTTCAAAGAATTACATGTTTGTGTAAAAGGCTGTTTGCACTCAACCTCTTTGTGAATCAAATGTGTCAATTCAGAGAGAGAAGAAAGGCCTGCTGAAACTGCTGTCTAATAAAAAGAAGCTCCGCCCATCTCCCCCATCCTCCCCTACACTGGAAGCGGAGCAATCTATTGCCATGGAGATGCCCCAGGGGGCCATTGGACCTGAAATGGCTCCACCCAGCTCAGCATCAGTGGCGGTAGGACACAACGGTCGTCCGATGGATTCTGAGCTCTCTGTGTCCTCATGTTCATCAAACTCCCAGGACAACACTGCCCCGATTGCCCCGCCTCCACGACAGCCATGCTCCTCCCTCCTCTCCATGCAGCATGACGGACGACCAATCGTGTGCGAAAGGTACAATAACACCCAGGAATCAACATTTACACTTCATACTTGCTTGAGCTCTAAACGTCGTATTTTACTATTCCTCCAGGTACCGTGTGGTGGTGTCTTACCCTCCCCAGAGCGAAGCAGAGCTGGAACTCAAGGAGGGAGATATTGTATTTGTGCACAGAAAACGAGAGGACGGCTGGTTTAAAGGAACACTTCAGAGAAACGGTCGAACCGGGCTCTTTCCTGGCAGCTTTGTTGACAGTATCTAATGCACATGGTGTAGAAGAACTTAGTTATTAGATATCAAATTCTACATCACTGAAAATACAACACTGAACTTAATAGTTCAGATTGCTCAGTAGGACTGGGATGCTTGTGACTGCGATCCAATTGCTGGAGTCTGCAAACTATGAGGCTCATCAGTTGCATGGATTTGACAAGAGTCTTACGAAAATCTCAAAACCACCTCGACCAGTCCTAGTGGTTCAGCATTAGATCAAATACTTTTCTTGAAACACACAGAAGCGAGAGTTTTAGCCGTTCGCACTAGGTACCCTATTTTTAGCACAATAGATGAAGTCGTTAATTTATGCATCTGTAACATTTTAAAGACGTTTAATGTGTGCCTTGTACTGTCTCACTTTACTGTATATAAGCAAAGCGAAGCTGATCTGAGTCATGACAAGAACAATATGATGTTTTTTCATCTGAAAAACATTTAACTTATTTTCGTTTTGTAGGAACTGAGTTTTTGAGGGAAGTTTTGTTATGTGAGCCGTTTGGTCAAATGCCTATAGAGCCTGAATAATGAATAATGTCACTGATGAAATAAAACAAACATCAATACCAGATGAAGAACTCAGAAAGGTTGGTTTGACCATCCATATTTGCTTCAGATTGCATGTAATTGGCTCTTTGAGTCATGATGAGGAGTGAGGACAGGGCAAGCCTGTAGTCTCGTGTTCTGATTGGTCGTGGTGTGTGTAAACCGAAAAGGTGAAATGGCATTTGCTGTAGCTACACTGAGTGAGGGAATGAAGGATAGCATATTATTTTTTAAAGAACAAGATTACACTCAGACATTTTAATCAATTACTAATAATTCTTTGCAATAACATTATGGTCTAATTGGTTTTGGAATAGAGATGTCGTTGAACAGAACAGAAACAATCACCCGGTATCTTACAGTGATAATGCCATTATGCTTTTGTGCACGTGTTTGTTCCTGTTTAGTTTCCTTCAGGATGATGTACCGACCCATACATGGATACACAACTGACCCGTTTGAGCTCCCGAAAATCATCTTCATTATTTCAGTTATGCCGTTGACAGTAGCCTTTACATTACAAACTGCTTGATTTCACACAAGCGAGTTCAAATGTCCTTTAAAAACAATGTCTAACCTCAAATTCACAAACTTTGGTTTTTGCTTCTCTTTAAGTCGGGTCTGTTCTGATGTTGTCTGCTGTACTTTAGTATTTGTGATATTTTGTGTTCTGTATACTTGAAAATTGTGTTTGTGTATTTCTATGCTTTATACAGTAGATAAATTTTATTATTATTATTTTGAAAGCACAAAATTGATCTTTGATATAATTTTTTAGTATTGATAGATATGATTTATGCCCTTTTAAACTTTGGTTCATTTTGGAGATTGCTCTCGTCTGTTGTAGTCTTGATGCCTTTACAACGAACAAGATGGCCTTCAGTTGTTGTGTTAGTGAAGTTTACCAGACAGCCTGTTAAAAGGTTTTATTTTAATCATTATCATGGACTGCCTGATGTCCCACTGCTACATTACTGAGCCCTCTCTAAAAGAAACCAGGAGCATTTCACTGCTGGAATCAAGCGTTCACAGTCGATGCATTAAAAAGATTTCAGTCTCTAATTTCAGTCAAGATTGTGAGTCAGTAAATGGCATATTAATCACACAGCAAAACAAAATTCACTTAACATTTCATTTAAACTCATTCAAATGTGTGTTAGATGTGAGGGGTATAAATAAAGTAATAACTTTTATAAAACATGTTTTGGAATACTGTTGTGAGTGAAGTGTGTGAGCTTTGTGCAAGTGTTGTGTAATGAACAGACGCTACATACAATATAAAACCCTTCAGACTGAGTGTATTCAAAAGCTCTTCTGAAGCCACAATCTTGCTCATTCATTCAAAAGTCATTCTTACATTTATGCAGTCATTTTCCACATGAAACCACAGCCGTCCTCACACACAAAGATGCTTTAGTACACATACATTTATATAAATCAGACACATGCACAGATGCCCACACAATAAAGTTGCACAATTACACAGTAATGTGCAAAAGTCTTAGGCACGTTAGTTTTTTCACAAACAAAAAAAAAAATGGTTTTGAGCCAGTTATTTGTATCTTTTGCTGTAGTGTATCAGTAGGAACAAGGAGTCTGACAACAGCCGGCATGATTTGATCTCACCATCATCGAGTCTGTCTGTGATTACATGAAGAAACAAAAAACTGAGACAGACTAAATCCAGAAGAACTGAGGCAACGTCTCCACAACGCTTGAAGAAACCTTCCTGCAAATCGACCTGAAAAACTGCACGTGTACCGAGGACAAAAGCTGTTTTAAACGGAAAGGGTGGTCACACCAAATATTAATTTGATTTAGTTAATGGAAGTTAATTGACGCTATTTTTGAAAGCATCCTCACTTTACAGATTTTTACACAAGTGCCTAAAACTTTTTACAGTACAGTAGCTTTGCAGGAAGGTTTTTTCAGGCGTTGTGGAAATGATGGTGAGATCATGTCGGCTGTTGTCAGACTCCGTGTGCATACAAAAATCTCACTGGATTATTACAATTAATGGCAAAACATTTTTTTGGAAATGTAAACTGATATTTCCTGCTGATACACTACAGCAAATGATACAAATAACTGGCTCAAAACCATTTTTTTAATGAAAATACTATCGTGCCTAAGAATTTTGCACATGAGACACTTTAGGGACACATTCAATATTAACTACACTGAAAAATGTACTTGTAGGATTTACTTGATAAAATATTTGCAACAATTTGCACTAAATATTACTGCTACTGCTCTGTACTAACATGTTATCAAGTAAAACTATTACTATTACTATTGAACTGAACATTCATGAAGTAATTGAGTAAATTTTACTTAATTTCACATATAGAATTAAGTAAATATAACAAACTTTTAACTCCAAATATAACAGAATTAAACCACACTTTTAAAGTGTATGCTTTACTTAGAAACATCTATGTAAATATTACATTAGATATTGTGTAGACACCACATCTACATAATAGAAGTAAGTAATGCAGCATCTGAACACAGAGACCTCAATACTTGGTACACAATACACAGTGACGGTAACATTCAATGGATCGTTTTTGAGTATGAATGTGTCATTTTGAGTAGAAAATGAATGAAAATGAAAAGCAATGATAAAACAGTGTAAATACAGCTGGAAATCAACCGTATTAATTATTCATGCCCCAGTGCATGATGGGAATTGAGAATGTTTTACTTAATTTTATATTGTTGATATTTACACTTTAATTTCTACATGCTTAAATTGAGTACTAATATTTACTTTTTTATTCTTGCCTGAACTAACTTTTTCATGTTGAAATTACATTAGTTTTTCCTGTAGTATTTACTTAATAATCCCCATCACTATACTGGGGTGTTAGGACCCACACAGACCACAGGGTGAGCGCCCCCTGCTGGCCTCACTAACACCTCTTCCAGTAGATACCCAGGAGGCCTCCCATCTAGGTATTGACCAGTCTCAACCCTGCTTAGCTTCAATGGGAAACCAGTCTTGGGCTACAGGGTGATATGGCTGCTGGTAACCACAGAAGCACCACATAATCATTTTTATAAGTGTAGGAATTTTGGCTCAATAAACTTAAATTAAAATTAAATTAAACTTAAAATTACTGCTTACTGATAGTAAGTAACCTTAATGTAAAGTTGCTGTAGTGGTTATGTTGGGTTAAGAATATGATCATGCAGATTAAGGCATTAATATGTGCTTTATGAGTACTAATAAACAGCCAATATCCTAGTAATATGCATGCTAAAGGCTGATTTATACTTCTGCGTTGAGCTGCAGTTACACATGCAGAGGGAGCATGTGTACCCCTGAGGGAGGGGTTCTGGCAGAGCAATCACAGCGCTTGCGGTCCGCGTAGATTTGACGCGTTGTTACATTTTTGGAGAGGTGCACGTCAGGGTACATCATAGGCTACGCGTGCAACACACAGCCAACGACGTAGCTACAGCGTACACTCGACGCAGAAGTATAAATTGGGCTTAATAAGCAATTAGTTAAAGCTGCAGTCCGTAACTTTTTGCGCTCTAGAGGTTAATAAACAGAACTGCATGCGTCTTGCGGAAGAACATTAAAGCCAGAGCTACTACTCTCTGTTTACGTCTATAGCGAGTCACGCAGGGAATGTGCTCCTCCGCAGCGGTTCCTACTAGTCTGGTCTGAAATAGTCCCAATATAAACACTTATTACAAGTGTACCATAATGATTCAGGGTAAGACAAAAACAAGGTTTGGAAAATGGATTTGTGTTGTACCTTCTCATTGTATAATGTTTGTATATCTTAAACACAAAAAAGTTACGGACAGCAGCTTAAATAGTGAGTATGGGATCTATTTCGACCTCACTCAGACCGTCACCGCGGTCTTCCCTTGAATGACGCCATTCTTCCGCCAATCCTCGAGACCTAATATCAACAATGTCAGGTGACTGACCCTAGGGATTAGCTATATAACATTTCTTTAGTTTTTCTTTAGTTTTATAGTTTGTTTACAGGTGATATTGGGTCGACTGTTCGCAGCTGATGGTAGATGTATAAGTTTACCATAGACTATAATTAGTAGTTCTGTTCACAGACTTATTTTGAAAGATGATTAATGAGTGATTCGACACAGTCTACACTCACCTAAAGGATTATTAGGAACATCTGTTAAATTTCTCATTAATGCAATTATCTAATCAACCAATCACATGGCAGTTGCTTCAATGCATTTAGGGGTGTGGTCCTGGTCAAGACAATCTCCTGAACTCCAAACTGAATGTCAGAATGGGAAAGAAAGGTGATTTAAGCAATTTTGAGCGTGGCATGGTTGTTGGTGCCAGACGGGCCGGTCTGAGTATTTCACAATCTGCTCAGTTACTGGGATTTTCACTCACAACCATTTCTAGAGTTTACAAAGAATGGTGTGAAAAGGGAAAAACATCCAGTATGCGGCAGTCCTGTGGGCGAAAATGCCTTGTTGATGCTAGAGGTCAGAGGAGAATGGGCCGACTGATTCAAGCTGATAGAAGAGCAACTTTGACTGAAATAACCACTCGTTACAACCAAGGTATGCAGCAAAGCATTTGTGAAGCCACAACACGCACAACCTTGAGGCGGATGGGCTACAACAGCAGAAGACCCCACCGGGTACCACTCATCTCCACTACAAATAGGAAAAAGAGGCTACAATTTGCACGAGCTCACCAAAATTGGACAGTTGAAGACTGGAAAAATGTTGCCTGGTCTGATGAGTCTCGATTTCTGTTGAGACATTCAGATGGTCAGAATTTGGCGTAAACAGAATGAGAACATGGATCCATCATGCCTTGTTACCACTGTGCAGGCTGGTGGTGGTGGTGTAATGGTGTGGGGGATGTTTTCTTGGCACACTTTAGGCCCCTTAGTGCCAATTGGGCATCGTTTAAATGCCACGGCCTACCTGAGCATTGTTTCTGACCATGTCCATCCCTTTATGACCACCATGTACCCATCCTCTGATGGCTACTTCCAGCAGGATAATGCACCATGTCACAAAGCTCGAATCATTTCAAATTGGTTTCTTGAACATGACAATGAGTTCACTGTACTAAAATGGCCCCCACAGTCACCAGATCTCAACCCAATAGAGCATCTTTGGGATGTGGTAGTATTGTTATAAATAGTTTTTTCAAATAAATACCAAGCAGTTTATTCTGAGGGATTACATTTCAAGGAAGCATTTTTCTATCAGTCAAAAGCTCTGTTTGCAGACTTGTTTCAGAAAATGATTAATGAATAGTGATTCGTCACAATTTATGTTAATGGAATTTTGATTTGTGTTCTCAAATTCAAGAATTAGTTAAAAATATTGTGATTCAGTTAGTAAATTTTTTTTTTGTTCTTATTATAGACTGTTATTATATAAGTGACTTGAATCTGCGGTGGTGATCCCACTAGGCCTTCTTGTCCACTACAACGCTGGTTGAACAGCTTCCAATTACACCCCAAATTACACAGACAGGTAAAGATAAGGGTTACACAAAGGTGTGTCCAAATGTTGCACCCTTGGAACAACAAGACGTTACTAGCACAAGGGGTTCTGTTAGGCAATATCCCAGCAAGGAGGTCTGTGATAAGAACAGATGCCTCTCTAACCGGGTGGGGAGCAGTTTGGGAAGGCAGGTCCATCAGGGGTCTCTGGGAATCTCCCTGGACTTTAGAGCACATCAATGTGCTGGAACTCCGAGCAGTGTATCTTTCTCTGAGGTCTTTTCTCCCGTTGTTGCAGAACAAACATGTTTTGGTGAGAATGGACAACATGTCTGCAGTGTACCACATCAATCATCAAGGCGGCACCAGACAACACATTGCGATCTATGGTATTCCCTGAACAACCAGGGAGGTCCCTTGGGGATAGATGCATTATCTCAAGAATGGCCGGAAGAGTTGTTGTACGCTTTTCCTCCCTTACCTCTGATTCCACTAGTGCTCAACAGGGTAGCACTGGGCCGTCACAAAGTGTTACTTGTGGCCCCAAGATGGCCGAAGAAACCTTGGTTTCCGGCCCTTGTACATTTGGTCCAAGATTACCGTTACCGAAGAGAGTCGATCTCCTCTCCCAAGTGGAGGGCCAAATCTGGCACCCGAGACCAGAGAAGCTACAACTGTGGGTATGGCCTTTGCTCAGTCCCTCTCTAAAGACTTAGATGAAGCTGTATTGAGGACTATAAATAGTTCTAAGGCACCCTCTAAATGGAGTAACTGCTCTAGCAAGTGGCGAATATTCTCAAAATGGTGTCAAGACCAACAATTAGACTCGGCCAATTGTGACACCAGTCTAGCTCTTCGTTTTCTTCAATCATTGTTGGATTCTGAAAAATCTGTTAATACCATAAAAGTCTACATTGCGGCCATTTCCCACTTTCACGTTTTAGTTGACAGTGTAAGTATTGGCAAACACCCTTTGGTGGCTCAATTTCTTAAGGGTGCACACCGTCTACGCCCAGGGCGCGTTATGAGGTCACCTGCTTGGGACCTTACCATTGTCTTACACTCACTGGCTGAAGTATCTTTTGAACCTTTGGAACAGGCCAATCTCAAGTTCTTGACATGGAAGACAGTCTTTCTCCTGGCGATATGTTGGTGAACTACACTCTTTATCAGTAAGTGAAGACTGCTTGAGATGGAAGGCGGAAAAAACAGGGTTTTTTCTTTGGCCAAACCCGTCATTCCTGCCCAAGGTCCTCAAGCCTAGTACAATAAATCAGGTACTTGAGCTTGGTGCTTTCCGTCCAGATCCCCTTTGTTCAGGTACAGGGTCGGATAGTTTTTTTCTATGTCCTATTAGAGCATTGCGCACATACATTGAGCGCACTTTGACAATAAGTGTGCCGGCAAACCTGTGTCTAAGCAACAATTGTCTCATTGGATAGTGGATACAATTTCACAAGCGTATTCCAACCAAAATCTACCTATTCCTGTTGATCTGGTTGCTCATTCTACCAGGAGGATGGCTACTTCCTGGGCGGCACTCAAGGGAGTAGCACTCTCAGAGCTTCTTGGAGCTCTCCATGCACATTCACAAGATTTTATAGGATTAATGTAACAAATCCGAATTCTTTTGGGTCCACTGTTTTATCTGTGGCTAAACTGACAGGGGAGGGGAGAGATGCTAGTCCTTCGTGACCCTGGTGGTATAAGTCATCCAAGGTAAGACCGTGGTGACGGTCATCGTTCGGTCTCATAGATCGTAAGTTATGTGCATAACTATGGATCTATGAGACCGAACGATGACCATCACCATCCCTTGTCACTCGGGGGCGTTCCAGGCAAGAGGAAGTCGTTCACCTGGATGTTATATAGCCAACCCCTAGGGTCAGTCACCTGACATTGTTGATATTAGGTCTCGAGGATAGGCGTCATTCAAGGTAAGACCGTGGTGACGGTCATCGTTCAGTCTCATAGATCCAAAGTTATGGACATAACTTACGTTCCCTGTCCTCATAAATTACAATGAAGCATAATATAATAGAAATAAAAAGGAAATGGATGAATTGTTCATTATGAGATCAATAATCTTTTCATGGCAAATTTAAACCTTAAAATATGTCAACTACTAAATCCGTTTTCTTCTCAAACTTAGGTAACACAAAAACCCTTAATAATAAAATGTTCATGGTTGTTTTGATCTCTTTAAAATGCTCACCATTAATTTGACTATATTCTTTGACGTTTAATGTTTAACTTTGATTGGAGCGTACTCTGTGTCCTCTGCTGGGCTACTCTCTGTGTGAGCTGGTGTGGATGCTCTTTTAACATGGACTACAGCAGAATACATCACGTCATCCTGGAGAGAGATGAAAAGATGGGATGATTACAGACAGTATTACATGTTTTAAGTAACCATTGTGTAACAGTGAGTTTGTGCTGACCTGATCGTCTTGTTTTCTATTGAGTTCTTCATCATCACTGGTCACCTTTTTCACATTTCTGCCTCCTACAACATAAAACATCTAAGCCAGAATGTTTTAACCCTTTCCCCATCAACGTTTTAAAAAATGTTTTTTTGACCAGCGTTTTTGGTCATTTCCCAAAAAAAATCATGGCCCCCAGAATATTTTGTTGTAATATCTGAATATGCAATATATCAAAAATATTGTAAACATTTTTTATCAATACTTGTATGTGGGTAAGTAAAAAAAAAAGCAACATTGAGGAAAAAGTGGAAAAAAATCATGTTTTTTTTAAAGACTACATCTGGATCAGATCCAGTACGATGATCAAAAACCAGATGGAGTAGATTGAGTCCATCAACACCCCAAAGCTTCAGTCTTAACTACTTCCTGGGTCGACATTTCACTCTGTAACATTAGGCCGTTTTGATTTATATGCTGTTTATTGTTGATGATCACATTATTTTTCATTTGCATCTGCTTACATATGAGATTGCTCGTTTCTGCTTCTTTTTTGACTGTGTTTTGTAGCCTACCTATTATTCTATAGTGTTTCAAGAACGTGTGATTATGTGTGTTCATGTACCTCTGCATCTCCAGTAGATCAATGCCAGCAATACCAGTAACAGTACTGAGAGAATCACCCCCAACATAATGAAAACATCTGTGGAAAAAAAACAGAAATGCCATGACAAATGCATTTTTAAAAATGCATCAGGTTACAAATTTTCCACAATATGAGCTCATAAAAGCTCAAAATGATGAAATACAAACACAAGATGATGAGAAATTGCATTATTGTAATCTTTGCACAACGAAAAGCAAACCAAGCCAATAACTTACACTGAGGTGTGTGTTGAGGTGTTTGAGGCGTTGTGAGTTCTTGTGTTTGGTGTGGAGGTTGATGTGTTGATAAACTGACTGTCTGGATGTGTGGTTTCTCTGTTCAGAGGAGAATAACTGTCAATGATAATATAACAATGCAAACAGCATGTCATCCATTTAAATGTTTAGATCATCATAAACAAAATTAATGATGATCAAAGTAACAGCATCAACACAGAACAAAACTACCTTCAACGTGAAGTCTGTAGAAGGAGACTTGAGACGAGACAGAACACGTATAGTCTCCTTTATGCTCTGCGGTCAGTGCTGATATGTGTAGAGAGAGATTTCCTGGAGTTGTTTGATTTAACAGTTTGACTCTGTTCTTGTGGCGCTCATTCTTTTCATTTGGGTAAATTTCCTCATAATTGTTCAGATAATACAGCCATCGTATCTGTTCAGGTTTAGCCAGTAGTTCAGTGCAGGAGCAGGGCAGAACCACAGACTCTCCTGAATATCCAGTCACAACAGTCAATGACTTTCTGTTCTGAACCAAATTACAGCCTAAAAAATATTAAAAAGCCATGAATGAGCCGCATTGTAGTATGCACAAGTGAAACTCAAAGGTCAATGGATGATACATTTAAAGTCTGTCACTGGTTCTTTATCTCCGAATAATAATAATAATAAAAATAATAATAATAATTCTCTTACCCTTAACTTTTAACCGAATGTATGTATGTTGTTCAGTCTTACACATATAGTCCCCCTGATCTTCCATTCTGAGGCCAGAAATGAGCAGAGACATATTTCTTGGAGAACTTTCATTAAACAGAACACGTCTGCCGCTGTACTTCTCATCCTCAAATACTTGAATCCATCCTTCTCTATCGCGGTGAAACTGCCAGGTGAATGTGTTGGCTGTAGACTGAAGGTCAGCACAAGAGCAGGGCAGCAGCACTGAACCACCTGTGTATGCTGTTATTACTGTCATCGGACTCTCATCTGAAAGAATACAGCCTGAAAACAAGACAGCTTGTTAATAACAAATGGCTTTACTGGAATATAATCAGGAGAAAAGCCCCTTCAGGTTTCTGTTAATGAGCAGGACTTTACTGTGCTTATTAGATCTCTAAGTAATTATATTTCTGTTCTTTGAAGATTGATATTAATTGAGGTTGATATTTGTTGATATTAAAATGCCATACATCCATACATAATTTACATAGTTGATACTGGATGTATGGCATTTTAATATCAGAAACTTGTATTTTAATTCAATGTAAATGATGTAAATGTAAATTAACATAATTTTGAATATTTTGTGAGTACCTTCATTTAAACCTTTAGAACTTTTAATGAACAGAGAAAGACAATGCTGCTCAAATCTCATCAGATTGTGTTTTTTTTTTTGTTTTTTGTTTTTGTATGCACAAATGCAATTTTTTCTTCACTATAAAAAAAAAAGAAAAAAAAAGCTGCCTTTCTGATTTATCATAAAACAACCAAACTGTCCATTTCATCCTTTAGGAATTCAAAGATCATTTCAGTTTGAATGTCTCTACAGTTGACAGATTAACTCAACGTTCTGTGTGAATAGACACAGTCCTATCTTAGAAAAACTACAAAATACAATTTTCTTAAAAGATGCTTTATTTTTTAAAATTGAACTACAACCACTTCACACTGATCTCACACCAATTCCTCCTAAATTAAAAAAACATAAATAAAAATAAATATCTTAACTTACCAGTGCTAAAATGAATCATAAAGAAGAAAATATATAAATGGTCCCTCATGACTAGTTCTCACTCATGAATGGCACAACTCTTTTATTAGTTCCTGTTAACACTTACTTTTCAGAAACTCCAACTTCTTGTTTCATGTCCTGTAAAAAGTTATTTTGTTGTGTAAAAAGCCTGAACAAAGCTATGTGCATAAGAACACAGAAAAGCACATGATCAGTAGCTCTTGCAAAAAAAGCTCCTCCACATTTTTATATATTCTTACATTTGTGCAGTGTCATTTTCCACATGAAACCACAAATGCCCTCACACAAACTAATACACTCAGATGCTTCCTTAAAGGGCACCCATTATGCCCCTTTTTACAAGATGTAATATAAGTCTCAGGTGTCCCCAGAGTGTGTCTGTGAAGTTTCAGATAAAATTCCTAACAGATCATTTAATATACCATTTTGAAAATGCTAATTTTTGGGTTTGAGAAAACGCTGTTTTGTGTGTCTCCTTTAAATGCAAATGAGCTGCTGCTCCCCACCGCAGAGGGCGCATCCTTCACAGCTCGTGAACAAGCAAATGAAAACTGAAACATGATACACCTGTTTGGCTTTGATTATCATCTATATAGTGGCCACACTCACATGACATTGCAGTTCTTCATCATCATGTGAAGTCAAGCTGCAATACCAAACAGGATCACATGGAGATGCCAACAGACCACTATACCAGCCGCCTTAACCTTACTACAGATATACACCGATCAGGCATAACATTATGACCTAATATTGTGTTGGTCCCCCTTTTGCTGCCAAAACAGCCCTGACCTGTCGAGGCATGGCCTCCACTAGACCCCTGAAGGTGGGCTGTGGTATCTGGCACCAAGATGTTAGCAGCAGATCCTTTAAGTCTGTTAAGAACCTATTTCAGTCAGGGTTTCGGAAACATAGTACAGATTCTGCTCTTTTAAGAGTGTTATTTTATGATAATTTATTATACTATCTGTTGATTTTGGTAACTCTGTAGTACTTTTGCTTTTAGACTTAAGTGCAGCATTTGACACTGTAGACACTACTCTTATTTCCCGACTTGAACTGTGTAGGTATAAAAGGTTGTGCCCTAAACTGGTTCAAATCCTATTTGAATAATAGAACTTTCTCAGTCTGTGTGGATGGGTGCTCATCCTCAAAATCAGTTTTGACTTTTTTTTTTGATCTATCATTGCTCCAATTTTATTTTCTTTGTATATGATCCCATTGGGGTCGATTTTTAATAAACACAGAGTGTCGTTTCATTGTTATGCTGACGACACTCAAATTTATGCGCCTTTTAAGCAAAATGATGACCAGAGCTTGAGTGCCTTAACCACTTGTCTGTCGGATATTAAAGCTTGGATGTCCCTGAATTTTTAAAAATCTAAATGAGTGTAAGACTGAGGCTATTGTGTTCGGGCCTCTAGCTGTTTCGGGCAACACATACCAAATGTTGGGTAACCTGGCCTCATATGTTAAGCCCTCTGTCAAAAATGTGGGTGTTGTTTTTGATGCTGCCTTGACTTTGATAAGCAGATAAATACAGTTGTTAAATCATGTTTCTTTCAGCTAAGACTCCTTGCTATAGGTTGAGTTTTTTAACGTTTGCTGAGTTCAAGAGCATTATACATGCTTTTATCTCATCTCGACTAGACTACTGCAACTCAGTCTGTATATATAGGTATTAGCCAATCCTATATGAATACTAGCTTACAAATAGTCCAAAATGCAGCTTCTAGACTTCTGACCGAACATATCAACCCCATCTTACTGTTTAGAATAGTTTAAAATCTTACTAGTAATACTATTTTAAAATTTCAAACAAATTTATAAAACAGCTAACATGTTTCATTGGTTGTCAATTTCTTTAGATCAAAGAACATTTCACTTTATTTTAATAGTCCACTTTAAATATTCTACTAACTATAAGTAACTACAACTACATGTCAACTAACTAAGTCTACTAATACTCTGAGAGTTAGTTGATATGTAGCTGCAAAGTTACTAGTTAGAATGTCTAAAGTGGACTTTCAAAATAGTAGTAACCACATTTAAAGTGTTAACTCTCCCAAAAATGAAAATTCTGTCATTAATTAGCTACTCACCCTCGTGTCGTTCCAAAGCCGTAAGGCCTTCGTAACACAAATTAAGATATTTTTGATGAAATCAGAGAGGTTTCTGGACCAGCCATAAACTGCAACATCATTGCATCTTTCAAGGCTCAGAAATAGTCCATGTGTATGGTTCAACCTTAATGTTATAAAGCAACAAGAATACTTTTTGTGCACAAAAAAACAAACAAAAATAACGACTTTATTCAACAATTTCTTCTTTTCTGTGTCAGTCTCTACGACAGCCAATGGTAAGCCAGCGATCTGACCTGGAACCCGGAAGAGCTGCACTGTGTTTACTTATTTTTCAGCATGCCTTGAAACATCAATTACACAGATATTTATGTAATTAATTAAGTACTGCTACAGATGCAGTATATAGAATACTAAAATGGATCTTGGCACTCACATTAAAGGTGCAGTGTGTGATTTTTAGCGGCACCGTTTAGGGCTACTGTAGAAACATGACAGCGCAAAATGCCGATTTCACTGTAAGGGGACCCGCGGTGTATGGAGATAGAAATGGCTCATTCTAAGGTAATAAAAACATAACGGTTCATTATGTAAGGTCTTTATACCCCACTGAAAACATAGTTATGTATATTATATTGCATTTCTGTCAGTAGATCCTCATAAATACTACACACTGATCCTTTAACAATAGACCTCAGTAAGTCACAAACTGGACTGATGAAACCTGCAATGATTAACCTACTATTAAAACATGAATTTGATGTAAACAGTAAGTCTACAAAATATTCACATATGCAGTTCATAGGGGACATACACACATAACAGTTACAGCATGAAATAATATTTAAACCTAAACCTTTTGAACATAGCCTATAACATTTTTATCTCACTCTTTTTCTTGCATTTGCTTGTTTATATCTCTTAGTTCAGACTTTATAACTCGCAATTGTGAGTTTATATCACAATTCTGAGGGGAAAAGAGTCAGAATGGCGGGATATAAACTTGGATATAAATTCTGTTTATCCTTCTAAGAATTGTGAGATATAAACTTGGATTTGAGAGAAAAAAAAAGTCAGAATTGTGAGATATAAACTCAAAATGACCTTTTTTTAGTATTTTATTCCGTGGCTACCACAGATTGCTAGAGATAGGTATAAACAGAGGTCGGAGCCAGCTCCAAATGGGTTGGACTAACCTTCAGAGGCTTTTTATTGGTTAATTTAATGGCCGTTGTATCTGGTTCATGCTCACAGTTGGTAAATACTTGGATTGCTATGGCAGAACTGTCATTTTCTGCAACCAGGTAGGCTTCTCCCATAAAAAACGCCATCGCTGAAACTGCATTTTTAGTTTCCACTGGATTTTTACTTATCAGTTAAAGGTTTAATTTGGCTTAATACTCAAAAGGGATTCAAACTTGCATTGAATGTATACATTTAATCAGTTTATTTATTCCCTGGGAATCAAACCCATGAAATGACCTTGGCACACCTGGTTTTCATCATTGATAATCACCACAAACCTTTAAACCAGGGTTCCTGGAGGGCCACTGCCCTGCAGAGTTTAGCTCAAACACATACACCTGTGATTTTTTTTATCCTGAAGACCTTGATTAGCTTACTCAGGTGTGTTTGAAACCAGAGGCACCCGGACATTGGCCCTCCAGGGCAATATTTTTGGAACCCTGCTTTAAAGGGGTCATGAATTGAGAAATCAACTTTTCATTCAGCTTTTGATATATAAAAGTTCATCGTGATATAAGAATATCCTGGGAGTCTCGGAGCTGAAAACTATACTTTGTTAGAAAACGAGAAAGAAAAGCTTTTATTGACACAATGCCCAGCAAACTCTCAATCTCAGACTGTGCCAAGCTGTGACGTCAGAGTGTGGTGAAACACCGCCTTAACAGAAGAAGTACGCCTGATTCTCTAGCCCTGCCGACTCATGCAAGAAATGTAACATAAATAACATGGGCCGTGCTACTGAGCAATAAACATGCCGAAGATAGCAAGATATTGCGCTGTGCCTGGTTGTGGAAGAACACAGTCGCTACATAAGCTTCCTTCGGATTCTAATATTAGGAATGTGTGGTTGAACTTTATTTTTAATGAAGATCCAGCTCACGTGGGTAAGACTTTGCCCGTTTGTTTCTTCATTTCACCACGGATTCGATTGTAAACGAGACTGGATTTGCAGACAGGATGAGATTACATGAATGAATGAAGCAACACATTTATGTGAGTAAAAAATGTTTTTTATATGTGATAGTATTGCAGATCGTTTGATATCTATTGATTGTGTACGTGTCTAACTGAACATAACTTAGCACGCTGTCACAGGCTGGAGAATCCTTTATTTGAGGTGTTGTTGGCTCATTGTGCTGCGATTCATGATCAGACATATATGGGCCAGGGCTCGCAAAAATCTTAAATAGTGAAATAACATTCCTTTCATGATTGCGTTGTTCACTCTCTTGACTTGATATTTGAAGGAAAAATACAATCACAGAAGCATGCTGATTTGTCTGACTCTGCAGTGAGGCCTGTGCGTGCGTGTGTGTTATTGATGCACGGTTCGCGGTTATATCCACCGATCGGGCAGACCAAGTAATAAAAAATAACATTCCAATTAATTGCGGGTGGATGAGAGATAAATCAGTGTGTTTGTTTGATAAAGAAATTTTGTGAGACCTGTGGGCGAATCATCATTCCGGTTGCCGTTTTCCCACACACTTTCAAAACAATTCCTCATGTGTACTCACGGGGAGCCGGAGCTCATTATAATATGCAAAGCTTATCCAATCATAGCAGTGGGCGTTTACTTCCAAGTCTTCAGTGCAGCACGCCCATAAAAACCGAGCGTTCCATGAGAGAGGCTCAAATAGCCTATTACTTTTTTTACTTTTTTGCGTGGTTTTTTAATGTAAAAACCACACAAACGTCATAAGTTGACCTCAGACAACAGTATAAAAAAATAAAGAAAAGCCAGTTCATGACCCCTTTAAACAAACCTGAATGTGGGATACTTGTGACTTCCGCATTCTGGGTAGCTGAGTCAACTGAAAATCTGGATTGTTCAGTGTATAATAACTGATGAATCCAATAACTTACAATACTGTTTATACAGCTATTGCATGAGCTGTATAAATAACTAATCACATTGAAAAAAGAAGAAGGCATGTGGTGTTCATCTGGAAAGGAAGAAATAGATTGCTTTAGGCCTAAGTGTGTGACATATTTGATAGTGACATAATTCTCAGAAGTGAAAGTATGCAAATGGAATGAAGAAGTTTTCATTGCTGGGAACAAATGTTTGTCATATTTTAATATGCTAAAATAGGCAATGCATGCTCTCAGAGATCCCAGTTTCTCAGTGACACACTGCACTTTCTCATTGACATGGCAGACGCTAGTATTAGGACATCAGGAAAAGACCAGGCCAGCTGTCCAATCTGTCAAGATCTACTGAAAAATCCAGTGACTTGTAACTGTGGACAGAGTTTCTGTTCAGTGTGCGTTCACGACAGACGGAAGCAGGACAGTCAAAAGGGATCCCACAGCTGTCCTCGGTGTGGAGAGACGCTCACTCCAAAGCCTGTTCCACGCAGGTCAAGGTCAAGTGTCAATGAAGTGATGGGCAGAGTGAAAAAACTGGAACGATCTTCTTCAACCCTTCCTCTGGATCCAAGTTATCCTGGACCTGGAGACGTACGGTGTTATGATTGCACAGGAAGAAAACACAGAGCCGTCAAGTCTTGTCTAACGTGTGTGGCTTCCTTCTGTGAGACTCACCTAATACCTCACACCACAGTGCCCTCTCTGAAGAAACACAAGCTCATCGATGCCTCCTCAGACCTGCAGGAAAACATCTGCTCCAAACACAAAAAAAGCAACGAATTCTACTGTCGCACAGACCAGAAAAGTATTTGCGCATTTTGTGCATTGAATGAACACAAAGGACATGATACAGTTGAAGTTGAAATAGAACGGACGGAGAAACAGGTACATTTTTAAGTACAATCAGTTTGGATATTTAATTAATTTAAACTTAAATTACATTAAACTGACATTAATTTTTTTTAAATCTTGTATAACTAATAAAAAAAAAAGCTGAAATGTATTTAAAAAACTAATTTAACTTAAAGCAATGCAATTATGTTGTCATAACTTATTGATTATATATTTTTTTACAGTGTGTTATATGCTTGACTTTTGATGATGTTTACATTATAGAGGCTAAATGGATGTAAAATGCTGTGAAAAGAAAGTTGCATATGAGAGCACATTCATAGCAGTAAACTAGTTAGACTTGTCAGGGAACCTAATACTTTTCCTTGATGAGCTTCATATTTTTTCAACCCTAAAGACTGAGATTGCAGAAAAGCGAAGGGAAGTGCAGCAGAGAATCAAGGACAAACAGGAAGAGCTGGAGGAGCTCAAACAGGCTTTTGATACACTAAAGGTAAGAGAAACCAATGCAGGAGCAATCATGATATTATGCTAGAATAGATAACCACACATTATAAATTATCATCTCAGTCCTTTAGGAATTTGCTGCTGTCTCCTATGGTTAAAACTAAATAATTAATTTGGGGTATATCAAACGGACAATCTTTGGTTGTATTAATCTATTACATGTTCCAGAGCAAATTGATTTTGGTTAAGGGGAAAATTAAGTTTCATAATTTTATATTTAGGCTATATTTAACTCAAGTCATGTATGGCCTACTATTGTCTTTTATAATGGCTATTGTTGTTAATTTAAATATTATTGTTCAATAAATATTATTTTATATAATGCCGTCCTATTGAGAAAGGGTCCGTCGGTGATTGCAATAGTCGACTTCAGTGACAGTTACATTATTACACCACTAGATGGCGGCAAAGACTGGCTTTATGAGTGGCTGGTTACAAGGAAGTTGTTTTAACACTGTCAATCTTTTAAAAGGACAAAGACAAAGATATCACTTTCCTCAGCAGACATTCAAAAGGATTTTTTAATTGATATAATATTATGGACATCGACCTGAAGAATGGATGCTATCAGATGCAGGTAATACGTAAGGGATAATCCACGGCTAGCTCATGGAATGAACTCTTTTCGATCTCTCTCTCATAATACTCATTATACAATAAGCTTCAATGAAGCGAATCGACGTTCCTTCCTTACTAGTTCTAAAGTGACGTTTTAGAATTAGTAATGGAGGCTTGATTACAACTGTCAACAGGAAGTAGTTCTGCACCAAAGAGATTTTAAAGACACCCTGTTGTTGTTTCTGATTTATTTACACACTTGTGTTATTAGGGGATAACAGTTTAGGACCCAAGACCAGTTGTGAAAAATGAAGACCAAGGAGTGCAATTAATTAAAGAAAAATTTACTGAAGAATAGTTTGCAGTTTCATCAACAGAAGCCGGCTTCAGGTCTCACAAGGAGTTTGTCAGCCACGCTCCCTCTCTACCAGCTTTTTTTTTGTACATACAAATTCTCAGCAGTTATACTGTTTTCAAGGTCTAGCCATGTCATTACTGCAAGTTGAATTATTCTGATTGGCCAAGAGAAAATAGACAGTCATGGTAAATTTCCACACATTGTCAGTTAATCACATGCACGTGTCCATAGATCACGTGTTGACGCTTTCACCCTGGAATTAGGCACGTAGTGACCTTCCAAGACTGGAGCATGCGCTAGCTTGTCCAGAATTAGTATGCCCGTTGTACAACTTCAATACTGATCTGTAACAGAATACTGCGCACATACACAGATACACAGTCTCTCAGTTAGTTGAGCTCCAGTTCTGACCAGAAAGTTTCCCAAAACACACTGATAACATTTGCTTTCTCTCAGAGGTACAGACAGTATTCACCATAACTTCTCTTTAGTGTTTCAGTAAAAGAAAATCTAAAATTAATAAAATATAAAATGAAAGACAAATCAATATTTCATCTCTGGAAGCCGGCTAAGTGAGTAAGCACTGTTACTGCACTCCTGGCATGTTAGGGGTGTGTGATACCTACAAAATCCAAACACACGACAACATGTTCTGCTATCAAGCGTTCACATCACACATCCCTAGGCCAGACCCTCATTCACTCCTCAGAGACCAACTACAAACTTTAGAAAACATATATGAAGAAACAAAACAATCAGTGGTTCTATTGATTAATTAATATCATAACTGGAAAGAGTCATTATAAATCATTATAATAATATAGGAGAATAAATATTGATTAAAGCTTTGATTATAAATTTAATTAGGATATATATACACTCACCTAAAGGATTATTAGGAACACCATACTAATACTGTGTTTGACCCCCTTTCGCCTTCAGAACTGCCTTAATTCTACGTGGCATTGATTCAACAAGGTGCTGAAAGCATTCTTTAGAAATGTTGGCCCATATTGATAGGATAGCATCTTGCAGTTGATGGAGATTTGTGGGATGCACATCCAGGGCACGAAGCTCCCGTTCCACCACATCCCAAAGATGCTCTATTGGGTTGAGATCTGGTGACTGTGGGGGCCATTTTAGTACAGTGAACTCATTGTCATGTTCAAGAAACCAGTTTGAAATGATTCGAGCTTTGTGACATGGTGCATTATCCTGCTGGAAGTAGCCATTAGAGGATGGGTACATGGTGGTCATAAAGGGATGGACATGGTCAGAAACAATGCTCAGGTAGGCCGTGGCATTTAAACGATGCCCAATTGGCACTAAGGGGCCTAAAGTGTGCCAAGAAAACATCCCCCACACCATTATACCACCACCAGCCTGCACAGTGGTAACAAGGCATGATGGATCCATGTTCTCATTCTGTTTACGCCAAATTCTGACTCTACCATCTGAATGTCTCAACAGAAATCGAGACTCATCAGACCAGGCAACATTTTTCCAGTCTTCAACTGTCCAATTTTGGTGAGCTCGTGCAAATTGTAGCCTCTTTTTCCTATTTGTAGTGGAGATGAGTGGTACCCGGCGGGGTCTTCTGCTGTTGTAGCCCATCCGCCTCAAGGTTGTGCGTGTTGTGGCTTCACAAATGCTTTGCTGCATACCTCGGTTGTAACGAGTGGTTATTTCACTCAAAGTTGCTCTTCTATCAGCTTGAATCAGTTGGCCCATTCTCCTCTGACCTCTAGCATCAACAAGGCATTTTCGCCCACAGGACTGCCGCATACTGGATGTTTTTCCCTTTTCACACCATTCTTTGTAAACTCTAGAAATGGTTGTGCGTGAAAATCCCAGTAACTGAGCAGATTGTGAAATACTCAGACCGGCCCGTCTGGCACCAACAACCATGCCACGCTCAAAATTGCTTAAATCACCTTTCTTTCCCATTCTGACATTCAGTTTGGAGTTCAGGAGATTGTCTTGACCAGGACCACACCCCTAAATGCATTGAAGCAACTGCCATGTGATTGGTTGATTAGATAATTGCATTAATGAGAAATTGAATAGGTGTTCCTAATAATCCTTTAGGTGAGTGCATATACAGTACTGTGCAAAAGTCTTTGGCACGTTGGTATTTTCACACAAAAAATGTTTTAAAGCCAGTTATTTATATATTTTATTGTAGTGTGTCAGTAGGCAATATCAGTTTACATTTCCAAACATTCATTTTGCAATTAATTGTAATAATCCAGTGAGATTTTTAAAAAAAATTTATGCACAAGAAGTCTGATAGCAGCCGGTCTGATCTCACCATCATCGAGTCTGTCTGTGATTACATGAAGAAACAGAAAAAACTGAGACAGACTAAATCCAGAAAAACTAAGGCAACGTCTCCCAGACACTTGAGGAAACCTACCTCCAAAACTACAGTACTGTGAAAAGTTTAGGCACTTGTCAGAATGCTTTAAAGTGAGAATGCTGTCAAAAATAACAACATAAATAGCTTTTATTTATGAATTAACTTCTGTTAACTAAATTAAATCGATATTTGGGGTGACCACCCTTTGCGTTTAAAAAGGCTTTTGTCACCTGCATCTATTCCTACACCTATTCATGTAGTTTTGCAGGAAGGTTTTGTCAAGTGTCTTGGAGACGTTGCCACAGTTCTTCTGGATTTAGTCCATCTCAGTTTTTTCTGTTTCTTCATGTAATCACAGGCAGACTCAATGAAGGTGAGATCCATGTGGAGCATAGAGACTATTGTCAGACTCTTTATGCATACAAAAATCTCACTGGATTATTAAATTATTAATGGCAATTAATTTATAAATGTAAACTGATATTTCCTACTGACACACTACAGCAAAAGATATAAATAACTGGCTTAAACCCACTTTTTGTGTGTAAAAATACTAGCGAGCCTAAGACTTTTGCACAGTACTGTATATATATATATATATATATATATATATATATATATATATATATATATATAGGTATATTGAAGCGGCATTGGATTTCAGAATCCGCACCCTTCAAAACGCACACTCGTAGCCGTGCGATATGGCTGTATATCAGCACGCTGTAATTACCTGCAGCCTTGTGTCTATGGCCGAATCACAGCTGTTCTGATATACAGCCATATCGCACCGCTACTCATGTGAAATTGCACATTTATTGTACACCTTCCAGCCAGTATTCAGACAGACCATGGTATAATTAAAAATAGTATCAGCAAGAAATTTCACTAAAAATTAGCAATAAACTAAATAAAGAGATAAGTGCAACATAGTATAGCTCTTACATGTTATTGGTAGAATTGACACTTCAATGTACCTCAAATTATAATTGTATGTTATTAAATAAACTATAAATTTGGATATATTTAACAGTTTTTCATTATAGCTTAAAGAGAAAATATAGAGAACCACAAAAATCAACTGCTACTTTGGATGTAACTGAAGACACTGAATGAGGGCAATAGGGAGAGATGCTTGATCACTCTGCCTTTTAACAGTGCTCTGCACAGGCTGCGTTAGAGGAAAACGAAAAGATCTTCACTCAGCTGATCCTCACCATTGCGAAAACACGCTCTGAGGTGTCAGAGCTGATCAGAGCTCGAGAAAAGATGGAATATAGTCGCGTTGCACGACTTCATGAGCAGCTGGAGCAGGAGATTACAGAGCTTCACAGGAGAGATGCTGAGCTACAGAAGCTTTTAAACACAGATAATGATGTTTATTTCCTAAAGGTAGGCCTAATTGTTACTTCTTGCTATACATACTATGGTTTAATGACTTTATTGACCCTCATTTAGGGGTCACACTCATACTCCTCGTGGTCACTAGGTTTAACCCCTTTTTCTGCATTTGTGGATTCTCTATTTCCATTTTTTTTATTAACCCTACTCCCCCCCCCCCCCACCCCCCTTTTTTTAATTTAGATTTTTTAAACCATTTAGCTTTTTCCAATCGTAAATATCCAATGTATGTTTGGTTTTCTCTCCACAGCATTTCCAGTCTTTTTCTTCAGTATCTGCATTTGTGAACTCACCCAGCTTGCCTGTCAGTCAACACGTTAAACCTGATCTTGTGAGGAAATCTCTTTCTGATCTTAAAGTGGAATTCCAGAAATTTGGCAAGGAGGAATACAAAATAATTTCAAATGGTGAGAGAAAATATAAATCAATATAAATATATTCAAGTGAACCAATAATAATGTATATTTTTTTGTATGTTTACAGTTGCAAATATTCATTTGAGATTTCCTTTTGAGCCAATAATCAGCAGGGATTTTCTGCGTTGTAAGTGACTCATACTGTACATACGTTCATGAACATAGTGCTGCAAAACTGTGGTCAATTGTTCTCTCCAAATTGCAAGGTAATGTACACATTTCTGTTTTTTTCTTCAGATTTTCAAGAGTTTACAATGGACACCACCACTGCACACAGGGAACTCTGCATTTCTGAAAACAACAGAGAAGCAACATGCCGTGAGACAATCCGACCGTTTAGTCAACATCCAGACAGATTTGATTTCTGGCCCCAGGTACTATGCAAAGAAAGTATATCTGGACGCTGTTACTGGGAAGTTGAATGGGAGAAAGGGATATGGGGGGTCTATATTGCAGTTTCATATAAAGGGGTGGGAAGAAAAGGACAGGATCGTGCACATTGGTTTGGACACAACAGTAAGTCCTGGAGTCTGGAATGTTCTCCAACTCCCTGTATCTGGCACAACAACAATAAAACTAAGATCTCAGGCGCTTTATCCTCTAAAATAGGTGTGTATGTGGACTACAAAGCAGGAACTCTGCACTTTTATGACATATCTGACACGATGACTCTCTTACACAGAGTCCAGACCACATTCACTCAGCCTCTTCATCCTGGGTTTTGGTTCAGTATGTCTTCCTCAATAAAGCTGTGCGACTTCTGAGCTGTGCTGCCTTTGCTGTTTATGAAATGTTTGTGTGATGTTACTTTTATTAAGAAAGTAAAACATATTACTACATTTTTGTTGCACATAAATGTTCAATGTTTGAAGACATGAAATATATACTTTGCTTACTATTATAATTTACATCCATGTTTCTTTGATTTTTTCAATGTTTTCAATGATTTTCCAATGATGTAATGGTGAAGTATTAACATGTTTATTTCTGTGGGAAAAATTACATGCAAAATGAATCAGAATCAGAAGGTTAATCATCACTCATTAATGCCTCATTAAATCCTGCCTAAAATGTCTAACTTCTTTTGTGCAACTCATTTGAAACCACTTGTGTACAAACCTCAAATTCACTTCCTACGTCTGAGAGAATTGAACTGAACGCTAACACCTAACACTGTCTGTGGATGGGTAGGCAAGTTATGTTTTATGAACAAGTCATGTTTTTGAAAATCCCCCGTGTAAAATGATTTAAAAAATGATAACATCTTTACATGAATAACCACACATTAACATCTATAGACAGTATACTGATTCTTGAGATAAAGGACAAAACATGTCCTTTATGTTAAAAATAAAGAAATGTATAAAAATGAGTGCTGTCAATTCGACTAATTGCGATTAAAAGCATCCAAAATAAAAGTTCATTTTTACATAACATATGTGTGTGTACTGTGTATAATTATTATGTATATATAAATACACACTCATTCATGTATTTATTTAAGAAATATTTGCATGTATATACTGTATATATTTATATAATATATATTATATATACATATAAATATTTTATATATAAATATAAAAAAATCTTTAATATATACATGCATATGTGTGTATATTTATATATACATAATAATTATACACAGTACACACATATATTATGTAAACAAACTTATTTTTGGGATGCGATTAATCGCAATTAATCGATTTGACAGCACTAATAAAAATACAACAAAAGTTACATCTATAGGCAATCTGTGTGCTCAGGGCATTTATTGCTTATATTTATAAATAATTAATTTAGTATTATTTTAAATACATGCTCTATATTTGGAATATCCATCTAATTTAACCTGTCCTCAGCATGAGTTCACAATGTAAAACTGCCAAATAAAGTGTTAAAAAATGCAAGAAATTCAAACATATACATTTAAATGTATATGTTTGAGCAGAGATCTGCAATCAATGCAAAAAATAAATCTTGAATGATATTTTCCATAAAAAAAATGCTTATCAAAGCTGTGTCAGGAGTTATATGATATAATATATATTTTGCATATGGAAAATTATTCTAATGTTATTTGGCCTGATTTACATGACTTGCAGAAATAACATCTTTACTACTGCAGACATGCAGGCACACACACACACACACACACACACACCCCTGTAAGGCTGTCTTTGTAAGGAAATCTATTAATATAATGTAATCCCTGACCCCTTACCTTAACCTTACCCTAGTGCCTAACCTTTATCCTAATCTAAAAAACAAACAAACAGCCCTTAAAAGTCACCATGATATTGAAATTGAGTGCTTCCTCATAATCAAAATAACTTCCCCTCCCCCTTGCATCTCTTCGCTTCTCTGATGATGTGTTTACTGGTGTGAGGGCAGGGCAACCTGTCAATCACATGACATCACAGCAATAGTTACGTAATGGACTTCATAGAGAGTAAACATGTCCAGGCTATGGGTCCTTTAGATTCACATATAATTGAGAACATTTCTGTTGCTGCTACATTATAATGTTTACCATGACACTAAACCATAACACTAAATCATAACATAAGCTTCTTGTATTTTTCTAGTGAGCTACTGGAGACCAGAATGAGACATACTGTACTGCTAAAAGGACAAAAGCAAACCACTGGAAGGATTGTTGAATTAAATTTAACAGTAGTTAAGTTAGTTTTCTTAATTAGTTGTCTTGTCAATCAGTTGTTTGAAAAAAATATTTGTTAGTACTTAAATCTGTTGGACCATTGTCAGTGTATTAACACTGTCAGATGAAGGTTTTAGTTAATTTTGAAATAAATATTTGATTCTTTTTTTAAATGTATTGTGTTAAAATATTAAAACATCAACTGAACTACATTATATTATGTCTTATTTACCTAAGACCATTGTTTATATATTCTTAATATTAAAAAGAAAGGTAGAGAATTAAGGTATTTAGGAACTGGAAACTTGTTTTGTCCCTTATCTCAAGACTCAGCGTATTATGAGGCACTGGTTACTGTAGCTAGGAAACCTCAAACAGTAAACCTGCTATCCAACCACATGACTGAAGTTTCACTTTTCATTTAGGACATCACATTGAGAACGCAGTATCAGTTAATGTTCACTCTGTCCCTGAAGTCACAAAGGAATATTTGTGTGTGTGTGTGTGTGTGTGTGTTTGTGTGTGTGTGTGTTTTCTTCCACAGAATCACATTCAGAAGATGCAGAGCACAACCAAGCACAAAGTCCAGGAGAAACAGAAAACGATAGAGGAGCTGAAACAGGCTGTGAACACACTGAAGGTTAGAGATGTTCTTTTACTTTTGCATTCATTTAAAGAGATAGTTCACCCAAAAATTAAACTTCTGTCATTTCTGTCAATTCTCAAGTTGTTCCAAACCTGTATGAGTTTCTTTCCTCTGCTGAACACAAAATCTGATATTTTGAAGAAAGTCAGTAACCAAACAGTTGATGGACCCCATTGACTTCCATAGTATGGGGAAAAAAACACTATGGACGTCAATGAGTTCTGTCAACTGTTTGATTACTGACTTTATTCAAAATATCATATTTTGTGTTCAGCAGAGGAAAGAAACTCATACAGGTTGACTTGAGGGTGAGGAAATGATGACAGAATTTCCATTTTTGGATGAACTATGCCTTGAAGTACCCTAGTGAAAAACATTATTTAAAATATTTATTTCATAGTATACTACAAATCCATTAACATATTTACTGACATATCACTTGAGACTTACTGATATAAATATTATAAGCAAACTTTATTTGGAGTAGTACTTTATTGCACAATGCACATTTCTTAATATTACATCTAAAATGTGTTTTAATATCACTATTAGTAAGGATAGTATGATCTCTGTATAATATCTTTAATCTTTACATTTAATGTCTTTAAATGCAAGGTATTTAAAGTGTACCTCAAGTATACTTGTAATAGTTCCACTTTAGCACAATCAAATACTTAAGTATATCTTTAGTTGGACCTCAGCACTATTTCCAGATATACACCGATCAGGCATAACATTATGATCACTGACAGGTGAAGTGAATACCACAGATTATCTCTTCATCACTGCACCTGTTAGTGGGTGGGATACATTAGGCAGCAAGTAAACATTTTGTCCTCAAAGTCGATGTGTTAGAAGCAGGAAAATTGGGCAAGCGTAAGGATTTGAGCGAGTTTGACAAGGGCCAAATTATGATGGCTAGACGAAGCAATGGAAGAAGGTGGCCTGGTCTGATGAATCATGTTTTCTTTTACATCACGTGGATGGTTGTGTGCTTGTGCGTTGCTTGGGGAACACATGGCACCAGGATGCACTATGGGAAGAAGGCAAGCCGGCGGAGGCATTGTGATGCTTTAGGCAATGTTCTGCTGGGAAACCTTGGGTCCTGCCATCCATGTGGATGTTACTTTGACACGTACAACCTACCTAAGCATTGTTGCAGACCATGTACACCCTTTCATGGAAACGGTATTCCCTGGTGGCTGTGGCCTCTTTCAGCAGGACAATGTGCCCTGTCACAAAGCAAAAATGGTTCAGGAATGGTTTGAGAAGCACAACAACATGTTTGAGGTGTTGACTTGGCCTCCAAATTCTCCAGATCTCAATCCAATCGAGCATCTGTGGGATGTGCTGAACAAACAAGTCCAATCCATGGCCCCATCAGTGCAACTTACAGGACTTAAATGATCTGCTGCTAACATCTTGGTGCCAGATACCACAGCACACCTTCAGGGTTCTAGTCGAGTCCATGCCTCGACGGGTCAGGGCTGTTTTGGCAGCAAAAGGGGGACCAACACAATATTAGGATAATGTTATGCCTGATCTGTGTATATAATATAGTATACCAACAGTACATTTGCAGAGGTATTTATATTAAGTACATAAATATGTAAATGAATATGTAGTATACTTAGTATAAAATAAATTTTTATTTTTCACTAGGGTACACTACCATTCAAAAGTTTAGGGTCAGTATGATTTTATGTATATAAAATATATATATATTTTTTAAAGAATTAATACTTTTATTATTATGCATTCAATTGGTCAAAAGTGGTAGTAAAGTCATAATGTTACAAAATATTTTTATTTCAAATAAATGCTGTTCTTTTAATCTTTCTATTGATCAAAGGTTTCCGACACCAAAAAACTGTTTTCAACACTGATAATAATCAGAAATGTGATCATGTGACACTAAAGACTGGGGTAATGATGCTGAAAATTAAGCTTTGCCATCACAGGAATAAATTACATTTTAAATATACACTCACCTAAAGGATTATTAGGAACACCTGTTCAATTTCTCATTAATCAACCAATCACATGGCAGTTGCTTCAATGCATTTAGGGGTGTGGTCCTGGTCAAGACAATCTCCTGAAATCCAAACTGAATGTCAGAATGGTAAAGGAAGGTGATTTAAGCAATTTTGAGCGTGGCATGGTTGTTGGTGCCAGACGGGCCGGTCTGAGTATTTCACAATCTGCTCAGTTACTGGGATTTTCACGCACAACCATTT
Source organism: Rhinogobio ventralis (assembly GCA_039654625.1). Lineage (NCBI taxonomy): Eukaryota > Metazoa > Chordata > Actinopteri > Cypriniformes > Gobionidae > Rhinogobio > Rhinogobio ventralis. The sequence continues at coordinate 5,744,600 of CM077210.1, read as the reverse complement.
CTAGAGTTTACAAAGAATGGTGTGAAAAGGGAAAAACATCCAGTATGCGGCAGTCCTGTGGGCGAAAATGCCTTGTTGATGCTAGAGGTCAGAGGAGAATGGGCCGACTGATTCAAGCTGATAGAAGAGCAACTTTGACTGAAATAACCACTCGTTACAACCGAGGTATGCAGCAAAGCATTTGTGAAGCCACAACACGCACAACCTTGAGGCGGATGGGCTACAACAGCAGAAGACCCCACCGGGTACCACTCATCTCCACTACTAATAGAAAAAAGAGGCTACAATTTGCACGAGCTCACCAAAATTGGACAGTTGAAGACTGGAAAAATGTTGCCTGGTCTGATGAGTCTCGATTTCTGTTGAGACATTCAGATGGTAGAGTCAGAATTTGGCGTAAACAGAATGAGAACATGGATCCATCATGCCTTGTTACCACTGTGCAGGCTGGTGGTGGTGGTGTAATGGTGTGGGGGATGTTTTCTTGGCACACTTTAGGCCCCTTAGTGCCAATTGGGCATCGTTTAAATGCCACGGCCTACCTGAGCATTGTTTCTGACCATGTCCATCCCTTTATGACCACCATGTACCCATCCTCTGATGGCTACTTCCAGCAGGATAATGCACCATGTCACAAAGCTCGAATCATTTCAAATTGGTTTCTTGAACATGACAATGAGTTCACTGTACTAAAATGGCCCCCACAGTCACCAGATCTCAACCCAATAGAGCATCTTTGGGATGTGGTGGAACGGGAGCTTCGTGCCCTGGATGTGCATCCCACAAATCTCCATCAACTGCAAGATGCTATCCTATCAATATGGGCCAACATTTCTAAAGAATGCTTTCAGCACCTTGTTGAATCAATGCCACGTAGAATTAAGGCAGTTCTGAAGGCGAAAGGGGGTCAAACACAGTATTAGTATGGTGTTCCTAATAATCCTTTAGGTGAGTGTATATTAAAATAGAGAACAGTTGTTTTAAATTGTAACAATATTTAAGGTAATATATAACAATATTAACCGTTTTGTTGGGAGAAATAAAGGTGTCAAAAATGAAAATTCACCCTTTACCCACCTTCATGCAGTTTTAAACATGTATGACTTTCTTTTTTCTCTGCAACATATAGGAAGATAATTTGACTATTGTGCTGGTCGCTCTTTTCCATGCAATAACAATGAATGATGACACAAAAGCAGCTATCATTTGAAGCCATAGGATAATTTTGTAAGGAGCAGACCAAAATCTAAACCTGTCTCTCTGTGTCTCCTCACTCAGCAGTCTGTTCAGAGAGCAGTGGAGAACAATGAGAAGATCTTCACTGAGATGATCCTCTCTATCAAGAAAAGACAGCATGAGGTGACAGAACTGATCAGAGATCAGGAGAGGACTGAAGTGAGTCGAGCGGAAGGACTCATGAAGCAGCTGGAGCAGGAGATCGCTGATCTTGAGAGGAGAGACGCAGAGCTGGATCAACATTCACACACAGCGGAACATTTTCATTTCAAGGTAAAACTGCTGAGGCATCTTCTCTGGTCCAGTGCAAACATGCATGCATGGGAATCTACAATGCAAATTGTATATACAGTACAGCAACATAGTCTAAATCAATATGAACTTTCCAGAATCTCTCTGCTTCTTCTGAATCCGAGGAGTCATCCATGGATACATTTGATGGATTGAGGAAATCTCTCTCTGATCTAAAACAACATTTTGAACATTCTTGTCAGGAGGAGATCAGTAAAATCATCTCTGTTGGTAAGAGAATTCATGCATCAAATAATTTTAAGGAATTCTCACTCTCACAAGTTTTTTTCTTGTTACTTTTTATTCTAAATAATTTGTAAATGAATTTTATTTCATTTTATTTTGCACTACACGTACAGCATGAATACAGTATTAAACTTGATCTCTATTCCATAGTGGCAAGAATTCAGATTTTACCATTATCCAGAAATCACTTTAAACAGTGTAAGTAAAATATGTTTACACCTTATGACTAGTAGGTCTAGTGTATTAATTCATAAGTTTAGTATTTAAAATTTAAATGTACTCTATTTGAGTTTACAAAATAGTATTAAAGGCACAGTATGTAAGTTTCGCCACTAGAGGTTGCATATTCAAAACAAAGTCGTAGCTTGGTGATGCTGTGAATGAGCGTGGAATCATGGGAGTTGTAGTCACTCTTCGCCTCCACAGCCGATGAAAAGGAATCCGACGGACTCGGGCAGAAATCATGTTCATGAATGAGAGAATGTATTAAAATTTTATTAACGTTACGGTGGTATGAAGCAGGACGCGCCGAGAGCCCTTGGGAGCGAATGCTAATGAGAGAGACCTGCGCCAAACACCGTCTCTGAGCTTTTATTCTGCTTATGCTGCAGTCGCCCCTTCTGCTCTTTTCGTTGTGTATGTGGGGGAATGCAGTGCTGTTTTACATGCTTAAAACAATCATACTAAATACATTTGAGTGTGTTGAAAGTTTTATAACGTTACTCTGTGCGTTCACTCGGCGGCTGCTATGAGAGTCTTGTTGCACTTTGTAGTAATCTAGATTGATATTAGAGTATCATAATAAAAACAGGATGACTAAATGACTGTTGCTAAATGACATGCAATTATTTTAAAATATATTGTATGATGGAGAAAGCTCTCTCTGATTATGCTGTTAGCCACTTGACAAAATAATTGTCTCTGAGGCGTGTTAAAAACATGGTAAATCAAGAAAACAAGCGATTTAAACAATAAGACTAACCGTGTTTCTGTATAACAATGATTAGTTTTCTGTTGATAAATGTATATCCAAACAGTTGCTCGCCTGTCTTATAAAATACATACTATATTAAAGCGTCTTTGGTGTTTCCATGGTTTCTACGGAAATCAAGGGTAGCACGGATATGACGTCACTGATGGGTGACGCAAGGACACGATCCGTAACACTGGTTAAAATAGCGGATTTCTCTGGATTTAAACATTGTTGGAAATGTTTGGGATAATGTAAGTACACAAGTCAACAAAATATATAACATTGTTCTAGTGTTTTTTTGGATATTTTAATGTAAAAATCTTACATATTGTGCCTTTAAACAAATTCTTTTGTTTAACAACAATCACAACATTCTTGAATAATCTTTCTTAGATTTTTGCAGCTTTACCATTGATCCCAACACAATGATTGATCACCTTGTCCTCTCTGAGAGCAACAGACAGATGACGTACCCTGAGCATTGTGGGAGATATACGTTCCCCTGCAAGGTGTTTTGTAAGGAGAGTGTGTTTGGACGCTGCTATTGGGAGGTGGAGTGGAGCGGGAGATGTGTGCACATATCACTCTCATATAAAGACATGAGTGACAGAGGAAAGGGAATAGTCGGCATGTTTGGAAACAACAACTCATCTTGGAGTCTGCAGTGTTTTCCCAAACCTGTTTTCTGGCATAAGAGCATTAAAACTGAGATCTCAGGCATTTTATCCCATAGGGTAGGTGTATATGTGGACTACAAAGCAGGAACTCTTTCTTTCTACAATGTCTCTGATACAGTGAGTCTCGTACACCGTGTCCAGACCACATTCACTCAACCCCTCTATCCTGGGTTTTGGTTCAGTGCATCAGGTTCTGGAGATCTGCTCAGCCCAGAATGCTCTGGGTTTAACACCAATACGTTCTCCTCAGTCAAATTGTGTGATCTATAAACAAGTAGGCTACTGGGGAAAAATCTGTGATTTGCACCTAAAATCAACATCTAACCCTAACCAACATTATTAACATCATACAATATACAGGCATATCAGGCATAACATTATGACAGGTGACGTGAATGACACTGATTATCTCTTTATCATGTTTGAAAAGGGCCAAATTGTGATGGCTAGAGCATCACAACTGGACCACGGAGCAATGAAAGAAAGTGGCCTGGTCTGATGAATCACGTTCTCTTTTAGATCACGTGGATGGCCTGGGTGCTTAATTACCTGGGGAACACATGGCACCAAGATGCACTAGGGATGCACGGTATACCGGTACTGGGAAAATACCGGTATTTTATTTCAAACGGTACGATATCATGATTTTGCACATTTATATGCTGCTGCTGTTCCAAACTGACGCGAAAACGGCAAGTGGCAACATAAAAGAACAAAATGGATAAAGCAGTTGAATCTCACCCAACATGCCCAAAACGAATTAATAAAGAGAGGAGTAGAAGTGAAATTTGGAATTACTTTGCTTATAAAACTGATGAAGAACCTAGCCAAGCATCTGTCACTATCCTGACTTGAGCAAGACATTAAGAGATCGACAGGCGAGTGCATCATTCAAACCATCTAATTTAGACATTTATTTTCTTTTAACACGGATCAACGCACATACATACATAAGATCGGGTCGTTTAAATATCACGAAATCTCCAGCGTTCGTTTCAACCAATGACGTTTAGATCTCATAATATTTGCACGCATACTATTGCACTATTTAACCGACTGTGTTTATGTGAATACTTTTTTATTTTTACATAATTGTGTGCATTTGGCTGTTTAAGGAAACGTAATATGCGCGAGCTCTTTACTAGGCTTGTGTGTGCGTTGTTGGTATGAGCGCAAAGAAAACTCTCAAAGAGCTCCCATCCCATGTATTACGAAATGCTATAAAATCGCTTGCATGTTCAAATTTGCAAGGTTTAAAAATACGTGAGCAAGTGGTTTCCGTTAGCTGTCCCGAAACGGACGTGAAAATGTTGAATCGGAGCGTGCAGATTGCTTTAGTGTAGGTGCAATGTCTTTTGAAGCCAGAAGCAATTTGCTCATTTTGAGTGATGGAGAAGGGAGACGCGCAGTAGGCCTATTGCTGAAATTTCTTCTCACAAGAAAGTTTTCAAATGACTGATTTGATGTGATAATCTTTGTTGATTAATTTACTAATAAACATTTAATTGTGGCATTTTCCCTCTTTATAAACCCAAAACTTGCGAGAATCAGACCCTGCCTTTGTGGTATCGATTTAATATCGGTACTTCGGTATTAGACTGTGGTACCGTACCGTATAATAAGTCAAAATTGTGGTATCGAGCCATCCCTAAATGCACTATGGGAAGAAGACAAGCCGGCGGTGGCGCTGTGATGCTTTGGGCAATGTTCTGCTGAAACCTTGGGTCCTGCCATCCATGTGGATGTAACTTTGACACGTACCACCTACCTAAGCATTGTTGCAGACCATGTACATCCTTTCATGGAAACGGTACTCCCTGGTGGCTGTGGTCTCTTTCAGCAGGATAATGCGCCCTGCCACAAAGCAAAAATGGTTTGAGGAGCACAATGAGTTTGAGGTGTTGACTTGGCCTCCAAATTCCCTAGATCTCAATCCAATCGAGCATCTGTGGGATGTGCTGAACAAACAAGTCCAATCCATGGAGACCCCACCAGCGCAACTTACAGGACTTAAAGGATCTGCTGCTAACATCTTGGTGCCAGATACCACAGCACACCTTCAGGGTTCTAGTGGATTCCATGCCTTGACGGGTCAGGGCTGTTTTGGCAGCAAAAGGGGGACCAACACAATAATAATGTTATGCCTGATTGGTGTGTATATATTAACTGACATTACTAAAGTATCCTTGTTTCACTTTGAGAGTAATATAACAGGAGGATTGGTGAGTGGGTCACAACCTAATGTGTGGCTAGTTGTAACACACATGGTTTAAAAGTTTCACACAAAACTTAGTGTATTTATTTGTTGCTATATCAACATTCTGAATATCAATATTCAGAAATTATTAATCATTATTAGTTTATCATTTTCTTTAAAAAAAAAAATGTTTGAGTTTATTTTATAGGAACAATGTACAAGTATGCCAAATCCTTCTCTGATAAGAACCAGAAGATGCTTCAGAAGATCAAATATATCTTTCCAGCTCCCTAATGGCCTAACATGTTCAACATTGCAGAAAAACTACCATGCCAAGAACCCTTTGACTAAAATGTTTATTAGTTTCAGTGACATTTATTCATTCACTCTAATTCAGTTTTTATTTTATTTTACTCAAACTTTGTTTAGTCACTTTTTGGGAATGTTACAACTTTGGTGTTCAACATATTGTTTCAGAAATGCAAACAATTAAAGATATTGAAATTTCAAGCTTCATTTGGTTGGATTTATGTTGTTTAAGTTAGCTGTAAGAAAAGAAATATGACTATTTGTAAAATGAAAATTTGATTATTGATGGTTTTAAAAGAGGTAAATATCTTTACAATTTCACGTGTTTGATTCAGATTCAGTTAGATGGTCCAACTCAGATGGTGCAACTTACCTACTGACTCGGATCTACTTACCCCTAACATGGGGTAAAAAAAAGCCATGTTTTTAAAACCCTTTGTCATAGATGTATTCTGAATATAGCAAACATCTTGCAATTACTTTAGATACTTTCATTGTACTTCTGCCTTATTTTGAGGACCACATAAGTAAAAAAAAAAGAAGAAGAAAAAGGCTCATCTTACCCCACTCTCCCTATTGTTGACAGGTATTTTTAAACATAAACCTTGTTCACACAGATTTGAATAGGGAAAATCTATAAGGACTGTACGTTATCACAGTAAGTTCATGAAATTGTGATATTCATGCAATGTTAATCTATTTAAATAAAAATGAATTTAAATGCAATAATAATAAACATATCAACAGAAGTATTTCACAAGTGAAAGTGAAAATATGTGAAATTATTTATATTTGTAACATTTAACATTACTTTTACAATTTCACGGGGTACTTCAGGGGGTTCATCTGACAAAAAAGTTGGCAAATGCAGTTATTTCAAAATTAGGCTAATGTTGTGTGAAGCTTCGTGTAGTACCTCTAAAGACCAATAGGGGGCTCAAGAGTTCTCATTAACAATTCTGCGTCATTGCCTCACGTCAAATGGGAATTACGACATGACGCACAGAGCGTCATGCGCGCATGTTAATTCACGTATTGTTGGTAACTAGCGTGATAAAAAAAATGGCGTCTACATGGAAAATACATTTAACGATGTTTTTTCTGATCGTCTTGTGTATCCTGGCTAACACCCAATCAAAACAAATAACCACGGTGGGTAATATTTCATATATTTCGAGGTAGTCTTTCTGCTCACATGTGTAGCTACACACAATGCTTATCCGATGATAAATAACTGACACGTTATTAGATATTAATTTGGTTTATATCCATGGTTTGTCTGCCACTGACAAAATGAAGTAAATGTAATATTCACGGTTAATTTACCCAAAGCAGTGGCCATCAGCTTTGAAAACTTCAGGGAAAGACTGTCAAGTCAGAAGCATGTAAACAAACGCGTCTGTTATCATGTATGCTGTTTATTTCACAGGAAACCATCGTGTTAAATGTGACTGCAGTTAGTGAAAATAACCAGACAAAGTACAGTGTACAGGTAAGAGGTATTTTGTGGGAATAGTGCATTATATTCATAAAGGATGTATAATTTAAAATTATTTTTCATTCTTTTTTTCAGATTAATTTGAATATAGGTTTCTTGGACAATGAAACATTTATTAATGGAGCTCCTCTCAAGTCTACAGGAGTCACGAGGATGACGTGTCCTGCATTGTTGTGTATGCATCTTTGTCTTGTTTTATTTACTAATCAAATGTATCTCTGTATTTAAAGTCTAGTCAAGAGAAATTATAGTGATAGTGTTTATTACTGTTCTTTGTGTTTGCAGTGGATGGTCATAACGTGAGCTCTGGTAATCTGGTCAGCAGTGAGCTGAGGCTGATGGTGAATCAGTCATATGTTCAGAATGATGCTGGAGAGCAGGTTCTGTTACGCCTCCTGAGTCAGGAGATAATCCAGTTGGCGGATGAAAAGGTTTTAACCATTACCCTATAAATGATGACTGACATTCTATGTTATATGGCTTTCACAAAGTAATTCAAGTGTTAGTTCACCCAAAAATGAAAATTCTGTCATTAATTACTCACCCTCATGTCGTTCCAAACCCACAAGACCTTCGTTCATCTTCGGGAACACAAATAAATAAATAAAGATATAGAGCTTTCTGACCCCACATAGACCGCAACGTTATTGCCACTTTCAAGGCCCAGAAAGGTAGTAAAGACATCGTTAAAATAGTCCATGTGACTCCAGTGGTTCAACCTTAATGTTATGAAGCAACAAGAATACTTTTTGTGTGCAAAAAACAAACAAAAATAACGACTTTATTGAACAATTTCTTCACGTTTGTGTCAGTCTCTTACGCTGTTGAAAATAGTGATGGACTATTTTAACGATGTCTTTACTACCTTTCTGGGCCTTGAAAGTGTTAATTAAATTGCTGTCTATGGATGGTTCAGAGAGCTCTCGGATTTCATCAAAAATATCGTCATTTGTGTTCCGAAAATGAACGAAGGACTTGCGGGTTTGGAGCGACATGAGGGTGAGGAATTAATGACAGAATTTTCATTTTTGGGTGAACTAACCCTTTAAACAAAATTACAGCTTTAATGCTATGAAAAGAAAGCAAACTCTAGCACTTAATGTCGTAATTCTGTAGGTTCAGCAGCCTGATGTGTGTGAGGTGGAGATCCGGTGGAACCAGAGCTCTGAGAAGATCACACAGATCACCAATATTTCCCCTTTATCAAGAAGCAAGCTCTCTGTCATTCCACGAGAGAATGACGTCTTGGTTACTGATGCATCCATACATAATACAGGTATAATAATACAGGCTACTCTTGTTTGTAATCTGAAAAGTGACTATGGTGCTTTACCTGAAAGGATTTTTATTAGGGGTGTAACAATATATTGTCACAATATATCGCAATACATAAATGCAACAATATGTATCATGGCTATTGACAATGTGTTGTGAATAGTTCACCCAAATTGAAAATTACTTTAGTGTCAGTAGATTAAACTACTATATATAATGTTGAATATAATGTATAATAATGCAATGGGGGAATATTTTTGGGTCCTGATAATGCCAAATGTCTTATGTTTCCAGTAAAAAGTGGCCTACATTATTTTAAATATATCTAGTCAGTGACAGAGTACAAGCATATTTGTCTAAAATAATTCCGTATTTTCAGCTTTAGAAACATGAATATGTTTATTCTGGTGTCACCATTGTCACCATTGAGTTACCAACACCAAGTCCAAGCCTATTCATTTCCACCCCCAATGTAACATCAAATTTAGCATTTTAATCAACAGTATATTTTTGTTAAGCTTTTACCATATGTCTTGGTGTATCACAATAATATTGTGAGTTCAGTATCGTGATATGTATCGAATCGTGACATGAGGGTATCGTTACACCCCTAATTTCTATGTATTGTTTTCTTCACAGTTGAAGACCAAGTGCGTAACACCACTAGCCACTATCTATTCAAACATGCAGAGACCACCCAGGAGGAGATTGCAGCTCCAGGGAAACTTCCTGAAACACCCTTGCGGATGGACCCTGAAACCCTGTATGAGTCCAGAGAGGAAGAGGAAAGGACTTCCGATTCATTGCTGCCTGGGGTTCCTCTAAGAGGGTCCATATCCTCTTACAGTGTAAGCACTTCTGTACCACCACTGTGAACTATTGGGGTGTATTACATGTGGAATAAAATACTTCTTTAAAGGAGTAGTTCACTCCGGAATTCACATTTCCTGATCATTTCCTCACCCCCATGTCATCCAAGATGTTCATGTCTTTCTTTCTTCAGTTGAAAAGAAATTCCAGCCAAGGATTAATGGTCTTATCTAGTGAAACGATCGGTCCTTTTCTAAATTTTTTTTAAAACTATATACTTTTTAACCACAAATGCTTGTCTTGCACTAGCTCTGCGATGCGTCATGCATTACATAATCACGTTGGAAAGGTCACACCTCTGACCCAGTTTTTACCAAGAAGTCGGACGATTTTGAAGTTGGAGGAGAAAATTGCACCTACGTCGCGAGTGACCTTTTCAACGTGATTACATAATGCGTGCAGTCACATCTCACAGCTAGTGCAAGACGTTTTTATTAATTTTTTTTTTTTTTGAAAATGACTGATTGTTTCGATAGATAAGACCCTTATTCCTCAGCTGGGATCATGTAGAGCCCTTCGAAGCTGCACTGAAACTGCAATTTGGACCTTCAACCCATTATTATAACTCAACCCCTGTTGAAGTCCACTATATGGAGAAAAATCCTGGAATGTTTTCCTCAAAAACCTTAATTTATTTTCGACTGAAGAAAGACAGACATGAACATCTTGGATGACATGGGGGTGAGTAAATTATCAGGAAATTTTAATTCTGGAGTGAACTACTCCTTTAAAGTTGGCATTCCTATTGTGACGTGTATCTGAGTGAAGCGGCTTCACAAACAAGAAAAAATTATGTAGGGCAGGACTTAGTCTCAGCCTCAGACGTCATGCCCACGGAACGTCTGATACATATGGCACACTTAAGTCATCATCTGATTGGTTGAATTCTTCAGGATGTCCGCAAGACGTGTGTTGCGTTGTTTAACTGGAAAAAAATGCAATGACACCAACCTCCCTCGTGGAAGAACGCCGTCGTGTTTACAACTCTGACAATGAGTGCTTACCAGGATCAACTAAACAGTGGATTTTCAAAAGTATGTGAAGTTTACGGCGTCATTGTTGCAGTAAACTTGCACAACGTTCTTGAATGAATAATTTATAGATGCAGGCCGGTCTGTTACTGTTACATTTTCACGCCCCTAAACATGACGCAAAACAAAACGAACTGTGATTGGTTGCGTTACATGTCAGTCAAACGTCCTCTTGGGCGGTCCTTGACCAGTGAAAGCTGTGAAAGAGTCCAGTCAGTCTGAAGGTCTGGCTACGCGAGACTAGGCGGGACTTGACTTTGTTCATCAGGAATCGATTGAATTGTTGTGGTTTGCTATTGCTGTGATCTCGTGTGAGTGACAGGTTGTCCCGCCCTTATGCCAGTAAACGTCATCAGAGAAGAGATGTTGCTGCAAGAGGGAGAGGAAGTTATTTTGATTAAAGAATATGAGGGCAGATTAATAATAAATAAATAAAAAATAGTGATGTGCATGGAAAAATCAATTGTAGTAAATACTGTAATATTCCATTACAATTTGTTTCCCTTCTAAATTTCTGTTTGTCAATAGTGTCATTTTCACAGACCCATAGCATTTCATGTTGTTTGTTATTTGGGCAGGTGGCGTGTCAGTGGGTTGAGGAGCTGAGGGATAAGCTGAGGCGCTTCTGGTCTGATTCAGTCCCGCTCTTCTTCTTGATCATGTGGGTGGTGGTGGTCGGTGTTGCAGGCTCAGCTGTCATCATTAAGATCCTGGATCTTCTGTTCCCCTCCTGTGAACACAGGTACATCTTGTACCAACCTGCTACTGGGTCAGACCCTATAATAAATGCACGGCCGTATAGGTAATATTGGAATATGATTTGAAGCACTGTATATTTATTATAACTCAAACAGGGTTGTTTGTTCACTTGGTTCTATAAACCTGAGCACAACTGGATTAGCTCTTATCTCAAAAACCAATTAGAAGTTGTGTTTTATGCAGTCTGCTAGATAACATGTATACTTAACAAGTTCACACTTACATATAATTTAAAGGGAGTAAAGTTTTAATGCATATTTGGCGTGCTGTCCGGGGGGAGGGCTCCAAGCTTGGCATTTGGCCCGAACCCAGAGTACTAATGTGCATGTAAGTGGTTAGAACTATAAGTGTGGAGAAGGGGTGGTGGAGGGATGCTCATAAACTGTCAACAAACCGAGGTAAGACTGCTGCATATATATATACCTCTTTTATTGGCTGAGTGCTCTCCACTCGTGTCAATTATTTGAACGCGCTCCTCCCGAACTTTGTTAATAAAACATAATATTCAACATTTTTCTTTTCTGTCTTCCATAGGGGATTCTTTCATCTGAATCCAGAGACTCTGATGCCAGATGATGAAAAACAGAGGCTAATAGATAACATGGAGGGAGAAGTGCCAGAAAAAAGCATTTTGATAGAAAAGTGATGGACGTGTTCTCATCAGTTTGGCTAAGTGGCTTTATTTGGTCGACAATACCAATGACTTCAGTGTAGCACTTTAAAAGAAAAAAAAAAGATTCTCCAACATTTCTTAATGAAACAGATTTCTATTTTCACATCTGCATCTGTGTGAAAGCATAATCAGCGTTTGTATTCTTCACTACACTGTGCTTGGGGGGGAAAAAAGTGTGAGGTGGAACAGTAAAGATGCACACTTTTAAATAAGCTCAGTACCCAAAATATCCCTGCTTTTCCCCCCACTAAACTGGGCTGCTCAAAAGCATTGTGAGCTAAGATGATCGTAGAGACTGTTGGAGGCAATGGTTCGACAAACTACTTAGGTTTACGATGCTTTTGGGAAACACAGCTCTGGTTGGTTTATGGTAATACTATAAATTACTTTTGCCTGACAAATGAAAATAATGGCATTAATGGGGATAAAAGAATCCATCAAGGTTAATGTAATTAACCAGCAAAATAACTTTAACACAACTCCCCATATTATTTAATTATTTTTTTACTGTCTGGTTTTTATGAAACTGCCTATGTTGCTTAATGTAGGTTAATGTAGTATTCATGTTGCTTGAGACATTGCGGTTACATTCAGCATCAATACCAGCAATACATTTCAGCTTTGACCTGCACAAATTACATTGACACATTTTGGCTTGAGCAGTGGGTCAAAAAGTATTCCCTGTTACTTAAAATGACTGAAAAGTTGTCTCTCGGTTTAAGCATTTCCACTGGACCTGTACATTTCGTTGTAGCCTTGTTATTGGCTGTTAATGAAATCTGTAATTTGTGTCATTCTCAAGCATGTTATGACTTTTCTTCACAGTTTTAATAAATTCTTCACAAATGGAGTTTAAATCTGATTTAAAAAAAATAAAAACAGTCCTTTTCAAATTTAAAAAATATTTATTCAACAAAATACATAATTTTGCAAATTTATGTCAATGGAATTTCATTAATGAAATGTTTATAAAAATCAAGCACTGAACACACCTTTAAGACACTCTGGTCACTATTAACTTGGCCTATTAGCTTGCATAGATCTTCACTTAAAGGAGCGTTTGGAGATCGACAGATTTGCTGGTCTTTGGTCAGTGGCAGTGATTTTACAGGAACAGATAAAGCCAATAAAAACACGTGCCCACAAACTCAGTACTATTGTCTGTACACACTATAATAGGGCAACACATTGTGAGCTTGTAATAAGAGCACTAAAACCAGTTTGGATTTCCTGGATCTTAGTTCAGCCTTTATCCTTACAAACTTAAGTTTAGGAGAAAGCTTAACTAGCTCTGAAACACCTGTATTACTATTAAACTATGAATCTGTACAGCCACACATATACACTTCATACAAGGCCAAATTTATCTTGGCTCTTTGATTTCAGCCTGGTCCAGAATGGAAATGCGCTGAGATTTAGTGAAACTGGTCCTCAGTCTTTCAAAGTGCTAACAGCGATTGTGAGGAGGAACAATCAAGGATCTTTGGCATCATCAACAGGAGCCAAACTCCGCTATCCACTTCTTGTATTTCTCTATATCAGCAGCCGATACAGACTTGGACACTTTCTTCAACGCCGCCTCAAAGTCCTCCATTGTAGTGGGCATGTGCATCTCATCTTTTGATAAGTTGCGTATCTCCTCAGGGGTCAATCCCTCAATCCGCCTTCTCATTGCCATCAGGGATGCATCTCTGCGATTATTAAAAAACATTGAATTATTTCTAGAACTGTGGCACTTTAAACATTGAAAATTTCTGGCTCAACTCAAAGTGATACAAGGACACCTGCAAACATTGGTGATGTCAGCACCAGAGTACCCCTCCAACTGCTCAGCGATCTTGTCCATGTTGACATCATTGGCCAACTCGAGCTCTTTCAGACTGATCTTGAGTAAATCCACTCTGCCTTTAGCTAAAGAATACATAATTTTAAATACTTCAGTTATATTTATTTGTCTTGAGCTGAGATGTATTAAGCATGTAATACGGTATGATGAGTGATGAATTCTGGGTAATTCTGAATACCTGAGGGCAGCGGGATATAAATTCTCTTCTCTAGTCTCCGTCTCAGAGCTTCATCAATGTCCCAAGGGAAGTTGGTGGCTGCCAGAACCATAACCATTTTTGAAGGGTCATTTTCAGATGTGCCACCAACACCTGGATAACAAAAAAGGTGTATTTATTGATTTTCTTCCTCAATAAAAGGGTGTTGTTCACAGCCATTAATCAAAACTGTACAGTTACAGTTTGTATGAAGAAATACCATCCATTTGGACAAGTAGTTCAGCTTTGACGCGTCTGCTGGCTTCATGTTCTTCTGAGGTTCCTCTGCGGCTACATATGGAGTCTATCTCGTCAACAAAGATGGTGGTGGGGGCATAAAACCGGGCCTGTATAAACATGCAAACGCATGGACAGTAATGAAACAAAGCAAGTTTGGCTAACATTTTACATGTATTAATGAGGGGTAATACAGGAAGTGCATATGATTTTACCATTTCAAACAGCAGCCGTACAAGTTTTTCAGACTCTCCTCTGTATTTGGAGGTGAGGGTGGAGGAGGACACGTTAAAAAAGGTGGTTCGGCACTCGGTGGCAACGGCTTTGGCCAGCAATGTCTTTCCTGTGCCTGGCGGCCCCACCATCAACACTCCCTAAAATCATACACAAGTTCAGTTAATGTGTGCATGAAAATACTGCGTATAATGCAGTAAAGATTAACACAAAAGAGGATGGTAACACACATGAAAGTAGGGGTGGGCGATATACCGGTAGAGATTTTGGACTATCGTCTATCGCGGTTACTCTCATGTGACGTTGCTGTGCTGTGCGGTCACGAAAGCTTATCGTTTGCATGTGTTTAAGTATAGTGGTTTAAAGACGCCTGATTTTAAACCGTTGAAGCGCAAGAAAACTAATTTCAGTATATGCGTGCTCTCTGAGAGACGCGTGACATGAAGCCGCTGACAACTGAGTGCTTTTTGCTGCCTAATTGGGCTTGAATGGTTAAATACAGATACATGTGTGAAAGTGACCATGTACCATGTTTGCAAGTAAACAGTCATTTATGTCTTAAGTGAACGTGAATAGTTGAGAAAGAACTGAGAAATTGAGAAAGAACTGAGAAATTGAGAAAGAACAACGCACGAGTATAATGGATCCGTGCAGTCGGTCTTAAAGTGACAGTGTCCAAATTTACCTGCTGTTGTTATTAAAGAGTAACTAAACTCCTGTTC
Organism: Rhinogobio ventralis; assembly: GCA_039654625.1. Taxonomy (NCBI): domain Eukaryota; kingdom Metazoa; phylum Chordata; class Actinopteri; order Cypriniformes; family Gobionidae; genus Rhinogobio; species Rhinogobio ventralis. The sequence continues at coordinate 5,729,330 of CM077210.1, read as the reverse complement.
AAAGCCTAACTCATCCCACTGGCAATATTTGAAAAATGCTGGAAAAGTGGGCAGAGCCCAGAGGAGACAGACCGAGGGCGGGGCTGAGCGGGGGCATGCACCGGAGACCCGCAGTGACGGATTGATTGACAGCTGTCAGACTCGCAAAGATGGAGAATGACTGAAGTGACGGCAGTAGTTTTGCAACAGATCGGACTTTTCTCCCCCACCTTCACCTGAAGTGGAGGAGGGTGAATTGTCTGTAGACACAAGGCCAGAGCCATATCAATTCGAGCCTCTGAAGAGAGATGGCCAACAACGTTCAGTAGGAAAACTCAACTGCAGTAGCCACCGGTCAACCTTAAGAGGGCAGCACGTTTTTACACCATATATTGAGAAATCAACTTTCCCTTGAGCTTTTGATATATAAAAGGTCATGGTAATATAAGAATATCCTGTAAGTTTCAGAGCTGAAAACTTTCTTGTTAGTCAACACAGCAACCCCATAGACTTCAACGGAGAAATATGAAGTCAATTAGAAGCACTCACTTCCTGATGGCTGAGTGTACTGCGCAGCCTCAGATTGAGCTTGACGACGTAGATGTGACGTGAGCAACCTGTCTGACAGTTGTAAGCCTTCTAGTAGTTGTGCAAAGTGAAATCTCAAATCACCGAATCTTGCAGAGACGGAGAGCGTGAGCAGGAGCAACTTTTGGTAAGTATTCTGATTAAGTATTTAGTCATTTTGTATAGTATTTATTTTAAAATGTAACGCCAGATTGCCTGCGAGCTTCTCCTCCTGTCTATACAGTAATTTCTCTACTGTGCGACAGAGTCGCGTGGTTATGACGCAATCGTTAGCCTATTTTTACAAAAACGGCTTCTACGGGGTGATAGTGTAAGATACAAGGTAATGGAGCCTTTTATACATTGTCGTGTTTCTTTAGAAATAAACAATGGACAAATGGAGTCTTTAAACGCCTCAGATGTAAAGTTATTCGCTGTCAAAGTGAAGCCAAAATGAATGGGAGTCAATGGAATGCTAACAGCAGGTGATGGCTTGGTTAGCAATGGCTGCCCCTATGGAAGGTACGCTTTCTGGGTGCTGGATTACCCCCTTGGCCTCAGCAGAAGAATATCAACGCCTACTTCATCACTGCCTGTTTAGCCCCGCCCACCGATTTGCGCATGTTAAACCATCCAGCTACAAAGCAATAAACATTTTACAAAATATTGTGCAGTGACTGGGTTCAACAGTAATGCAACATATAAGTAACATTCATGTGACGATTCATGTAGTCAGATGTTCTTTGACTGTTTCAGTAAATCAGACCAGTGACTAAACATCAACTTGCGTTGTTTCTCTTAGTAGGATAAAAATAATGTTATTTAACAGTGATCAAATTCTATAAAGAAAGCGATCAAAGAAAGCTCCCTTTGCAATCGTTTGAGCAGCACGCGCTGAAGCTGTCAATCAAACAGAGTTTATCAGTGACTCCCGTTTTATTCAACGAATCTCTTAACTAGATCACGTTTGCACTGTTAGTGAAGATGAAAGCATTCGTTAGTGTACAGAAACTGAGCTGCAATGACGAGATCGCTGCTTTCATGAGCTCAGCATGTGTGTGATCGGCTGCAATGATCATCACTGCAACCTTTCATGCCACAATCTTAATATAATGCCATAGATCTTAATATAATGCCATAGATCTTGCCATAAATCTAAATGTAATGCAACACTTTTCATGATTAGTTAACCATGAGAGCTGTAATTGTAAAAACGCGCTAAAAGAGAGAGTAATACTATTTCAAATGCAAAGACGTTAGCCAATCACAGCAGTGGGTGTTTACACTGAAGTCTCCCAGCGGACACGCCCCTTAAAACGGAGCGTTCAGAGCTAAAATCAGGGTAGGAAAAATGCCTTTTATTTATAAATTATGACAATTTTTGATGTAAAAAGCATTCTAACATAAGTGCACCCCAGGAAACATCATAAAATAAAAAAAAATAAAAAAACCTTCATAACCCCTTTAAAAGACTTTATACCCAAATGTCAAAACATTTACTCGAATCAATGAACAGCATTAATAAAGCCCCAGTCCTGCATATCATTAACTAAAAAAAAGTTGTTCTAGGGTTTAGTTGCCCTTTAATGTTAATCAAACAACAACAAAAGAGAAAATCTCTCTGCTCTTGAATGAATCACGTTTGTAACCTGAATAAGAATAAATGTATATTGAAATTTAAACCGTAAAGACTATGTATTGTTTTTTATACATTTGATTACTTACATTTTATGTAGCTAGTTTTTCAGGTCTATTTCATTTGTGTCTTTGTTCTATTGTAGTTTGTTTTCTTTGCTCATTGTTTATCAGTTTATTTGTCTTCAGTAAGCTTGAGAGTTTTTTAGGCTAGTATTAGATTTTTAATGATATTGAAAATGGTGATAAGAATGATGAAATCTCAAAGGTATCAAATTTTGATATCATACAAACCTTATTTAAAGCAAAAATAACTATATTGTGATGTATATCGTTATCGTGAAATAAAATTACTCGTATCGTGATATAAGATGTTGGTCATATTATCCACCCCTATATGCAAGTATGTTACATCGCTGTTAAATAATACTGTCCCAAAAAACAATTACACTACCATTCAACAGTTTGGTGTCAGTAAGATATTTTTGGAAGAAATTATTACTTTTATTCAGCAAGGATGGATTAATGTGTTCAAAAGACAAAAGAAATCTTAAACAAATACTGTTCTTTTAAACTTTCTATTTATCAGAGAATCCTGAAAAAAAGATTCAACAAAAATATTAAAAATCACAACTGTTTTCAACATTGATAAGAAATGTTTATTTTTGATCAGCAAATCAGCATATTAGAATGATTTCTGAAGGATCATGTGACACTGAAGACTGGAGTAATGATGCTGAATATTCAGCTTTGCCATCAAAGGTATAAATTACATTTAAAATATATCTAAATTTTTACTCTATTTTTGATCAAATAAATGCCGCCTTGGTGAGCAGAAGAAACTTTCAAAAACATTAAAAGTCTTACAGACCCCAAACTTTTGAACAGTAGTTTATAAACATGAATATTGTACAATAATAAGAAGAAATGCATTTTAAAGGGCACCAACTACAGAACACAAGACGACGTGAAGAAACGACATTGGCCTGATATCTGGAAGTTTTGGGATGGAGTTTTGGAATCTGCATTGTATGAAGCGCTATATAAATAAAGGTGACTTTGTGAAATCCATAAAGCACACATGATTTTCTTTGGGGTGTTTGTGGGCATTCATACCTTCCACGGGCGTCTTATTCCTTTAAAGAATTCAGGCATCCACATGGGCAGAACCACTGCTTCCTTCAACAGCTTCTTGGCCTCCTCCAGGTCAGCAATGTCACCCCTATAACAAACATTAAAAACCATTATTTATGATCTTACTAAAAAAAACTGAGGCCATTTGAGAAAATCAATGAGAAATGGAAGCACTTTTGGAGAAAGCGAGATGAGAGCAGAAGAACCCACCACGTGACATTGGGGTTTTGGGAGATGATGTCTCTCTCCAGAATGTCAATCAGGTCTTTGTCCTCTCCTCCTCTGTCAAACCTCTTCACCTCCGTCTTCACCTCCTCACCCTCTGCTTTGTTCTACAGGGAGCAGAGAGTTGTGTCAAATCTTTTTATGGCAAATCCTATGGCAAAGCATCACTATTGTTCTCTTGCATACTTATTCTTCCACACAAAACTTTGGCGCGCTACTTCTCACACACCGGCTTACTGAGGAGAGGTGTGCTATATCTTTTCTAAGCGATCGGACCTAAGATGTTCGCACAGTGGACAAAAAAATCCCATTGGCTTACAATGGCAAATGTTCAGAATTTTTAATTTTCAACTGTCGTTTTCACACAAAGGGCCTTAGAACCATTTCTCTCTCACACACACACACACACACACTCTATCTTATCAAGCAGCCAATAAGTAATGACCTAAAATCTTCATATCCACACCCTAGCAACCAGTTACAGGTCCCTAGCAACCACCCCATAGACTTCCATTGAAAAATAGATGAGAGGGATATAAATTAATCAGAGCATCATATAGACACATGAGTTTGGCTCTTTTGATTTAGGCAGACATGTAGGCTATTAGTTTTACTCTCTAGCCATGCCCTAACAACCATTTAGAGCACCCTAACAACCGTTTAACTTCATGAATAAGCCATATTTCAGTACCAGAACATTGTACAGACATTGGGGTGGGCTCTTCGGATGAGAAACCAGTCTGTAAATATCACCCAGTTAGCCACACCCTAGCAACCGTTTAGAGCACCCTAGCAACCGTATTGCAACATAATGAAGCCATAGCTCAGCTCCACAATATCATACAGACATGGTGGCTGGCTCTCTTGCAATCGTGCAGAACAATGTAGCATCTGCCCAGTGCTGAGTTTTGCCACTGCAAGCACCACTCACATTTTCTTCAGGAAATGTACATTCTAGTTTTAATTATGATTTCGTTGCCAAAAGGTTCTGACCAGCTTTTCCGCTGAATTAGACAATGGTTTTGAAAAATGGCACAAATCAAACATCACATTGAGCTTCAAACTAATGAAGTTGCAAGACTGCAAATACAGTAAGTTCTGTTGTTTCAGTCTTTTGACCAAACCAAAGTGCTTATAGTCAAGAGTACAAAGGAAACACCTGCCAAGTTTTAATGTTTTTAAACTCTATCTGAGCTGTTTTCCCTTTGATGTAAGAAACCGGTATCACAGGTTTATAATATTAATACAGTGCAAGGCATCTGATCCTTTGAGTAAATACTGCGACTGTGAGCAGTTTATGACACAATAGGCCCGGTCCAAACAGCAGACTGAGATGGGAATTGGATCCTTACCTTGTCATCTTTTGGCTTTGACAGGTTGTCTTTCTTTTCTTTGCCTTTCTGAGGTTTTCCCTTGTCTCCATTGGCGACGCGGGGCGAGGGTCGTGGCTGGCCGCGGGGGCCGGCGCTCAACCTGTTTCCATGGCCTTTGCTGTCTTTGTACGGTCCAGAGGATTTGCGCACTACACATGGAGATGACCTGTGCACAAGCACACAGACACATAGTATCAGGACATACAGTGCTGACTCTGAAGGGGCCCTTTAACAATATTATTTTAGTGCTAAATGGAATTAAATGTCCATAATAATTGGGGCTGTAATCGCTATAATTCAAATGTTACTGCATAATCAGATTATGGTTTATATAACAGGCTCAACAGACCTTTAATAGCCTCAAGGCAGGCATGAAAGAGTATGAGGAGCTGCGAGATGGTGGGAAGCCATTCAGATCTTAATCTAATTCACATGACAAGAGTGTTGATGATTTAAAACTCAACAACAACTATTAAAGACAGGATTCCCACACAGTGTGGCCAGTGAATTTCCTTCACTTTCCAGTTGATTGAGATACTGTATAAAAAGAAATCATGCAACTGTAAATTTAAATAAACCCATTTACATACACTTACTATTTATTACTTTACAAATGTCTCCAATAAGACAAAATCGTTCTGAGCAATTCTAAAAACAATTCTAGCTGACTAAATGAGCATAATTACAATTTTTCATATATTCAGTATGGATATTTCCATGATCTTTCTGATACATTTAAAATGTTTTTAAAGTGTTAGTTCACCCAAAAATGAATATTCTGTCATTAATTACTCACCCTCATGTTTAACCTGTAAGACCTTCGTTCATCTTCGGAACACAAATTAAGATATTTTTGATTGAATCCGAGAGCTCTCTGACCCCCCCATAGGCAGCAACTTCATTGCAACTTTCAAGGCCCAGAAAGGTAGTAAAGACATCTTTAAAATAGTCCATGTGACTCCAGTGGTTCAACCTTAATGTTATGAAGCGACGAGAATACTTTCTGTGGGAAAAAAACTCCCAAAAATGACGACTTTATTCAACCATTTCTTGTCTGTCAGTCTCCGGCGCTGTTCGCGTTGTAAACACAGTGCAGCGCTTCCAGGTTCTACGCCAGAACGCTGGCTCACTATTGGCCAGCTCCTGCATCAACATCACAGGACATTTGAGCAGGACTATTCTCAGTGATACACTACTAATTTTGAAGTACGTTATGAGATGTTGATCTGTAATTCCTCACAATCAGCATTAACAAGAGTATGTCCATCAGCAAACCCATGTGTGTATTTCTAATTTATTCCGGTGCACATGCGGGAACTGTATCAATAACAGCGCATCCGTTAGCCGAGCACTAACGTAAATGAATGATGGAACATAAACGTTTGTAAAACCAATCTTGCTCCATCCTTTATCTTTACTCAAAGTAGTAAGAACGCCAGACAATCTGCATTAACAGACACAGTTTTAGGTAATAGTGGCCCACAGCTGATGAGCAGAAGTATTTCAGTAAGACAGTAATAACGTGAGTTAGCCGGAAACTTACACAAAAATACACAAAACGACGTATTTTGAACACCCGGGAGAAAATATATACATCAATAATTATTCATACTTACAAGTTGTGATTCTGAGCTGGTCCAAATAAACTGGGTACTGATCAATCTTTCAAGAGCAAGCGGTTTGCGAATGTCGCATTGAACTTAGTCTACCCTTGTCAATTAGTCTACCCTCTGAAATTGCTCATCAACATGGCATCCTCAATGAACCCATCTCCGGTGTGATGCCTCCGATCATTCAAATATTCCGATCTAATATGACTTCTGACCTGTAAGGCTGCCAAAATAATAACCATACACCGTTTGTTAATTGGCCAGAGGAGAACTGGCACCCCAACTGAGCCTGGTTTCTCCCAAGGTTTATTTTTCTCCATTAGGACACCTGATGGAGTTTTGGTTCCTTGCCACTGTCGCCTTTGGCTTGGCTTGCTCAGTTGGGGACACTAAATTTTCAAATAAATATTGATAAAATATAAATATAAATAAAACTAAATTACCTATATCAACTACATTACTTGAATATATATGATAATTGAAATGAGCTGGATGACATCCCCGTTTTCTCCAGGATGGCTGTACAGCCGAATCAAATTCGGTTGCATTATTTTCCTGTTTAACACTGTGAAGCTGCTTTGAAGCAATCTGCATTGTGAAAAGCGCTATATAAATAAAGTTGACTTGACCTGAACTCCGAGATTTGAGAAGCAGTCGTCAGTAAAATGACGTTTGAGGGTCAAGTTGTTCACGGGCGGATAACGTACAACATAGGCGGGCATTATGCAAATGTCTTTTCTAGTGACGTAATGCAGTGAGATTTGAAATACAAACGACTCGTTTAGGCGGTTCAGAGACGATTCTTTCTTTTGGGAGACAATAACTTTATTTATCGTGCACTTTCGACTTCACAACTTTTCAGAACGTTTACATTCACAAACACACAGCATGAAAGGGAATATTCGAAAAACCATAATAGGGGCACTTTAACAACTATACGTACACATAGCCTGTTCACACATGAGTTTGTGAGATCTGTGCGTCTCTGTGATGACTGTCAGGAGTGTTTCGAATGAAACCAGACATGGACGTGTACCTGTGCTCCACGTGAACAGGCATAATGTCATTCTCCTGGCCAAAGCTGCTGGGTTTGGATGGGGTCGACACCAGCTGGAAGCTCTCAAGTGTTGCCATGATCTCCCGAACTTGCTTGGTCTCTTCACTGATCTCCTGCCAAACCTTGATGAGACACATGAACACACAAAGGCCTGTTACAGCAGGCGAGAACCATTAAATAGCCTGACTCATAGAGAGCGTGAAGAGCAGGAGGAACTGTAACCTGCTGCCATTTCTGCTGTAGAGAGGAGTCTCTGACTGAGTACAGGTACTTCTTGATCTGCTCCAGGACGCCCTGATAACAGACCACGGCAGAGCTGTAGTTCCCCAGCAGCGCGTACTCTCGAGCCAGCTTCACATTCTCATTGATCTCCCCCAGACTCATCCTGCAGGAGGAACAGCTGAAGACGCATGGACATGTTTAGCTTGGCATGTGCGCTATATTGTTACGCTAAAAACAGACGTTAGTGAGAATATAAACAACACTGAAAGCATCAGCCAATCACAAAACTACAAACATGGGAAAACTACAACGATACATCAAGCTATTACCTAGGAAAATCCGCCAAACCTTTACCATTATGAGCTTACGTCAAAACAAACACACGTTAATATTATGATTATAGTAATTTGTGTAGTTTTGAACAAACCTGTACAGTGATCAGTCTCTTAAGTAACACGGGTATCCCGAAAAAGGCACAGCATTCAACAATTATTAGGGATCAAAAGTCGTGTGTGCTGCTGTGGACGACGATTATATTTAAAAGAAGTTATGATACACACACACACTCATAAGTCCACTTCAGAAGTTAACTTGTTTAGGAAGGCGGAAGCAAATGTAAAAAAATCCCTCGCGGTGTTGCTTTTCAAAATAAAAGTCCATAGAGCTAGAATCTCTTTTCAAAATAAAAGGACAGTATGGCGCGATATAACGTTCAATAATAACTGATGAACCTATATATATATATATTACATTATTTTCCATTAATTACATTATTTTTAACTAGATTTTTTTCACTTCATATATATATATATATATATATATATGAAGTGAAAAAATCTAGTTAAAAATAATGTAATTAATGGAAAATAATGTAATAAAACATTGTTCCAATGTTGTGCGAATGCAGACAGCAATATTCCCAAAGTAAAAATGGAACTAATATAGAAACATCAACGTTTGGGCCATGTTGTTACAACCAGAGCTGGGTAGATTGCTTACAAATTGTTATCGGTTACTGATTACAAATTAGGGTGAATTCAGGTTGAATGGGACACTTTTTCCCAGTCATCTCAATGGCAAAAAGTGTCCCAATCAACCTGAATTTACCCTACATGATTACAAAAATTGCAGTAACGTAATCCATTACATTTGGATAACTTTTAGATAACTTTTGATCTAACTTGTTTATCACATTGGTTTTGAGTAGAATACTCTTGTACCATGTTGATACAAAATACAAAAAGAAAGAAAATATATTCCATTCTTTGTTATCCACAATATGAAGTGCATTAAATATTACATTATGTCAGGGTTTCCCAGACTGGAGTTCATGAAGGAACTGCAGGGGTTCCTGAGTTTAATGGAAAGCTATTAAGTAATAATAATAATAAAAAAAAAATATATATAGATATCTGTTTGACTGCATGTCATGTGACCATTAACTGACATCAGAGAATTTAATGAAGTTAATTTTATTTTATTATTTATAATTGTATTATTTAATGTTATTATTATTTTTCTTGACTTAGTTTTATTACTGACTTAACTTACAAATTAAAATCTCAGGGGGTACTTCAAGTATATATATATATAGGTTTTAGGTCAAAGAAATTTCAGCAGCTGACAATTTTTTTTTTCAAATTTAATTTATTTGACTGCCATTGTGAGAATAACATGTATACTCATGTAATCAATAAAAAAGTAACTATAGTCTGATTACGAGTATGTTTTAAAATGTAATATAATCTAAATTACAAGTACTTAATTTTTGGAATCTGATTAAGTAATTACTGCTACCCAGCTCTGGTTGCAACATTGTTAAAATGTTTGGCTATGCTGTTAGGAAATGTTGTGTTCTCTCGTTTTCTGGGTAAAGTCTTTAAGACACAACAAACTTCTTAAACAGAGCTCTACATTTAGTTGTCCCAAAACCCAGAAGAGAATAAGTATTGCCAAGATATGGGTTCCATTAGGAATTTTTGGTTTATGAGTAAAAGGTCTGTGATTAATATTATTTTGAAAAAACTTTCACATTGTTTTCCACAACTCATACCTCAAAAGTTGTGCTAATCAAGGACGACTACAACTACTGGGATGACTTTACATGCTTGACAAATTGAACTGCTGCAGTTGTAATGTAGAAACTTAACAAATTCACATTTGAGCTGACTACGTTATTCTTTTGTACAGAATGAGTCTTCAAATTGGTAACAGCTGAACTGCTCTTTGTAACATGTTAAAAATAAAAGCACTCACCAGTGACGGTTACAAAATCAAAATTCAGACCATAATGAAAACACGTCCAAAATGTTTTATTGTTATTTCCACGGTTATCAACAATTTATCATTTCATGAACCAAGATGAGGAAGATGACAGGAGACCAAAAACGCACACCAGGTTACTGTTGCATATGGACAATGTGTACATGATGAAATAGTTTGTTTTTTGATCCTGCTTTCTCGGATGCATAATGCACAGACTGAGCAGAAAGGTGTGTGCAAAATGTATCTGAATCAAAATGCTTCAAAATGAAACGTTTAAAACTAGATATGTCTAGTGTGAGATGCAGCTATGAGTTTAAATATCTACGGTCTGTACGATATAGAACAGTGTTGTTTGAAATCACAGAAAATGTAGAAGATTCTTCAAAAGTTTTCTTCACTGGCAGACATTGTGCTCTGGTTGTAAAGAAGAAATAACCAGTGATTCAGTAGTTAGAATCCTTTCAAATGTACAGTGCGGATGAGTTCATCACTTTTCACTGAGTCTACATGGGAATGTGGGTTTTTGTAAAGGCACATTTTTTTCTGGATAACCATAAATAGGTCTGAAGGTGATTACTGACATGCAGATGTACTTTTGATTTTTGCATATGATATTATCAAACATTGGCAGTGCCGTTCAAACTAAATTTGTCATTCACATTTACAAGAACGGGGTGGGAAATACTGCAGGATTGGAGGTATCTTCAGTCAGCATTCAGTCAGTCTAACTGAAGCTTTTCCATATACGGGCATCACATTTCTTTGCAATTAAAAAAACAAAACAAAAACAATATTCATTAAACAATAAAAAATAAAAGATGTGCAAAGTTGATTGATGGTAACAACAAGAGAAAGCAATTCCTAGTGATTGTGGTGATGAAAAGGAGAAACCACTTCAAAATCAAACTACAAATTCAATAAAATGACAAAATTAAGAAAAAGGCACATGTACAGCAGCCTGTCTAATGTCTCTGCATGTGTGTGTGTGTGTTGATGTTTGAGGAGGACTAGTAGCAGCAGAACTTCAGTTTTACAGTTGTGTCTTCTGGCCCCTGCAAAATTGCTTCCATGCGGTCCATTACAGGTCTGTGGCGGTGACCAGCTCAAACCACTGTCTCAAAGCATCACTCAGGGTCTCTGGGAGGGCGTTCACATTTCGCAAAATAATGTAGAATGGGAAGGGGAATTCCTCCATGTAGGACCGAATCTCCGGCAGCTCACCTGGCCCTTTAAATATGGGCACTTTAATATCCAATATGGAGTCCTAGCATGGAGAGAATCGTGTATTAATAAACATGCAATACAATTTAGAATGTATAATTATAATATAATTTAATTATAATAATTACATTATAATAAATGTAATTACAATTAAAAAAATATGAATATAAATGTTACAAATTTTTAAATGCTATATAATTGTCTGAAGTAAAAATAAATATGGGGATCAATCCGTATCTTCTAAGTGCTTTTCATTTTCCCTAATTACATAGAAAGGGCCCTATGATTTCCGCAATGAGAAAAACCGTGGACGGAATCGAAGAATCCAGCCATAAAAACGTGGAATTTCATGGAATTTGTAACATTTTTGATGTATAAATAAAAGCAGGTCAGTACACTTAAATCAAACGGTGATACAGACTAGTGTCTGTGAATATTAAACCGCAAAAAGATTTAAATATGAATCCTGGATGTGCTGCGTGTCTCTGTGAAGGAATGGCACAGACGCACGGTTTCATTTCACACTCACACACACACAGTGTTTTCAGCCTCTGCCGCCTCACTATGAGTCACTTCATCAGCATTTTACACTTTCATTTGAGAAAAACTATCCTCATATCAAACACACAGAAACTCAAAGGTCTTCACGGCAACCCTTCAAAATAAAAGTTCAGTTTAACTTAAAATTGTTACACAAATATATTACGGTTGTACAGTAGAATTTAGCTACGTCTCTGTGTAATAATTATACTAACACTAATAATACTAAAAAAATTATTATTAAATTAAAAAAAGTTTAATTTCATATGATTAAAAGATTTGTGATTTTTATTTTTTTAAATATACAGAATGTCTGAAATAAAAAAAAAACTTTTCTTAGAAATTGAATTTTATATTTAAATGAATAAATTATTGTTTTTATGAATTCAATTAATTAGACATGCTTTTTGATGATTAAGATTTAATTTAACCATTAAAATGGAGTCCAAAATGTTTTTTTATGACCCCCATAGGGCTCTACATACATATTTAGATGATGTCAAAATGTAAATAGCCAAAATCATTTTTTATTTATTTATTTATTTTTACTTCCGCTTAAACTGCACTGTAAACACAGATCCAAATGGATTCCTCACCCTAGAGTTTGGGTTATCCAGCACTACAAATATGACAAAGATGTTTGTGCTGCGAGCAGCCTGAACGGCAGCTGCGACTCTCTCTTTCCCCTCCAAGAACAAACCCCGACCATCAGATACGATAAGCAGTAACTGAGACGTTTCTGTTAAGAGAAAGGGACAAAAAAAATATCACAGAAGAGCGTATTAGATCAGGAATCGATAAATAAGACTCAGAACTAAGGGCTACTTTGTTTACATCAATCTGATGAACTACTTTACCGGTGTTTGTCGAGCCAGGTGTCTGCTGTTTGGCTGCCATGAACATATTTGTTGAAGTCTCTAAAAACTAAAAGATACAATTTTCTTTTATGTTGATGTGACATAAAACCTGTCAGTTTAAAAATATAACCAAATAATATAAATACATGTAAAACATAGTTATTTACTTGAGCTATTCTGGTCTTTTTCTGCTGGAACTGACAGAGCCGCAGTATTTTGGCTCCTGTTTGGTCATTGAACTGCTGGTGGAAGGGATGAAGCAGCTGGACACTTTCTCCAAAACTACAGCAAGTGAATTAAAAGATAGATACATGAGTGAGTGAATACATGCTTGCATGAATAAATCAACCAGGAATTTAATCCAGAGAGAATCTTTGCAGCAATATTTCTGTGCTCAGCCATAAGAGAATTGGAAAAATGATCTGAACTCACCTGCACACAGACACCTGGCCCACTTCCAGAAGTGTGAGAGCGTTCACGATGACAGAGACCGACTCAAACGCCAGCTACAGAGCACAGGTGAGACAGACACATTATCAAACAAAATGTTTATTAAAATAAGGAAACACATCCTTTCATTTTAACCCCTTAACTGTCACCCCCCTTTTTGAGAATAGACGTGAAAATGCACTATCCAAACTTAAATGGTTGTAGTTCAAGAATGCTTTGGAATATAGACCTAAGTTTGGTCTTGTTTTAAAGAAGATACTCAGCAGATTATTGTTAGCACTTTAAAAAAAAATGAAAGTATGAAAAAGATATGGAAGTTTAAATTTACTGTAAATCAAATGTACTGTACTAAACATTTTTTATTTGATACAAAATATATATTTTACCCTTAAATTACTATAAAATCAAAGCCATAAATCTAACCAAGTTGTTTTCCAAATTTGAAGTTGATATCACAAAAATTAAAGTTCCTATGAGATTTTGTTTAGGCGCTGTAATAGTCACCGGGTGTCACCCACATTCCATTGAATTTTATTTTATGCATTCCCTTGTAACAAATTAATAGATTTCTGTCCAAATATCACTTCCAAATATGGACCCTTGAGGCTCAGTCCTTTCCGACGATATGCGTTTTGTCAAGATTAGAAAAGGTTAAAATTATTAAAAAATTATTATTAAAATAAATTTTGTAATGAAACTTGATGCTGCCCACTAGGGGAGTACCGTTTCCATGGTAACACAAGTCCAATATCAAAATAGTTTTCACAGGATGAATTTTAAGCTTTCGAATGATCCCTAATTTATGATGACTACTAAAATATGTGATACTAAAAAAAGGCAATAAAAAAAAGGGAGTCAAGTGTCCCGCTAGCGGGACGGTGACAGTTACGGGGCTGAAGGGTTCACATTAGGTACAACTGTGATATTGAAAAAATTACATTGATATCAGGTTAATACCACACAAATGATAATATTGTGAATAATCCAACCGCAAAAAAAACATTAGACAATTAAACAAAATAACATGCAAACTAGAGGTTCTGACTAAATGTTCATTGCTTTAGTCTATTTAAAAATATCTAATTTGAACAAAATAATTAATGTCTCATTCATAAAGATGTCTGATTCATCAAGACATCGTTGTCATTTAGGCATAAGATTGCGTGGGTATTTGAATCGAGATTGTGCCGTTTTAACGATTAATCGTGCAGCTCTGGTTGACAGTGACACTCCAACATAGCAGCTGGCAGTATTGCAACGCAAACTCTCTCTACACCTTCCTTCTTTTGAGTGTGATTCGTTGGCCAAAAATGTGAACACACAAAATAAACAAAGCTAAAGATCAATTTGACTGAAAGCATTTTTTTCAGAGTTTCTATAAATAATGTGATAATATTGTGTAGAGAAAACCTGATATTGTGACAGCCCTACTTCACATGTATTCAGCAGGTGTTATGTAATATCTAAAGCAATATTAGGAGACTGTACCTGTTTGGAGTGGTTGTCCACCATACTGGAGGAGTCGTCCACAGCCAGGCAGATCTGGTAGTTTCTCTTGCTGGGTTTAGTTCTCCTCAGCCAGATCTTATCCTTCCGGAACTGACTGGCGATGTAAGGAATGACCTTGCGCATGTTCAGCCGTTTGCCTGTGCGGAAGTCTCCCCTGTTTAAGATCATTAAACAGTGTTAATGGCAAGCATATTGCAAACTGCAGGACCCACATTTTCAGGGTCTGAACCAACCAGTGAATTGACAGTGCTAGAGAAGCTACTCTTTTAAATGATCATTCCTGTGATCTTGAGGGAATAGGTTAAGTAGAAATGCTTAATTTGAGATTGGATGGGAAGGTGGCGGGACCAACCTGAGTTTGGCAGCCTGCGTGGGTTCCAGGACGAGGCGGAGCTGCTCACAGAGCTGCTGGGACAGAGGAGACGTCAGGGTCTGGTACTGATGCCACAACACTGCTGCGGCACTCTCCTGAGCAACGACAAAAACAATGGCATGAATAAAAATAAAAAAATAAAATATATAAATATAAAAATTTAGTTTTGTGAGGTGAGGAGAAGAAGCTTAGTTGTCATGTGACTGGTGTTATGATGTCACCTCTTGCTGGGATCCTAAAGTCTGTCTCTGCCAGGCCTCCAACTGCAGCTCCATCTCTCTTCTCAGCTCTTCTGGGTTCTTCAGTGGTGCCTGATACACACAAAATTGTTGAACGATTGATATGCAGAATGTAAAATAAGAGCATTTTTATTAGCGGTCTCAGTAGCAGTTTGGGGTCGATACGATTTCTTAAAGTCTTTTATGAGCACTAAGGATGCATTTATTAAATAAAAAAATACAATAAAACAATATTACAATTTAAAGGCGCAATATGTAAGATTTCTAGATTAAAATATCCACTTGTCTACTTGCATTATCCCAAATGTTTCCAAGAATGTTTAAATCCAGAGAAATAAGCAATTTTAACCAGGAAACGGACCATGTCCGTGTGTTGCCTATCAATGACATCATACCCGCGTTACCCTCGATTTCTGTGGAAACACCAAAGACACTTTAATATATGATGTGTTTTATTAGACAGGCGAGCAACTGTTTGAAAACATTCATCGATAGAAAATGAATCATTGTTATCACCACGCCTCAGAGAAAAACACTATTGTGTCAAGTGGCTAACATAACATAATCAGATACAGCTTCATGAATTGCATGCCATTTAGCAACACAAGCCATCCAGCATTTATTAATATGATATCCTAATATCGATCTAGCTTACTGCAGTGTGCAACAAGTGTCTCATCGCAGCCGCCGAGTGAACGCACAGATTAGCATTAAAACATAACTTTCAACACACTCAAATGTATCTAATATGATAAAAACAGCGCTGCGTTCCCCCACATACGCATGACAAAAGGAGCGGAAGAAGCGGAAGCGCTCGTCTGTGGCATAATAAAAGCTCCACTGCTCTCGAGCTGTGTGTCGCGCTTGTCTCTCATCAGCAATCGCTCCAGCGTCTCGTTCAGCCCCACCCTTCTTCATACAATAACGTTAATAATCTTATCCATAAACATGATTTCTGCCCGAATCCAGCCCCGATTCTTTTCCACCGGCTCTGAGGTGAAGACGACATCTCCCAAGACTCTGAGCTCAATCTCGGCGTCATCAAGCTACGCCTTTGTTTTGAATAGGTGACCTCTAGCGGCAAAAACTATTGTACATATTGTGCCTTTAATATATTTGAACATGTCATTTATTCCTGTGATGCAAATCTGAATTCTCCAGCATCATTACTCCAGTCTTCAGTGTCACATGATCCTTCAGAAATCATTCTAATATGCTGATTTGATGCTCAAGAAATTTCTAATGATTATTAATATTAAAAGAGTTGCTTAATATTTTTATGGAAACTGTGATACATTTTTTTTCAGGATTCTTTGATGAAAAGGAAAAGATAGGCATTTATTTAAAATAAAAATCTTCTGTAACAGTATTTAATGTCACTTTTGATCCTTGCTGAATAGAAGTATTCATTTCTTTGAAAAAACAAAACAAAAAAAACAACTCCTATTGACCCCAAACTTTTGAATGATAGTGTATTTTTGGAGTAAGCATGAAACAACATACCTTTTGCGTGTCCATCAGTAGTTCAGGCACAGTGTGTATGGTGGACTCGTCACTCCTCTCTTTCATCTCTTCTTCATTATTGCTCCTCTCTGTCTCCGTCTTCTCCTTCTCTTCCTCATCTGCCAGTTTTTGTGCCTCCAAATCTCCACACTCCAGTCCTGAGAGAGAACAGAAAAATGTTCAACATGGACACATAGGTTATGCATGTGTGCACAAGCATTTGGTGGATGAGTGTATTGCACCTTTCTGAGAGGCTTTATTGTCATTTAGCTTCTCTGGTTTAAGCTCCTGGGCTTCAACTGCCTGCAGATCCTTCTCTTCCTCCACATCCATTGCAATGTCATCTTCCTCATCGTCCTCTTCCTGTTTCACATCAGTTGGCTTTTGCTGCTCTGCACTGGCAGCATCTATGAAGAACAGATGTCAAAAGAGAACCTTTTAAATGCTTTTTACACAAAAGGAAAGTCAGAATATACATAATTGTACACAAGTCCTCACCATATGTCTGAGCATCATATCTCTCCTCTCCTTGTTTTACGTGCTCGTACAGGTCAGACTCCTGTTGTGTGTCAGTCTGAGTCTGATCCTGCGTTTTCTCCTCTCTGTTGTCAACCGTACGCAAACGCTTATTCACGCGCTCATTATAATCACCCATTGAGCGCTCATTATCTGCCTGTCCAGGTTTGCGTTTGAAACTCTGGTAGAAAAATAAGAGTGGTCATCAGCTTTTCTATATTTTCTATATTCTATATTTATATTTTCTATTATATCTATACACTTTTTATGTTGTGAGCAACAAGACAAAAGGCAAATAATCGTCATGTGAAACAGCCTGTTATTTCACACACTGACCTGTGTGTTTCTCTGCCTCTGTTTGTGTGAACT
Source organism: Rhinogobio ventralis (assembly GCA_039654625.1). Lineage (NCBI taxonomy): Eukaryota > Metazoa > Chordata > Actinopteri > Cypriniformes > Gobionidae > Rhinogobio > Rhinogobio ventralis. The sequence continues at coordinate 5,711,686 of CM077210.1, read as the reverse complement.
CATCCTGGCCATCAGCTTGGAGTCGTGCCCTTCAGACTGACTGGCATCTGCTGCCCCGCTGCCGTCCTCCTGTGGATGCATTTACATAACTGATTTAATTAACCAAGCTCAACATGAAAATTGATATTGGCTAAAAATGTATACTCACTATAGAAATATCATTTTAAGATTTCATTAAATATCTCTGTCTTTTCCAGGCAAGAAAATCTATTTTAATGTCAGCATGAAATGGAAATAGCAATTGTCTTTTTCTTATGGTGACATAACTAGGGCTGGTCTATAAAACAATAACAATAATTATCGCGATATAATTTTCCTCGATAAAACGTTATCATGAGTTTGATAAATGTTCGATAATGTTTATGCTCCAAAAGTGAAATGAAACTCATTTATCCGCTTGGCTCAAAGTTCAAACGGCAGCGCAGCGCGAGCTTACTAGTGCAGATGAGTTTTCTCGCTGATTGTTCTTGGTCACGTGACCACTAAACAGCGCTGTGAGATCCAGTGCGAAGAGCTTGAATTCAGTGAAGAACACAAATGTCTCTGTGATTTAAACTAGTTTAAAGTCAGAAGAAACCGTGCTGACAAACAGGAGAAACACTGTGCACAACTACACAGCTAGAAGGTTTTCAATCTACAAATCTCCATTATTTACCATGAATTTACTGTAGTAACACTAACTGCGCCATGGTATTGTGGCAGAAATGTGGGATATTCATATCGAATTTTATTACAATATTAATATAGACGTGTATTAAAGAAGTAATTAATTGCAGTATTTTTTGTGATTATGCTATAGCGTTTGTGCATTTATACTAAATGTATTTAGGCTACTGTTTTTCATACAAATACCATAGAAACCATACAGTTACATTTTACAATGGTAGTGAAGTGCTATATGCATGGTTTTAACTGTGGTTTAATGATCCAAATGTATGATACTATGAATTTTAATACAACTCAAACAAACTTAGTCAGAATATTTAAATTTTACCATATAAAAATTAGGTTTCAATTTTTACAGATGTTTTGTTAATGAACAAAAATGTATATCTGCATTCTAACTCAAGCTACTACTACTGTCAAATCACTGTGCATTTCAAAGAGGTAAAACTTAATAATAATATTATTAATACTGCAGCATGCACTGCAAACTGTGCTGAAGAAACACCTCATCAAAGTCATCACAAACAAAGTTTCATGATTTTAAAAAATATCACCCGTAAGCACATGCAGAAAAACGAAGACATTTATTTTTCGATTGATTATCTATTTAATTTTTCTGGTTTCTATTTTCACTTAGGAGCAAACATTTTTATCGTAATAATTTTTTGGGCCACATCACCCTACCTTACGTATATCTGGGAGGAACTAAAGGGCGGGATTTGATTTTGTCTATCAGGAATTGATTACTGACGTTGCTGCACTCTCATGTGATTGACAGGACAGGAGGGATTATCGTCCGGCCCCCATGTTTGGTGCTCATGTCATCAGAGAGAGATGTCATTGCGAGGGAAGGGGGTGTTTAAGTTTTTGATTACAGATTACGAGGGAACATGAATTTAAATAATAAAAAAAGGATTTGCACAAATAAATCATTTGTAATAAACCGCAAAATTCTCTCTCTCTCTCTCTCAAAAAAGAATTTTTGAGTCCCTATTTTCAGGTTTTCCAGGATCATGTACTGTATGTTTGCCTCCCATGACCTAGGTTTTTTTTTTAAAGAAATAAAACCAGTTTTTTTGTAAGGTTGACATCTGCAAATATTAAGCCAGTCTCTTTTGTGTACCTCTTTTGCCTGGTCTCTCTCTGACGCGGCTCCAGACAGCTCTACTGCGGTGTCACTCTGAACGTTCTCCTCTCCTGTCTGTCCATCTGACGCATGTTCCTTCCTCTCTGAAGACTCCACCTGTGCATCATCATCATCATCATCATCATCATCCTCACCCCCATCCTCTTCCTCCTGTGAAATGTCAGATGAAAATTATTAGGCAAGTCTTTTCCCTCTACACATTTCCTTTTAATTCACTTTTGATCAACAAACCTTTGGTTTCTGGCCTTGATCAGCCGGAATGGACTTGTCCTCCTCTCGTCCTTCTTCCTGACCTTTATTCTTATCCTCCTTGTCCTCCTCTCCCTCATTCTCTCCTCTCTCATCTGTTTCAGACTCCTGATCCTCAGATTTTTCTGCTCCTTCCTTCTCTTCTGATTTGTCGTCTTCTCCTTGTTCCTCCTCCATCTGTCCTTCCTGTTGGTCATTTGTCATCTCATCACCACCTTCCTCCGATCCATCTTTCTCTTCTCCAGTGTTCTCATCCACCTCCATGAGTTTGTCATCTATATCAAACGGATTCTCCTCTGAAACAAGAGTAAAATGAAAGTTTTTTATTTCAACTTTTTAATACATGCATTTGATCTATTTTTCAAAAGTTTAGTTAAGCTTTTATTTAGCTAGGATGCATTAAATTGACAGTAAAGACAAAATATTTGTATTTTAAAATTAGAGTTTAAATTGTAATATTTCAAAATGTTACTGGTTTATTGACTTTTGATTAAATAAATGCAGCCTTGGTGAGCATAAGAGACTTTTTTTAAAAACATAAAAAAAAAATCTTACCAACCATAACCTTTTGAACAGTAGTGTACCTTCAGTTAGGGATAAAAATGTTGAACATACCATCCCCTTCTCCCCCATCTTCATCCTTGCCATCTTCATCAAGGTTAAGCTCATCTGGCAGGTCCATTGCTTCTGGTTCAGCTGCCTTCTCCTGCTTTCCGTGGTACGGGTCTACTTCATTCTCATCAAACTCACGCTACAAACACACACACAAACAAATCGTTAAACATTTATCCATTATTATGCTCTATTTTACTGGGAGACAGTTCTGATATCGAGAGAAAGAAATAGTGAAGGACTGACCTCATCCACCTGTTCATGGATTTTCTCCTTTTCTTCCTCATCTTTTGGGTTATCTGTGTCCTTGTTCTTATCTTTATTTGACTCTCCAGCATCCATGTTGTCATCCTTTGCAACCAGCTCGGACTCTCCCTGATCCATTCCTGGACCAGACTCTTCCTCTTTATCACCGTCACCATCATCATCTTCATCATCCTCATCATCTCCCCATATTCTCTCGTCCAGAGTATCTGTCTGACCATCTCCCAGATCCCCCATCTTCTTATCCAGCTCCTCATCTTCTTCCTTATCAGAGTCTTCTTCATCCTCCTCTTCCCCTAAACCGGAGATGTGAGATTAAAGTTATAATGTTTTCTCTAATGAATGTGAAATTCAAGTTATATATTGTACAATTTGCATTTACTAAAACCATTTTCGTTTTTATTCTATCATTTAATTCAACAGTAAGCACAGTCACCTGGCTCATGGTCTGTGCCGTCATGCACCTTTCCATCAAAGTCTTCAGACATCTCAATGGCATTGTCCTCCTCTTTAATGTCCTGTTTGTCTTGCTCCTCCTCCTTCTTGTCCTGACCCTCCTGGAAGGTGTCTTCAACCTGAACAAAGGCAAGGTTCAGATTTCAGAGAGAAATCATCTGATCATAGCGATGTGGATATGTGTGCACAAGCTCAAGTCACCTTTATTTATATCAGCACTTTATACAATTAATTGCTTTAAAGCAAGCAGCTTTACAGTATTGTATATAAAAACCTTGGAGTGGAGTATGCAGTTTCTGTTGTTAAATACTGCTTTTAAAACTGCTATACTGTGAACCTTTAAAGCAGGGTCTATATAATGGGTGGGTGACATGACCAAAATCTTATGTCACATTATGAGTAATTAAATTTCACGTTAACAATATACATCAATATCACAATATAGTTATTTTTGCTATAAATAATGTTTTTTTTTTCTTTTTTTTTTTCGATTTCATAATTCTTATCACCATTTTCAATATCATTTAAAAAACTAATACTAGCCAAAAAAACAAGCTTACTGAAGACAAATAACCTGTGATAAAGAAAGAGCAAAGAAAACAAACTACAATAGAACAAAGACACAAATGAAATATATACCTGAAAAATATATATAAAAATGTATACCTGAAAAACTTCCAGCACTAGAAATACTATTTAAAATGTATAAATTAAATGAATCAAATGTATAATAAAACAATGCATAGTCTTTACTGTGTAAATTAAATATAAATGTATTAAAGTTACAAAAGTGATTCAGTTTGTATTCATTTGTTGTTTGATTAGCATTAAAAACGACATCAGGTAAATTTGGACGCTATCACTTTAAGACTGACTGAACGGATCCATTATACTTTTTTTTTTTTTTTTTTTACTTCTCAGTACTTTCTCAACTGTTCACGTTCACTTAAGACAAAAATGACGGTTTACTTGCAAATACATGGTCACTTTGACACATAGGTGTGTGTATCTAACCGTTCAATCCCAATTAGGCAGCAAAAAGCACTCAGTTCAGTTCTCACACGCTCTATGACCAGCGGCTTCATGTCACAAGACAGCGCTGAGAAACACGCTCTCAGAGAGCGTGCATATATAGCGAAATGACTTCTCTTTCGCTTCTAATTGTGTTTCAACGGTTTAAAAATCACCTGTTTTTAAACTGCAATGCTTAAAAATGCATACCAATGATAAGCTTTCGTGACCGCGCAGCACAGCAATGTCACATGAGTGTAACCGCGATAGAGACGTTAGTTCAAAATCTCTATTGATTGACAAATTTCTACCGGTTAATTGTGTCTACCTGTATATCGCCCACCTCTAATATTATATATATATATATATATATATATATATATATATATATATATATATATATATATATATATATATATATATATATATATATATATATATATATATATATACACATACATACTCACCTAAAGGATTATTAGGAACACCATACTAATACTGTGTTTGACCCCCTTTCGCCTTCAGAACTGCCTTAATTCTACGTGACATTGATTCAACAAGGTGCTGAAAGCACTCTTTAGAAATGTTGGCCCATATTGATAGGATAGCATCTTGCAGTTGATGGAGATTTGTGGGATGCACATCCAGGGCACGAAGCTCCCGTTCCACCACATCCCAAAGATGCTCTATTGGGTTGAGATCTGGTGACTGTGGGGGCCATTTTAGTACAGTGAACTCATTGTCATGTTCAAGAAACCAATTTGAAATGATTCGAGCTTTGTGACATGGTGCATTATCCTGCTGGAAGTAGCCATCAGAGGATGGGTACATGGTGGTCATAAAGGGACGGACATGGTCAGAAACAATGCTCAGGTAGGCCGTGGCATTTAAACGATGCCCAATTGGCACTAAGGGGCCTAAAGTGTGCCAAGAAAACATCCCCCACACCATTACACCACCACCACCAGCCTGCACAGTGGTAACAAGGCATGATGGATCCATGTTCTCATTCTGTTTACGCCAAATTCTGACTCTACCATCTGAATGTCTCAACAGAAATCGAGACTCATCAGACCAGGCAACATTTTTCCAGTCTTCAACTGTCCAATTCTCGTGCAAATTGTAGCCTCTTTTTCCTATTTGTAGTGGAGATGAGTGGTACCCGGTGGGGTCTTCTGCTGTTGTAGCCCATCCGCCTCAAGGTTGTGCGTGTTGTGGCTTCACAAATGCTTTGCTGCATACCTCGGTTGTAACGAGTGGTTATTTCAGTCAAAGTTGCTCTTCTATCAGCTTGAATCAGTTGGCCCATTCTCCTCTGACCTCTAGCATCAACAAGGCATTTTCGCCCACAGGACTGCCGCATACTGGATGTTTTTCCCTTTTCACACCATTCTTTGTAAACTCTAGAAATGGTTGTGCGTGAAAATCCCAGTAATTGAGCAGATTGTGAAATACTCAGACCGGCCCGTCTGGCACCAACAACCATGCCACGCTCAAAATTGCTTAAATCACCTTTCTTTCCCATTCTGACATTCAGTTTGGAGTTCAGGAGATTGTCTTGACCAGGACCACACCCCTAAATGCATTGAAGCAACTGCCATGTGATTGGTTGATTAGATAATTGCATTAATGAGAAATTGAACAGGTGTTCCTAATAATCCTTTAGGTGAGTGTATGTGTATGTATATATATGTATATATACACACAGGTGCTGGTCATATAATTAGAATATCATCAAAAAGTTGATTTATTTCACTAATTCCATTCAAAAAGTGAAACTTGTATATTATATCAATTCATTACACACAGACTGATATATTTCAAATGTTTATTTCTTTTAATTTTGATGATTATAACTGACAACTAAGGAAAATCCCAAATTCAGAATCTCAGAAAATTAGAATATTGTGAAAAGGTTCAATATTGAAGACACCTGGTGCCATACTCTAATCAGCTAATTAACTCAAAACACCTGCAAAGGCCTTTAAATGGTCTCTCAGTCTAGTTCTGTAGGCTACACAATCATGGGGAAGACTGCTGACTTGACAGTTGTCCAAAAGACAATCATTGACACCTTGCACAAGGAGGGCAAGACACAAAAGGTCATTGCAAAAGAGGCAGGCTGTTCACAGAGCTCTGTGTCCAAGCACATTAATAGAGAGGCGAAGGGAAGGAAAAGATGTGGTAGAAAAAAAGTGTACAAGCAATAGGGATAACCGCACCCTGGAGAGGACTGTGAAACAAAACCCATTCAAAAATGTGGGGGAGATTCACAAAGAGTGGACTGCAGCTGGAGTCAGTGCTTCAAGAACCACTACGCACAGACGTATGCAAGACATGGGTTTCAGCTGTTGCATTCCTTGTGTCAAGCCACTCTTGAACAACAGACAGCGTCAGAAGCGTCTCGCCTGGGCTAAAGACAAAAAGGACTGGAATGCTGCTGAGTGGTCCAAAGTTATGTTCTCTGATGAAAGTAAATTTAGCATTTCCTTTGGAAATCAGGGTCCCAGAGTCTGGAGGAAGAAAGGAGAGGCACACAATCCACGTTGCTTGAGGTCCAGTGTAAAGTTTCCACAGTCAGTGATGGTTTGGGGTGCCATGTCATCTGCTGGTGTTGGTCCACTGTGTTTTCTGAGGTCCAAGGTCAAAGCAGCCGTATACCAGGAAGTTTTAGAGCACTTCATGCTTCCTGCTGCTGACCAACTTTATGGAGATACAGATTTCAATTTCCAACAGGACTTGGCACCTGCACACAGTGCCAAAGCAACCAGTACCTGGTTTAAGGACCATGGTATCCCTGTTCTTAATTGGCCAGCAAACTCGCCTGACCTATGGGGTATTGTGAAGAGGAAGATGCGATATGCCAGACCCAACAATGCAGAAGAGCTGAAGGCCACTATCAGAGCAACCTGGGCTCTCATAACACCTGAGCAGTGCCACAGACTGATCGACTCCATGCCACGCCGCATTGCTGCAGTAATTCAGGCAAAAGGAGCCCCAACTAAGTATTGAGTGCTGTACATGCTCATACTTTTCAGTTGGCCAAGATTTCTAAAAATCCTTTCTTTGTATTGGTCTTAAGTAATATTCTAATTTTCTGAGATACTGAATTTGGGATTTTCCTTAGTTGTCAGTTATAATAATCAAAATTAAAAGAAATAAACATTTGAAATATATCAGTCTGTGTGTAATGAATGAATATAATATACAAGTTTCACTTTTTGAATGGAATTAGTGAAATGAATCAACTTTTTGATGATATTCTAATTATATGACCAGCACCTGTATATATATATATATATATATATATATATATATATATATATATGATGAATTACAGAGACTGATAAAATGCAAATGCCCCCACTGTTCTGATTAAATAAAATAAACCTTTTCGCTCAGTTGTTATGTATATGGTGGTGTTATGAGAGATTTTCTAAAATTAGATCCACTTCCTAAAAAAAAATATAGAGATAATCACAAAATATTGAGAGTATTGCAAAGTATCGTATTGTGACCTTTGTATCATATCGCTAGATTCTTGGCGATACACAGCCCTAGTACAAACGCTTTCTGAAAAGGTTTAGTCATACTAACAGACCTGATCCTCATTCTCGATTTTGTCGCTGACGTCTTTTACTCCTTCTCCCTCTCCTATTCCTCCACCCTCATAGTCATGGAACTCTGTCGCTCCCTCACCGTCTCCTCCTCCCATCAGCTCCTGGGGTAGACAGAAACCCTGCAGAGTGGTAGAAAAGAGAGGCGAGAAAGAGACAAGAGTAGGACAGAGTAACAAAAATTATCATTGATAATATACTGGTATCTTCACATATTTCAAGACAAACAACTGTAATAGAAATATTCCAATCCAATTAAATGTTGTACAGACAGTGATCTCTGGCAAGGCATACACTACCAGACAAAAGTTTGGAAACTGTACTATTTTGATTGTTTTTAAAGAAGTCTCTTCTGCTCACCAAGGCTGCATTTATGTTATTAAAAATACAAAAAAGGTGTAATATTGTGAAATATTGTTAAAAATGTAAAATAACTGTTTTCTATTTGAATATATTTTAAAATGACATTTATTCCTGTGATGCAAAGCTGAATCTTCAGCATCATTACTCCAGTCTTCAGTGTCACATGATCCTTCAGAAATCATCCTAATATGATGATTTGCTGCTCAAGAAACATTTCTGATTATTATCAATGTTGAAAGCAGTTGTGTAAAACATTTTTTAGGACTCTTTGATGAATAGAAAGTTCAAAAGATAAAACTACAGATAAATGCTGTTCTTTTGAACTTTCTATTCTTTAAATAATCCTGACATTTTCAACATTGATAATAATAATAAATGTTTCTTGAGCATCAAATCATCATATTAGAATGATTTCTGAAGGATCATGTGACACTGAAGACTGGAGTAATGATGCTGAAAATTCAGCTTTGAATCACAGAAATAAATTACATTTGAAAATATATTCAAATAGAAAAAAGTTATTTTAAATTGTAAAAATATTTCAGAATATTACTGTTTTTGCTGTATTTTGGATCAAATAAATGCAGCCTCGGTGAGCAGAAGAGACTTCTTTCAAAAACAATCAAAATAGTACTGTTTCCAAACTGGTAGTGTACATATGGGGGGGGGGGGGGGAAGTCATTTTAAAGATCACATGACAATGTAGCAAGTAGTCAATACTCAGTTTGAGCAATTCGGTTTCAGAATTGCCCCATGAAGGCAAGCAGAAGGCAATATACCTTCTGTGCGAGTTCAGTGAAGACGTTAGCGAGGATGGACAGCAGCTTCCCGGTGGTACGGTGAGCTCCCATTAGTACGGCCAGATAATACCTCACCAACTCAGAATACAGACACAGCATAGGCTCCAGACGCACCACACTCCTACACACCTCTTTCAGTTCCTTCACATAAAACATTAAATATACATATTTTAGCTCATTTTCAAACATAAACCGTTTGCAGATAATACTGCAATGTGTGTATATGTGATGTGCAACTGACCTGTAGTTGTTGGGGCTGACAGTCGTCCCTGTACGATCGAAGTCTCTCCAGCAGCTCTGTCACGACTCCATTGACCTCCGGTACTGAGAGACCGGACACGTCTCCACTCAGGTCTTCTTCCAGTAACCTGCTCAAGTGTCCTGGCTTCAAGAGGTCCTCTGCCACCTCTGAGTCACTCTCTAGAGAAACACACAAAATGAGCACACACACAAATGGATCCCCCTCAAACATGCTCGATGTAAAATCCTGGGTGAATTCCCACCTCTCTTGCATTCTGACTGCTGATCATCCTGCTTTTCTCTCTCATTCCTCTTAACAAGGGTCTGAACAGCACATAGAATCGTGTTTATTGCTTTCTCCAACTGCCCGGAGAACTCAACAGAAAATCTATGGGAACGTCCTGCATGCAGATAAGAAAAAAATGGGTAGATAAATATGAATCAGTATAGACATGCTATCCTTTATAATGACAAAACATACAATGAAAGCAAGATGGTTTTCCATTTAAAATTCTATTTAGCTTTCATCCATTTTTATTTCACTTTGAGTAATTTTAGTATTTCAACTTATTTTATTTCAGTTAGTTACCAGTTCAAGTTTTTCACCTAATATTTGTATATATTTTTTCTGCTTTATTTCAATGACCAAACTTTTAATAGTTTTAGTTAACAATAAGAACACTGAACAGCACTCTGTGCTCTTACGTTTCTGTGACTGTCTGATAGAAAGCAGGTGAGTCTTCCAGGTGGTGAACTCTGTGAGGCAGGTTTCTACCTCCTTCCTTACGGCCTGGAGACCACAGATGAGGGCAGGCTGGGTATGGAGGGCCAGAACCCCATCAGGAATAAAGAGCTGTTCTACAACCGGCATCTGGCCAACCACAATGCCCAGCCGGTCTAGACAGGAACAGCAAAGTGTGAAGTGATCCCTGTGAGGATGAGAGAGAAGATGAATGTATAATCATGCATGGTGTTATAAGTCTAAATGGAGGTGGATTTAAAGTGTCTCCCATTGTCTCCCAAAAGAATGAATTGACTCTGAACCGCCTAAACTATTTGTATTTCGAATCTCACTGCATTACGTCACTAGAAAAGACATTTGCATAATGCCTGCCTATGTTGTATGTCGTCCACCTGCGAACAACTTGACCCTCAGATGTCATTTTACTGACGACTGCTTCTTAAATCTCTGAGTTCAATGCGGGATTCACAAACCGTTTGCTTTTGAAAGATGGGTCAGTACCCAGTTTATTTGGACCAGCTCCTCAGAATCACAACCTATAAGCATTATCAATTATTGTTGTATATATTTTATAACTCACGTTATTACTGTCTTACTGAAATACTTCTGCTCATCAGCTGTTGGCCACTATTACCTAAAACTGTGTCTATTAATGCAGATTGTTTGTCGTTTTTACTACTTTGAGTAAAGATAAAGGATGGAGCAAGATTGGTTTTACAAACTTTAATGTTCCATCAGTCATTCACGTTAGTGCTGAGCTAACGTATGCGCTGTTATTGATACAGTTCACGCATATGCACTGCAATAAATGAAAAAAAGAGTAGCGTATCACTGAGAAACGTCCTGCTCAAGTCGTCCTTGTGATGGAGGTTCAGGTTGAATAACTAGTTCTTCCAATGTTTCATCGTCGGACTCGGATTGATATGTTAAAATTAACATCAATGTTATGGTCTTTACTGTGTGTACAAGCGCTGAGCTTTAGGAAGCCTCCAGAGCTGAAGTTCAGTTATGGTGATGGGCGTTTAGCTTCCGACAGGCGCTATACGCAGTAGACCAATCACAACAGGCTGGGCCGTCTGGCCAATCAGAGCAGAACAGCTCGTGGAAAGGAGGGATTTAGAGAAACTGATTCATCCGTCAAGTCGTTTGAGAATCATTGAAAAATGTGGTGATGTGCAATATATATTATGAGAAAATTAAACCTTTTGACCTTTGATGCATGTAAACCTGTTGTAGGAGACCTCCAAAACAAAATTAGGAGCCTTTAAAATAGCATAATAGGGGCACTTTAAACCAAAGAGGGATGAGAGGCAATATCTAGCTAGAAAAATCTTTATATTCACTATAGAAATTTCCACAATTTCTAGGCCTCAAAAATAAAATAAAATAAAAATAAAATACTGAAAACTTTTAAATTTTTTCATTATGCAAGATAATTTTTTGCCCTTCCTGAACTTAATTGAATAGTTAAATCCAAGTGTTTCTCTGACTCACCAGCTATGGATAACTCTTTCTGTGGATTCCTGGGCCAGTCCATCCAGCTTCTCTTTCAGGTCCTTCACTTCCTTCATTAGGTTCTCCACCTTCTGCTCTACCTCTTTCCAAGCCTGCTCCCCTCTCCGCAGCAAACACGCCTGTGGCTGGATGTGAGGGGCCAGGGGAGACGGGTGGCTCAGTGTGGCTTGACCCTGTGCAACTTCCCCCTCCCTGGTCTCAGCGGGTGCTGCAGAAGAACCTTCGGGACAGCACTGGAAGATCCAAGAGAGCTGCTGGAGCACAACAGAGCAGTGCAGCGCTGAAGACTGAGCCCGGGTGATCCAGTGCTGGAGAGGCTCCTGAGGAGGGAGACCGCTGGCATCTCCAGAGCCAGCCGTGTCGGACTGGATGCTCTGGACACTGTCAATCAACTTCCTGTTGTTTTAAACAGAAAACAATCAGAAAACATGCAGTTTTACAGCATACAAGAGGACAGGCACATCAAATGTATACACTACAGTTCAAAAGTTTGGGATCAGTACGATTTGTAGGTCTCTTATGGTCATAAAAAAAACTAATAAAAACAGTAAAAAAAATATTTCAACTGAAAATAACTGTTCTCTATTTTAATATATTTTTTAAAATGACAAGGCTGAATCTTCAGCATCATTACTCTTCAGTGTCACATGATCCTTAAGAAATCATTCTAATATGCTGATTTGATGCTCAAGAAACATTTCTTATTATTATCAATGTTGAAAACAGTAGTGCTGTTTAATATTTTTTTTCAGAATTGTTTGATGAACAGCAAGTTGAAAAGAACAGCATTTACTTGAAAAAAAACTTTTACAACACTGTAAATGTCTTTACTGTCACTTTTGATCAGTTTAATTTAATGCACTGAATAAAAGTATTAATTTCTTCGTCTTTCTTCATCTAATGTATCTTGAAAGGACAGTACCTCAGATGGACCCAGTGCTCTGTGAGTCCAGCAAGTCTTCGTCTTTGCCTCAGCAAAAGTTTAAACAGGTGAGAGGAGAAACCTCGACATCGCTCTACATTTCCCAGCCCAAGCTCCTTAGAAGGACAAAGAAATAAATAAAAAAACAATCCCCACACTGCAGCACTACATGAAGACTACAAAGCACAAATTTTCACCAAACTTTGGCCCTCACCTTAACGGCACTTTGTAATGCTGTCAGCATGGCGTTGCGTCTGGCCCAGGATCGATAGAAATACTTCTCACAGCCTTCCCATGCGTTCGACATCTCAGCAAATAACCTGTGTGGACATCAATTACTATGAAAATCAGGCTCTGACCCTCAGCTCTATAGAAGACACTAGTCTGTAGATGATGGTCACGCACGTGTGCTCTGTGTTGTCCTGTGTCTTGACTGCAGACAGGGCTATCTTCATCTCCACTGGCTGCAGACAAAGTGTCTCACCTGGGTCTGCGGTACGACCCCAGTTCAGACCCTTACGGTATGACAGACCTGGAGAGAAACAAAACTCAAATCAATCAACCATTTTTAGCCACAAGCCCCAAACCTTTCAGATTGTGGGTTCGACTCCCGTGTGGAACATGCCCAGACCGCAAGAGGTACTGTGGCCAGAAATGGTGCAAAAGCTGCTCCAGTTCAAGACATTGTGTCTGTCTGAGAATTATCTAAACTGAACTAATTAAATATAACTTGCGGTGCATTTATATACAAAATCTTCATTTTGAGTTGATTCTCACCTGAACTACTGAACCTTGTGTCTTCCGAGTGGCACATACTAATTGTACCAATGTTTCTTCCTCTTGGATTAGAAATATGTTTTTTTATTCAGTCTGTGTTCATTCTCACCTGTACATCTGAACCTATCTGTTCTTCATGTACATTCTATTTATTTCTTCTCTGTGTTCTTCTGGCTCTGCACTGCTGTTGCCCCGTATCCTGCTTGCAGCTATATTAATAATTCATATTATTATTTATAAAAAATTTGTTAATTTAATGATAATAAATAGTATAATTAAACAACAATATTTCCAGGGTTTTTTCATGACCAACAACAAATTCTCTAATACCACAAGAAATTACTCAGACTGACCGATCTGTGCAAGCATCTTGAAGAGATCTGCTAGCGCTCTCTGTTTTTGCAGGAGGAAGTGTTTCACCTCCGCCTTCTGTTTCTCCTGTTCCACACTACGGTCCACCGACAGGTTCTGCAGGGCTTGCACGTTTGCAATTATCTCAGCTGGACAATAACAAATGGAAGAGAAAGTTACATTTTCAGGTTCATGTGAGATTCTCGCAATTAATACATCAAGTATGCCTTTAATAACTTGAACAGGGAGGCAGGATGACTAGCCTGACTACAGCATATAAGACAGCATAAGAGAATCTAGTTTAATAAGAAGATAAGACAAAATAAACTTTTCTAACTTTAGGTGAGGGCAAAGGGTAATACCTGTGAACTGATCCAGGTCTTCTGAGAGCTCAGGCAGAGAGGTCTTCTTTACCAGTTGCACACACAGCTTCTTCATCTTCCTCGTGAGGACAGGCAGACGGGCTTGGAGAGACGAGGGTTCTTTATCAGATGAGAGTTCCTCTGGACCATCAGCCTGATGCATGAAAAGAGTTTAAATACAAATATGTTATAAAACCAGATACCATATGGGTTCATGATAAGGACAAGAGTTATAAAAAAATAAAAAATAAAATAAAATAAAAAATTAAATATCAGGAAATCCTCTAGAATTCAAGATGAAAGAAATGATCTCATAGGTAAAATAATTGCTTTTAAGATGAAAGTTACATTTTAAAATGACAGTTTGAACTGAGCTATTTCAGCTTGAGATTACGTTACCTGCAGATCTCTGCCCTTTCCAGGCAGGGCACCTCTCAGTGCTCGGTGAACCCTGTGCAGAGGAGTCTCCTCAGGCTGTGAGCCCACATCATCCATGCTGCTGCTACTGCCCTGCTCCACCAGACATGGTGCACACGGCTCCTTTAGTGCTGCCTCAAACTTCTTCACAAACTTAAACAGGGTCCTGATCACAGACACAATATCATAACGTTATTTTTTTAAATCATTACAGCCAGTTTGAGGTCTGTTGCCTTAGCACTACGTTAAATATACATGTTACATCAAGTCTGTTGAGTGCTGGAATGTAACAAACATTTTGACATATCAAAAATAATGACAATATCATGTTGATGATGTGATTAAGCTGAAGATACACTACCTTTCAAAACTTTGGTGTTGGTAAGATTTTTGGTAAGAACTTTATAAACTAAAATAACTAGCTCTGACAGACAGCCCTACGCATCGATTTACACAACACCAGCCACAAATTAGAAGTCTAAAAACGAGAATTTTTAAAGAGAAATGTCAGAGGATTTTGATATAAGAGAAGAGGAGCTTGAGTTTGTTGCCCAGACCTATTTGTTTGAACCGCGAGAAGCGCCAAAGCTTACGCTACGCCTACATCCGATGTCATATATCACATCACGGGTTACTCTTTTGGCGTAAGTCAACTTGTGTAGACCGTGTGCCGGAAGCTAGCTAGCTTTTAGTTTATAAAGTTTTAAATATGGATATTTTTCTTACAAAAAAGGCCTTTATTAACCCCCTGGAGTAGTAATGTGGATTACTTTTATGATTGATGGATGCACTTTTTTAGAAATCAGGACCGCTATTCACTACCATTATAAATCTTGAAAGAGCAATGATACTTATGAACTCCTGTTCGTCTGAGAGAAGATAGTCATGTACACCTAGCATGGCTTGAGGGCGAGTAAATCATGGGGCAATTTTCATTTTGGGGTGAACTAGCCCTTAGTCAATCACTCTCACCTGTGCGTCTTCTCCACTGACTGCTTAATGGACCAAAAACTGACATCATTCCACTTGGAGATTTTGACAAAGTCCTATATGTATCAAGATAAAGATTACATCAAATCAATAAGAGACAGGAAGACATTACTACTGACATCACTCTTGCCTGCTGTGGTGTTTGGTGCACCTACTTTGAGCTCTTTCTCTATAGGAGACCTCAGCTGGGTGATCTTGGTCTGGATGCTCTCTGAGAACTGCGTGTAGTATTTATAGAGATTCCACAGCAAACTGCAGAGTGACTCTGTGAGGATGAAAGGTATCAACATCATATTGTTGTCTCCATGTTGGATATGGATGCTGCAATTCAAAGGTCATGAAATCACTCTGAAGTACATTTTAAAGATCCCTTGAAATCGAAATTGTACATTTGCAGCATTTAGTCCATGTGTGTTAGTGGTCTGTATGCTAGCCTACTCATAAAAGTTGACAAAATAAACAAGAGAACATTCTCTATTCTCTTACCATGTCCTTCCTGTTTAGGAGCCAGCAGGACGTGGCAGTGAAAACCAAGCAACATGGACAAGCGGACAGAAAACTCTCCTAAGGTGGAGCCTTCTATGAAGGCCTGCAGTGTGGATGAGACTGACGAGAGGGAAAGATCCTCCACACCATCATCTACTGGACAAAAAAAAAAGTGTGATCCAATGCAAACGTGATATATTGGAATTACTAATTGTACAATACAAAGTAGGAGGAGAAATAGTTTTACTACTACATATATAAAAGTGCATGTCGCTCACCATGTCTGTTGTCTGTCCTTTGCTCCTGTAGGTATTTCTCTATGAGTTGGTAGATGGACAACCAATGCTTGGTTGAATTCTCAGCGTGGCGCATCAGTGCGTTATCAAGGCTGCTTGACCAGCAGCTGCGGAGATACAGTAGTTGAAACCAGTTAGACCATTATGTCGCAGACTAACAGGCTTTAACCACTATTAACAAGTAGTCACTAGACTACTTACCTGAGCTCAAGTTTTCTCCACTGAATGATAAGTTGTGTGATAGCTTCCAGCTCATTCCTTAGAGACACTGTACGGCTAGCATTGTTTTCCCAGTCCTGTGAGTAAAAATGACAGAAGAGCTGCTTTCAAACTGATATCATGGCCTAAGATGTGCACAAATGGCCTGTAAACTACTGACTAATGTTTTAAGGATATATGTGCATGAACTGATTCCTCTACCTGTGCTTTGCTCAGCAGGATCTCCAGACCATTTAGGAACTTTGCCAGAGGGCTGGACAGACTGAATGCTAATATCCTCTCTACCACAATGGTGATCTGTGACACATAATACAATAAGGAGGTGTTAAGAGATGACATTTGAGAAATAGTCAAAAGAGCTAGTTATCAAGGAAACAGACTTTCAATTAAGTTACATCTCAAATGTTAACTAAACCAGGGGTTTCAAAATATTCAATTTTATTATAACTGTCTTTTATATTGTTACTATACTGAAGCCAAAGCTAATTTGTTCTGTTCAAAAGATTTTTTTAACATTTCAGTAGTTTTATTGAGCAAGGATGCATTAAAGTGATTAAAAGTGACAGTAAAGACATTTATAATGTTACAAAAGGTCCCTCGGTGGCCTCAGGAAAACGAATAGTGGGCGAATATTGGCATGTAGATGTCTTCAGGCCAGGACTATTATCAAACATGTGAAGTTTGGGGCAGATCGGACATTGTATACCTGAGTTAAAACAACGTCCTGTTTCGTGGCGTAAAACGCATACATTAGCACTTAGCCATGTTTTGCTTGATTTAATGTGTTTCTAGTATGTTTGGGACTTGATGGCATATTTAAATGTGTTTCTGGGAGGGAATTAGAGTGTAAAGTATGCCATTTCCTATTGCCAGCAGGTGGCGCTATGACTAACTAATATTGGCATGTAGATGTCTTCAGGACAGGACTCTTATCAAACATGTGAAGTTTGGGCCAGATCGGACATTGTATGCCTGACTTACAACAGCTTCCTGTGTCATGGCGAAACATCAGATTTTGTCAGGCCACCACGGACACGGCCTTCAGGGAAAGCTCAAGATCTTCGCAATTTAACGTCGCAAAGGCCTTTAGATTAGACTGTGCAAATATGACGTTGATCTGATACAATCTCTAAGAGGAGTTTGTTAAAGTACAATGTCTGGAAATGGCAAAATTTGCAACAATTTTGCAAAGAAAATTCTAAATATCTCACTTCCTGTTGGTTTTCAGATTTCGTACCAGGAGACTTTTTTGTAGGTATTGGGCTGTTACATGTGTCTACCACTATCGAGCCATTTTGCCACGCCTAATTCTGAAACCCATATCAGACATTTTCACCACTTTTGACGCGTGTGCAAAGTTTCGTGAGTTTTCGAGCATGTTTAGGCCATCAAAAATGGGAGAAGAATAATAATAGGCTGAGCAATTCCAATAGGGTCCTCACACCATCGGTGCTTGGGCCCTAATAATATTTTACAATATAACAGTTTTACTGTATTTTGGATTAAATAAATATAGCTTTGGTGAGCATAAGATACTTTTTTTTCTCTTAAATTGTCCCTGCACCCCAATTTCAAAACTCCTGAAGTAGATCTTTGCAATGACAGCAATAGTAACAGCCACTCCCACCTGAACAAGAGCAGGGTGTTCGGGCCAGTCGTTGAGGCGCTGTTTCACAGCTTTACTCAGCTGTTCTAGCGCTGGCAGACAGATCCGGGCCTGACTCATGTTAGGCTCTATGTAGAAGTCATACGGCCCATCATTCTGCAGAATCAGTCCAGCTGGACCCCCTGAACCACTGACTGTGTTTTGGAGCAGAGTGCTGAGGAGGAGCTGGGAGCCCATCAACTTAGGGTCCACTTCACAGTCTGAGAGAGAAGGGGAGAAACAGGGAAAGGTTAGATGATGAGATATGTAGGGGGCTTTGGTTTTCTGATCTACATAAATGTTGCCTTCATACCCATTAGATGGTAGAAGCGGGCTATCAGTGGAGCTGTGATTTGATAGGATGAAACCAGGGCACTGATGTGGAGTTTGGTGTGATTGCTTGGCGAGTTGGGCTGGTACCAAAGTGACTGAGCGTAAGACAAGCAGAGTCTCTGATGGACCTGAACCACTGTGCTCATGCTGCTGACCAACAGGAAGCTGTTCTCACTAGACTCCTCTATATCTGCATCGTCGTCGTCCTCTATGATTATTGGCTGATCAAGACTAGGTTCTGCAGTGATATCAGAAAAATCCTGTGGAGAAAACACATTATTGGCCAAAGTACAAGCTCCTACTGATCTGACAACAATGGAAAGGGCAACAAAACACGCAAATGTGTGTGAACATATTAAAACCCACATAAAAACAGATGACTGGTTAAGTCCATGTTTACCTTGTGGTAGGAGGGAAAAGAGCGTCTGAACTCTCTCTCCTCCTGCTGGTCCTCTGTAAGGCCTGTCCCGTGCAGACGAGAGCGGCTGCGATACAGACTGGCTTTCATCTGCTCTTTTTCTCTCACTTTCTTCTCCTGCTCATCCCATTCATTCACTATAGCCTGAACAAAACACAGTCAATATCACAAAATTGTTAACATCACAACATAGCTTGCTCACAAAAAGTTGCTTTGTGACTATGTATCATGAAAGGCACTAAACAAATAAATTCAACTGAAAGTTTCTCTTGGAGTAAATATTTTCCTGAATAGATAATACATTTCTTGGTTTTAAAACAATTAACGGTAACACTTTATTTTACAATGCCCTTGTTACACATGTTAAATGTAGTTACTATAGTAATAACTGTAAATTATGCAATTACATGCAACTAACCCTAAACCAAACATAATCCATAACCCTATAGTAAATGGATTAATATTACTCTTAAATACTTAAATGTATACACCTTAAAATAAAGTGTAACCCAATTAACAATAAAAAAAAAATGTGTATATAAACTAACTATATTATTATTATTAAAAGTATAACTATTTTCTACTAATATATATATATATATTATATATATATATATATATATATATATATATATATAGAGAGAGAGAGAGAGAGAGAGAGAGAGAGAGAAATAAAAACAAAAATCACAAAAACTAAAGTAAAATTAAAACTAAATCTGAAAATATAAAAATAAAAGCTAATTTAAAATATTAATAAATAATATATAAAATATTAAAATAACACTGATATATACACATTATGTATTTATTTATTTGTTTTAATAAAAAGTTTGACACCACAATCAAATTAAAATCTAATTGAAATTAAATTCGAAATCTTTTAGACTTTCTCCTGTCATGTTCTTGACACAGGTAATATTGTTTGGGATTCTGTACTTCATATCTCACCTGGCAAACATGTCTGAAGAGTTTTTGTGTCTCTGCACTGAGATGTCCGGCACTCAACGTGTGACTCTGTATGTACAGCAGCGCATTCAACAGCAACAATGCATGATCTGGGATCACGCGGCTGACCTCTGTCGCTGGCAAATGCTTTCCCAGGCCTTTTAGCATATGCATGCATTCCCTTGAACACAGGTAGTCTGCACAGGCCAGATCAGAGGATGCCACTGGACTTGGAAAAGCTAGCATAGTGGACACGAGACGCGTCAGACCCGGTTGGGCAGTCATTGAGGAGGACACCTGAGACGCCAAGAGTCGCATGCCATGCTGCACCTGCAGAATTGCTGCCCTCAGAGGCACCACCACATCAGGATAGAGTGGGTACTCCTCCAACAACCGCTGGGAAAATCGGTGCTGTGAAGCCTGCCAGACGGCCTCCTCCTTCAACAAACCTTGAATCCCCAACCTGGATTTTGGCCCAGGGGCATGTAAGGCCTTCAGGAGGTGGGAGAGCAGGTCACCCACTGCAGCTGGCTGGCCGATGCTGCACAGGTAGTGCTGGAGTTCCTGATACAGGTGACCGTACTGGGGGTCAGGGGGGCGGCAGGCTTGTTTACGACTCAGTTCACAAATCTGTTCCTTCACCTGCTGCATACGGATCCACAAGTACCTAAAACACACGGAAATATCAAGTTTTCAACATCAAACTGGAAGTCTGTAGGGATAAACTGTTATTGAAATTCTTGCTAACACAGATAAGCAAATATTTTTTTTCTCTTCTGTCTGATAACCGATAAAAAATAAACTAAAAACGAAAATTATTTTAAATGCGACAAGTGAATAAGATAAATGTACAGTTCAAATGGATTTTTGATTTTAAGGCCGGTTTCACACTGCACGCGTTAGCAGAGCGTATTTTTTTTGGCGCCCATGTTAACAGATTAGAGCATTCACACCACACGCAGAGTCTATGCTCACGCTGAATTAAAGCCACAGTGGATTGTTCTTGATCAAAATTGACCTGATTAACATGAAAAATAACACATTTCACCATGAAATCATGTAGTGAAGTGTTCCGTGTGTTTCACAATCACCATATGACATCCAGCGCTGTGAAAAAAAAAAAAAAAAAATACACGAAAACACATCACTGCCAGAAGTTTTTGCCCAAACTTCAAAGGCCCGTTTAAATTATTAAAACTAGAGGCATATCTTAACTTTAAGGTTACTTTTATCATGTAAACTACTTAAATACAGCATGTTATATGCATATGTATTTGGGACAGAGGGGAACACGGTTGCATTCTCAGCAGATATATGCTGCCCATCATAAATCAAAGCACGAGACAGACAGGGGTCGGAGGAGAACACCGGAAAAGGTGACAGAATGTACGATATTTGTTTGTATTTGCAATACACACGCCACGGGTCAGCTGTGCGCGACAAACGCTGGCAGTGTGAAAGCACAACGGGCGCGCGCTTCTGTGCTGCCACCGCACTGCTTGCGCGTGCAGTGTGAAACTGGCGTAAGATTTCATAAAAATTACATTTAACCGTTATTCAATTATTTATTTTTTGTTATTTTACCGTTATTTTAGTTTTTAAAGATTCACTTGAAGTATTACATGACAGCAAAGGTCATCTAAATGTAAAAATAGGGGAGATGAGCATGCACAATTAAAAATCCAATATCGGTTGACAATGGCTGAAAAACTGCAACTGCCCACCGCCCACCCCTCCCTTTCGAAGCACATAGAGAAGCTATGGTGGCCGACACAGGACAAAGATGTCATCGTCTGAGACAGCAGAGAGTAGCTAGCGTGCTGTAGAGCAGTTTGTCCGTTTAGGGCTACTGTACTGCTCACTGTAAGGGGACCCGCGGTGTATGGAGATAGAAATGACTCATTCTCAGGTAATAAAAACATAACGGTTAATTATGTAAGGTCTTTATACACCACTGAAAACATATTTATGTATATTATATTGCATTTCTGTCAATAGATCCTCATAAATATTACACACTGCACCTTATAACAAATTAAATTAAATATCCAATATCAGTTGATACTGACTGAAAATCTCTAATATAACTCTATTGTAACTAATATGGTACAATATCTTGTGCATTCGTTTAAAATGGCTGATATTGGCTGAAAATCTCGAATATATCAATCGATAACTGAGATGGTGCCAATATCTTGTGCATCCATACAAATCTACGTAGTATGTTGTAAAAACAGGGGAATTTAAACAATTAAATATTTCAATATCAGTTGGTGCTGACTGAAAATCACCAAAATCAGCCGACAACTAATATGGTACAATATCTCGTGCATCCATTTAAAATTGCGTTGTAGGCTGTACCGGAAGTGATGGAAGCTGGATGTTTTGTTACCTGATGCGAGGATGCTGGAAGCTGTCAGTTGTGCTACTCTCCTCAAGCTCCGCCCCTGTGAGCAGCTGTGAGGAGAGACTCCGTCCTCTCCACTCTTCCTGTAACAAAGCAAGCTGAGAGACACAAAGACAGTCATCTTAAGGCGATTTGCATTTGCAGATGAAAGGTTGCAATAGATCAATAGAATGTCACAAAATCAGCCACTTGCGAGCTTGTCTCACCTCCTCTTGTGCATAGCGGAGTTTATACCCCCTTTTTACCGCAGGGTCAAAAATTGTTTGTGGAGCCCAAACTTGGATTTGCAGCAGACCCATATTCACCCAGAAAACTCCAGAGCGGGCAAGCTGGACCGAATTTTGTGCCCGGTTGTGTGCAAACTGCGTCAAGCATGTGACTAAGGTATCCAGAAAGCCCTCTGGGAGCAGGTTTTCAGGCAAGCCTTCTCTGAGGGCGATCTGAATCTCCTGGGCAGCACCAATGGGGTCCTGGCCTTCAGTTAGACTGTCACAGGATTCTGTATAGCTCTCCTGTAAACCTGGAGACAACAGCTCAGAGAGCGACTGCAGCTGTCTACGCAACACAAGTCCTTGCAACCTACAGTCAGTTAATCTACAGAGAATGAGAGAAGGAATGAGAGAATTAAAATCATAAAAAATTAATCATTGCACAACAGAAATGGCAATAAAAATATAGTTTGTATAAAAAATACAATATATTTAAATGAATATTATAATAATTACAATACCGTACTGTATTAAAATTTTCAAAATTTAGCATGACATGTATCCATGCTTCTTAACTAGGTATGATATGTGGTCTCTACCTGAAGTCAGCAAGCTCAGGCATAGCCATATTATCCCAGATCACAGCACTCAGATCTTGTAGCTGCCCGGTTCTCTCTCTCCACTCGCCCAGGGTCACTCGTGAAGATGATAGGAAGTGTGACCCTGATGGATCCCATCGGCCGCCAGCATCAGTGTTGCTCAGAACTCCCAACATGCAGCGGGACCACACTGCACGACTCAGCATGCCAGGACCCTTCATCAACAAACATCATATCAAGGTTATTTATACATGTTAAATACAAATTTTAAAAAGCACTTATAGTGTTTTTATCTCTTCCTCCACACACACACACACACACCGTATCAGATGGTCCCAACAGTGATCTGGAGTTCATGTGCTCCTCAGGGTTCAGTGGATTCCACTTCAGCCAACGGTCAGGGTCAGAGGTCACACTGCTGCTCCATAACGCTGCCAGTGTCTCAGACAGCAGCTCACACCACACCAGCGGCAGCTCCTCCACAGGCTGGTGAGGGAATTAAAACAAAAATGAAAACTGAGATGAAATTCAATTAATATTTAAGTCTCTAGTGAAGCATGTGATTCTCAGTAGATGGAGAAAGGATTTTTTTTTATAGATAATTAATTTAGAAGTCAAACGGTCATTCATAATAACACCAGAATGATTGTTAAGAAGGTGTTTTGACAGACCCTCTCAGTGCCTAGCAGGAACCAGAGAGGCTGCAGCTGTCGGATGTTCATGGGCGTCGACTGCATACAGAAGCGCAGATGGTTAGAGAAGGACCTGCGCAGACCATCTTCTGCCTTCTTATTGCCTCTGTAGAGCAGAATATACAACACAATATGAATAAAACATTACATAGAACGCCTTATTAACAGCCTACAAGATCCGACTTCTTTGAAAAATCAAGTGCCAATTTCAAGTTTTGTTGTTAACTAAAACTATTAATCATCATTTTCTTTAATTGAAATAAAGCTGAAATAAAATAAAATGTTAATAATAGATGAAAAACTTTAACTTAAAAAAAGAAAGAAAATTAGAAATGTTGCCTTATTTAATAAAATAAATGTAAGTTTAAGTACTAAGATTATTAAAACTTAAACTGAAATAAAAAACTAAATGTAAAGTAATATTAGAACTATATCTATTAATAGAAATAATAGAAATATATCTTCTATGGAATGCAATGATAAAATGTCCTGCCTGCCTGTCAACATATGTATTTTTATACCTCCACGCACCCTGCACAAGCAGACATCACACGTCTTCAGCACGTTCAATGAGGCAATGCAGCTGCCTTTTACAGTTCCTCCTGAACCAAAACAACGAGCTAATACTGCGTTCACGCCATGTCATAACCCTAATTACAAGATGGCAACCTGTGACTTTCTACCCGGAGCTGTTCACATCCTCAGACTCAGATTTATGCGTTTCTAAGTCAGCACTATCAATGCCGAAATGAATCTACAGCAGTCAGGTGGTTCAAGTAAGAGCTCTGTAATTTGTTTACATTCATCATGTAATGTTATGTGCTTTGAGACATGAGGTAATTTAACACAGTCTTGTGATGCTTTGAAGACTATGCTTTGTGTTTTGGAGAAGGCGTGGCTTTGGAGATGCTCTGAAGGGAGGGTGGGATCTTATGCTTTCAAAGCTAGCTTGCTATTGCTAGCCTCTCTGAAATTGCCTACCCTACCTTTAATAATTTGATAGAGAAACATCATCATACCCGGGTGTGACTGACAGGTACAGTAGGTCTGTGGTGACTTTCATCTGGTTAAGTACCGCCAGCTCTTCCAGTGCTGGCCACAGTTGAGCCCTGCGTGCAAGCTGCAGTAACACCTCCCTGTCTGGTGCGGCACTGTCTCCCACTTCCTCCTCATTATCATCAGACAGAGAGTCCAGCAGGCCACAGGAAGCCATATGACCCTGCTGCTGATCCACACAGCTCACAAGCCTCTCCAGGACACCTGGATAGAAAGATTAGTACATTTTGTGTTATTAATCAAAGAGGGTCTGTGTTTGCCTGGTCGTATGGTCTAGCACTACAACTTCAAGCCCAAAATTCTTAAGAATTACTGTCAAAATTGAAAGGTAACCTTCTAGTCCAAGTGACTAGTTTACCTGAGTTCTGAGGCTCCAGCAGGAGGTTGGCCTGAAGCACCAGACCCCAAGCTTCCAGCAGAGCCTCTTTTGAGTCAATTCCCATGGCCACACCACGGAGACGAGACACCTCTTGTTTCCATAGTGATGCAAGGCTGTTGTCGAGGCGCAGGTCCCTAACATCCAAAGCCCTGCACAGCACTCGCAAACGGGCTGCACATTCAGCCACCGCCTCCAGCTGCACAGAAAAGATTGTGGGATTATTTTAGATCAGTTAGAATGGAGGACTAAAATAAAATACTTCTGATACTTTTGATAGAATTTCTCCATTTATTTTTGGGCACTTATTTTTATTAGACACTACCATTCAAAAGTTTGGGGTCAGTAAGATTTAAAAAAAAAAGAAAAGAAATTAATATCGTTTATTCAGAAAGAACACATTAAATTAATCACAAATGACAGTAAAGGCATTTGCAATGTTACAAAAGCTTTCTATTTCAAATAAATGCTGTTCTTTCTAACTTTATATTAATCAAAGAAAAAAATGTATTATGATTTCCACAAAAATATTAAGAAGCACAATTTCCAACACTCATAATAAATTATAAGAAATGTTTCTTTAGCACCAAATCAGCATATTAGAACGATTTCTGAAGGATCATGTGACACTGAAGTAATGACAAATTATGTAATGGAATGTAATAAAATAAATACGTTTTTAAAATATACTGAAATAGAAAACAGTTATTTTAAATTGTAAAATTGTGTTTTTAATCTTACAGACCCCCTGAAATTTTGAACACTAGTATATGTATATATATATGTATATTATATATATATATATATATATATATATATGTATATTATATATATATATGTATATTATATATATATATATATATATATATATATATATATATATATATATATATATATATATATATATATATATATATATACACACACACTTTTTAAAATAACTTTTAATTTAAGTGAACTTAATTCAATCTTCATATAAAACCATTATAATAAATGTCATATTTACCTGTGGCCTTCATATATAATCAATATACAGAAATTGAATAAAGTTCAAAATTGAAACACTATAATCTATAAATTAAATATAGATTAATTCTTATTAAAGCTACAATTTTCTCTGTTCCCTTTGTTCTTTGATTAACATTAATGACAGAATTACAGCAACTAGTTTATTAGGCTGCTGTCACTTTATATATATATGTTCTAAATATTCTATATATTCTATATATTTGCCTAACCTTGAATGGTAGTGGCTTTCCTAATGTCTTCTGAATGCCCTTTAGAGCAGAGGCCACAGCCACAGAGCTGGAAAGTGTGTTCTGGATGGCCGTGGAGATGGTGTGTAATTCCTGTTGGCCTCTGAAACAAACATACATATATACATATAAACAAACACTAAAGAGAACATTACATTAAGGATTTTTAACATGTAATAACGGCATTACTCACTCATAGTCACTATCCCCCATCAAAAGCTGAGGCAGCCGCAAAATTAAGTTTTTGTGCACCCACTGCCAGTGCAGGGACAGCACACACACGCCCCGTGTATCCGCAGACAGAGAGTTGCACACAAGCCAGAAACGATCCCTCCACTGCAGCAGCTGCAGGATCTGGACACACAATCACATCAATGTAAACCAACTGCAGAACAGAGCATTGTGGCTATAATGAAACCGCTCTGAGGAACAAGGTTCTAACCTCAAACATGAGGTGGTCAGAGATGTAGGGCTGGCCCGACTGCATAGCTTGCAGTACGAATGAATCCCACAGGTCAAAAAATGAGCGCAGGTGGACCAACACTGGATGAGGCAGGTGGCCTATGTCCACCGTCCCTATAAAACCCAAACATATAAAATAGTCACATACCACCTAGTATGTTCATGTATCCTAATATTGGCGGAAGTGTGTGAGTACCTTTTGAGAAGGCAGTGGCAAGTCTAAGGGCGCTGTTATGAGGTGAGCTGTTTCCAGCACTGCTGTTAATAGCTGCTCTCTCCTCTCGGTCCATCAGCAATATGATTCTTTCGAAACATAAAACATAATACATATAATGTTTGCTACAAAATCATTCCAGTAAAACAGAATAAGGACTTACCTGTTGGCAACAGCGTTTAGTGCTTCCATGAATTCCATGTATCTCTCCTCATCCTCAAAGTTGCAGGTGTTGGCCAAGATGTCCAAGTACTGCTTGTTCCAGCGCATGTCTACCAAAATCCTGTAGTCATCTGATCAAGAAAGTAATTTTACAAGTTCGACTGAATATTATAGGTTTGAATATGAGTGAGTATTCCAGAGTAAATGTTAAAGGGGACCTATTATGCAAAATTTTAACATAAATGTGTGTTGGCAGTGTGTGTACACAACCACCCTATAATGGTAAAAATCCACCACTCCTCTTTTTTAAATTATGAGCAGTGTGTCTCAGAATAAGCCATTTGCAGTTTCTATGCAACGTGAAGTCACATAAGAACTTAGTTTAATACTTACAGGATGCGCTGTCTGACATCCAGCTTTCTATGCGTGTGCTTCGGATATGTGCGACACCTGAGATTCATGTTACTTAAACTTATACTGAGACTTATTATCTTGTCAAAAGGGGCATTAAAGGTCCCCCTTTAAAGGCCATTAAGTGGCATTCTTAATGCATTTAACTTCCATTATGTGATTGACTTTATAATGAACCACAGTGTTTAGCAGAAAATAATATAGAGTGGATCTTTTATCTATCAGTACTTGAATGAATTGTTGAATTGTTTGGTCATTTGGATTGATATTATATCATGATATTGTTTTTCCCTACTCACACGGCTTTAGTTAGATCAGCAGAAAGTTGTTTAAAAGGCAGAGATTATTATTATTATTACATTTTGATGGAAGTTACATTCACTGATTATTAGTGCACAGTTAGACCATTGAAAACAAGGTTGATTATGAATTCTTTAAGTGCATATATATGAGAGTTTATATGTACCTGTGCTGTGTGGCTGCAAAAGCTCTGCTAGACTTTTGCCTTTCCCAATGAGCTTGCTGCTGAATACGGCCTTCAGCGCTGTGCATCCTGCCTCCAACTGCATCAGAGCTGCATCTGCAAACACAAACATGATCTTAGTATGACTGTGACAGATAAGCACTCAAGTAGTATGGCTATACATTAAAAGGCATTATTTTTCCTATACAGCCTACCTGGTGCATGTTTGTAAGTTTTGGTAAGGTGGGAGAGCCAGCTGGTTCTGAGAACCCAGTCACTGTGAGAAGCTCTTTCTGTCAGTATTTTAACTGCTGTCGGGAGGAGGCGCAATGCATTCTCAGCACCTCCGTCCAGTCCTCCACCTCCAGAAAACTGCAGCCCATCCAGTACAGCACCACTCTGCATCGCCCTCTGCAGGTCAACTAGGCTCAGTGGACGATTCCTGAATCGGTAAAAGATTATACAAGGTTATTGTTGTTAAAGTTCGTAACTTTTTTCGTGTTCAAAATTCCTGCATGACTCGTCATAGACATAAACAGAGAGAAGCAGCTCCGGCTACAATGTTCTTCCGCAAGACACATGCAGTTGTTGTTTATGTTATGGAGTTAAGTTATGGACTGCAGCTTTAAAGGGATAGTATAAACTATCCCTTTAACTACAAAAAAGTGAAAGCATAATTTGCTAATCAGCTCAAAACCAAAAAATAATTCATTGTTATGGTTCAGTTATTATTGCAGTTCAGCTAGCTGTTTTATCTATTTACCAAATAAATAAATAAATAGATGAACATAAAATACTGATTTGAGCTTAAATAATTTTATTATGTGAAATATAAGAAATATACATAAAGAAATATACAGAAAAAAAAACAAAACTAAACTGAAGCTAGAAAAAAACAAAACAAATTGAAATTGTAATAACTTTAATGAGCACAAATATTAGTTAATCTCAAGATTAGTAAATCTCTAATGAAGTGGCTGATAATAAAGAACAAAATTATTTGTATATATAGTTCTGACCTTTTTCCGTAAAGGCTGAGAGTGTTGAGACAGTACAGGAGGACCTGTCCGTCTCTCTGGACACTGGAAAAACACGAGTCCTCAGTGCACAGCAGGGCTGAGGGGATGCGGTCAGGCCACACGCCCGCGCACAGCAGCCCACTGCCCCAGTCCTCGGAGTCCAGCACTGCCAACTGCCTCTCTATGACTTCCTGTGCCAGCTGAGACAAGATGTGAAAGGTGGGGTTGATGGGGCATAATTTGAGGGATTATGGCATCATATATCTTCGCTTGTCATGTTTAATGAAAAATGTCTATGAACCTGCTGGTTAGCAGTGGTGCGCTGACAGAAAGCATAAGCCTCTCCACAGGCCTGTAGAAGGGCACTGGGCAGATCCACACCCCTCTGGAGCTGACCAGACAACAGAGATGCAGCATGGAGCAGAGATGACATGGATGACGCAGGTGAGTCTAGAAGATGTTAAAGAGAGAATAGCCGTTAACCCTTAAACGCATACCCCAGGACGTCATTCACTACCCTCCCCCTCAGTTAGACATCAACTTTCTAAGTATTCTTCAATCTATTCATTATGATTAATTATATAATAATAATAAAAAAGATATTTAAAAAAAAAAAAGTGTATAGTGTCGCTAGCGACCCAAGTATGCAATAGTGCAAGTGTATTTTTTCGGTGCAACAACAACTGAATCTCTGATGACTCAATAAGTGCAATTCACCTTTATTCCTCAAAGTGGCAATGTCTGATACACACTGATGACGAGATGTTTCACTTACTGTTATCAAAGCCATAAAACAAAACAAAAAAACACCTTGAAATGGCTCAGCGATTTACTGCAGAGCAAGTACTGAACGCAATCAAATATTAGTGTCACTGTAACTTAATCGTGGATCTGGTTAAGCTGTCAGCGATCAAAATATTGATTTTGAAGACGTTGAAGACAATAGTTTTGAGAATATTTGAGCTCATGAATATGATCAGCCATGTGCTGAATGTACTGGGAAAATGAGCTCTGACGATGACAGTGATGATAGTAAAAAGCACCTGCTTAAATCGAACTCTTCCACGTTCCAAAAGTAACTTCTTTTGTAATTGTTATTTTAATATCAGGAGAGTTTTATACTATGGCGGAAGTTAAACATCCATCAGTGTTAGATATAGATATAGAGTCGCTAAAGACTTGATTATGTAATAATGTTTGGCAAAACATTCATGCATTTAAGGGTTAAAACATCACTAAA
The DNA here is from genome assembly GCA_039654625.1 of Rhinogobio ventralis. Lineage (NCBI taxonomy): Eukaryota > Metazoa > Chordata > Actinopteri > Cypriniformes > Gobionidae > Rhinogobio > Rhinogobio ventralis. Next base: position 5,681,277 of record CM077210.1, on the reverse strand, counting down.
ACTCTGAACAAAAGTTATTAAATCACAGACGCACCCCATATAGTCTTCTTGATTTCTGAATGAATGGAGATGAGCAGGTCACACACACAGTCTCCCGTCACACCCAGGGTGTGCAAAACCATCTTTAGATCCTGAGTGTCCCAGCACACACCCTCATGCTCGCCAGGGATGTAGATCTCAACACCGCGGTTCCTCATGGCTCGAGAGATTTCCCCGTGTGTGGGATCCATGGTGAGGAACAACCTGGGTCACAGTGTGAAATAGGATTGAGCAAAAGCAAAGAGTTTCACATATCTGTACATTCACATGGCAAAATGATGCTGGAAACAGTTTAGCTGTAAGTGGTGATGGTTCATGCTTTGATTGTACCTGAAGTTAGGGTGGGGGGTGATGGTGGGTGTGGTTCCATCAATAATTCCTCGTTCATTAATGGTTAATGACCCGCCAGGCTCCAGGAGGGCGTTGAGTCGATCCAACACTGAAGGGCTGAAACACACATACATAGTTAATTTAAGAAATTTCATATTACATGGTTAACGTTATGCTAGTTTCATGTCTTTTATCACTCTGCACTGTTTAAGTTACTTAAAACTCAAATCAATATTTCAGGACCATTTATTGAATTTTTCTATTTAAATTAAATCTAATTTGATAAGTAGCCTTTAAATTAGACCATTATAAGATAATTTCCCATGTTTTATTTTTCAGTAATGAGTGTTATGCCAGCAGGTCGCTACAAATCAAGTTTACTCAACCGATTCATTAAAACAAAGACTTGACTGAAATTAGTCATATTATTCTTTATTATAATGTGTCTACAAATCTACTATGAGACTCCAAAAAGACTGTTTAAGCTCTTTAATCATTAAAAACATCTGACCTGCAGAAGTTGACATTGTCCATGAGTAACCAGTCTCCAGCCTGCAGTGCCTGAACTAATGTCCCATCCAGCCACTCAAAGCCCCCGTGAGTCCAGCCGTCCTGCATCTGAGCCAAACGCTCCTTCAGTAGAGTGAAGTCCATCTGCAGCTTTGACATGTCTGCAGGGGACAATCAAAGATTATATGACACTCAAAGAGTTAAATGTAAATGTAATGTTCAAACCATTTTATTGATGATTACTGTTGGTTAGCCAAAGATTTTACAGGACTGACAAGTCAACAAGCAGAATTCACATTTGAATGTTTGAAATGTTTAAATTCTCAAGGAATATACAGGACAAATACTCAGTAGTGTAGTGTCTTTACCTGTTAAGACCTTGAGTTTAGTGTTGAGTTTGTGCAGCAGAACAATAATGACCTCCAGTTTGTTTAAAGCCTCAAATGTGACCATGCCCTCTGTGGTATCCAGACCCTCCTCTCGCAGCCAGCGGCGGAAAGTGCTCCATGTGCTCAACAGAAACTCAGTGTCCTGCACCGCACCGTCCAATGACATCAGACCTCGCCTGGTCACCATGGCAACCACATAGTCCATGCTCTCCAAGACCTGCTGCCACGGCCGTATGATGTCCACCTAAAACAGATCACCAGGTTAACAAAAAACACCAAGCTAGTGAAACGATCATCTTGCCTGTCATTTCCAACTGACCTGCTCAAAGCCGCCCAGCAGCTCTGTTGTGTCCATGGCGCTGTTCATGGCCATAACCCTCAGTCTGTGTCCCGTTAACAGTGCAAGCAGATGCACGAGACTGCTCTTTCCACTCGCAGTGGGACCCACCAGTATGACCATCCACCCCATCTCCACACACTTCATCAGTGCCTCCAGAGGGCGCAAAGAATAATGGGTAATCGACAGAGGAGGATCCAGAGCAATAGGTGCCCCTCCACTACGCTGCAGAACTGAGTAACCCAACTGCATATGTGTGACAGAGAGAAAGAGATATTTTCACACCCGATGTTTCTTAAGACTTATAATATAATTTTATATTATAGATTACAGGTTAAGGGTTAAAAAAAAGAAGATTATCTGTCATTTTTATAATTACCTTTTTTTCTTCTTCATTTTTAATGTAAAGCATGTATTGTACCATTGTATATAAAATGTGCTATATAAATAAATGTGCCTATATTATATTTATTATATAATATTATCACTTCTAATGTTTCTTAAAATGTATATTATAATAATGTAATTCCATATTATCGATTACAGATTAAGGATTAAAATAAACAAAATAAAGACTAAAACATATAATACATTATATTATATTATAATATATAATTTTATTTTATATTAATTATATTATTTTATGTTATATTATATTCTCACATCTAATGTTTCTTAAGATTGATATAATAATATTATTTTAGATTACAGATTACAGATTAAGGGTTAAAATAAAGACTAAAACAAATATATTTATTATATTACATTACATTATATATTTCTGACCAACCTGCAAGTTCAAAGGGGTGATATGAAACTGCCTAGAGCCCATGTAAGGCTCAAAGTCTTCTCCAAACACCTTCCTAAACACTGCTAACACCTGAGAAAGGAACATATATTATTGATCAACAGCCACATGTTCATGTCTCCTTATAATGAGAGATAAATGGTATTGTGGCTACCTGAGCCTTGTCTGCCTCTGTCCTCATGCGGTCTGCATACACAAGTCCAACATGCTGCCCAGGGTTGAAGAAGCCTGGTGATTGGTCTGTCTGCATCAGCTGACACCAACGGAACAGGTCACGGAGATTAAACTCCCATGGTCCTCCTCTCTGACCCCACTTCCTCTCAATCGTCACTTCTTGGACAAGCTTAGAGAACAAGAAAGTCAAACCTCCTTTGATATGACAGATGAAAGGAATATCTACAAATGTCAATTAAAAGAGCAACAGAAGAACACCACTGGTTATGGGAAGTGTTGTCCACTTACTCGGTTGCTAAACTGCACCATTTTTGAGATGACTGCATTGTCAATGTTAGGAAAGATGGAGTCACCAATGAACTGCATGTCTTCATTGGTTAGTGCATCCACATAAACCTGAATGAGGAAAATACAGATATATGTCTTCAATCATATGTGTATGTTGGTCTCTTATTGTATGACATTTCAGACCATGACCATATATTATAATACAAACTGCTGTAAACATATTGTATATTAATATTCTTTGTTAAACAGATGACCTCTAAAGTCAGAAGAGAAAACATACAGATGACAAAAAAGTCATTAGATCCAAGTTACCTGAGTAAATCTGTTAAGGAAGGACTTGGGAAGGCCTTTGCGTCCTCCTCCCTGTGTAAAAGGGTTTTGGCAGCCGAAGATCTTGGTCTTCTCATGCTGAACATGGAAGCACATGCCCAGCTCAGGGATGTAGATCTCAGCACGATGGTCAAAGCAAGCATTAAGACCTTCCAGCACTGACTGAGAGGCCAGATTCAGCTGTAGATGAGAGGAAAAACATCAGTCAATAAATGTACTACCCAGTTCTCATTTCTGACTGAAAATGTTCATCATTCCATTCCTCTGTACCTCATCTAGGACGATCCAATGTCCAGCCTTCAGCCCAGCAAGTAGAGGACCATCACGCCATGCAAACTCCCCTCCTTTCCCACCTTCCACTGGGAGATCTGTCCCAAATAGATCTGTTACGTCCTGTGCAGAGAGGATACAGCACGATTAAAATCAGCTTTGAAATTATACACTTCTATTCAAAAATTTGTGGTCTGTAAGATTTTTTGAAAACACATTCTCACCAAGGCAGCATTTAATTACAGTATAAACAGTAATAATATAAAATATTATTGCAATTTAAGAAGTTTTCTATTTTAAAATATTCTAAAATGTAATTTATTCCTGTGATGACAAAGCAGAATTTTTAGCAGCCATTTGAAATAAAAATCTTCTGTAACATTATAAATGTCTTTACTGTCACTTTTGATACATTTTTTTACCGTCACTTTTTAATCAAATGCATCCTTGCTGAATAAAAGTATTCATTTTTTAAATCGTATGGTCTCCAAACTATTGAGGAACAGTGTATATAATGTTGATGTTTTTTCCCTTTCCCTTTCCCTTTCGATCTGAATATTTTTGTCATATATCATTGTATGATGTCTGCTGGTTATAAAAAATCTATTAGATTTGGTGTTCTACAGTGCAGTGAGTCTAAGTTTCTTTGACATACAGTTTGTTCAGACAGGTTGATCCTGACAAGATGGTTCCCAGAGGCCTTGGCAAGAGCAGTGACCAGGCTGGTCTTGCCCACTCCAGGTGAGCCCTCGAGCAGTATGGGTCTCTGAAGCTTCAGTGCCCGCAGTAACCTCTGAGCATTCACTGCAGTGGTGCCCGCACTCAAAGCATAGTCCGACAGACTCCTGCCCTCACTCTCAGGACCTGTAGGAAGATCAGACCAAATGTAGCAAACAGAAACCAAAAGTTATATCTGACAAATTAATTTTATATTTTGTTAGATTCCTCACCTGCAGCGATGTAGAAGGGGTCAATTCCAAAGAAGTCTTCACCCCACTGGGGCTCTCTGGGGACACTAGTGTTGTAGACTCGGAGTGCGTCTTGCATCTCCTCATCCAGCTCCGTAATTCTGCTCAGTCTCTTCTCCAGGTACTCCAGACTTGCCTTCCGTGCCACCAGGGCATTCTCTGCTGCTGACACTGTGGTTCCTGGCACCAAAAGAAAAAAATTAGGTCATGGGAATGTAGTATGGGAAGGGATATTAGATCTGTAAATGCAAAAACTGTACAAACTTCAAGGATGCATTAAATTGATCAAAATGACAGAAAGGACATTAATAATGTTACAAAAGATTTCTATTTTAAATAAATGCTTTTCTTTTTATCTTTCTATTCCTCAAAAAATCCACAAAAACATTAAGCTGCACAACAGTTTTCAACTTTGATAATTATCAGAAATGTTTCTTGAGCAGCAAATCATCATATTAGAATGATTTCTGAAGGATCACGTGACACTGAAGACTGAAGGAATGATGCTGAAAAATCAGCTGTGTCATCACAGAAATAAATTACATCTTAAAATATGTACAAATAAAAAAATAAATAAAAACATTTCTTTTAAATTTTAATATAATTTTACAAGCCTTGATAAATCACAACACTTCTTTTAAAATCTTACTGACCCCAAACTTTTGAACGGCAATGTAAATGGCTTTGCAAATGAATTTGCATAAAAACTCATTATTTTTTAAATAAAAAGCAGCTCTTTTTGGTGGTAAATGTGTAACAAAACATGAAAAAAAGCTGTCTTTTTTCTCCCACCTGAGCCGATTCCGTCCACGTACACAAGGCATGCAGCATGAATAAATGCTGTTACAGTGTCCAATCTCAGGTCCCATTCTGGCTCCTCCTCCTCCAGCTCCCCCATGGTCATGAAGCCGTCCTCGTCCCGCTCACATACCGTGTTCATGAAGTTCACCCATGACAGAATGTCTCGCACACTTAGAATACACCGCCGACCAAACTCCTGATTGGTCAGCCAGTCGATGAAGTCCAACATGAGATCTGCTATGTCTTTACCTGGGATGGGAAGAGAGGAATGGCAATGACACGAGACTAGAACAGTGTAGAAGACTGGTTGCAAGGGACAAAAGTTAACTCTACAGTTTTGTGGTAACCATACAAAGACATTTGGCTGTAGACCAATCAGATTCAAATATTCCAAAAGGTGGGAACAAGGCTTGTTATAATTGGTAGCTCTGTGCAGAGCGACTCACCTTGGTGGTCATGCTGGTCCAGAGATAGTCCGGGCCGCAGATTGTGCTGGATGATCTGCATTAGATCATTACGGCTGTTGCTCTGGGGGCACCAAATCTCTGTGAACCTGTTCCTGAGTGCTGGAGACAGCTGTACATATGCAAACACATCAGTGCCACTGGTTGCTTGTTTCTTCGATGCAAACATAATTTTTAAGAGCCCCAACTATGGCTATATTATAACCTCAACATAATATTCTTCAGCCACGCTAATTCTCCATGTACTGACCTCTTTCTTTCCAAAGTCACCTCCAGGGTTCATGGTGGCAACGAGTCGAAACTTCTTTCCGGCAATGATCAGCTCAACATCATCATCATCTCCGCTGCCTTTCTCTGCCAGCACCAAAGATTTTTCAGTCTCCAACACGCTACACAGGACACACAGACAGTCACATAATCACTTTAGACATCAGATGTGCCAATATCAGTACTGTACAGAGGCTGGGTGATTCGTTTTTTGCATTATTTTGTCCTATTGTGATGCAGAAGTTGCAAATATGGGGAACAAGTTTGGGGTCAGTATGACCCCATTTGAACTTTCATTAGTTAAAAAATATGGATCCCTTCATCTCAGTTGCATAACATTTTGTGACTTTTTTACATTATCTATCTATACACGCACAAAAAACCTGGGCTCGATTCTGTTGTTCTGAAAGCAAGTCGCAGTCTTGGCATTTGGGGTTGAAAATGAATGGGAAAAGCAGAAAGAAAAAAAATAAATCCATCAAAAATCTGAAATAAATGAAGGCCTGGTACTAGAGCACAAATGCAATGTGGAACTAACATCACTCTCACTCTCTCACACACACACACACACACACACACACACACACACTAGTGTGACTGCAATAGAGAGCATTTTTAAAGAAAAACTGGCAAATAAAATCAATAATTCCAGCATAAATCTGAAATTTTCAACATAAATGAAGGTGTGGTAGTAGAGCACAAATGCAATGGTTTTATTTACATTTTTAAAATGAACTCCTTATTCTGAAGTTTATTATTTTTATACATTTGAATTATTAAAATAAATAATATGCGATTACAATCAAGTCTTGTCTTTTAGTGGCCACTTATGTGGCATTAAAATTTATGTGACATTGTGAAAACAAGACACTTAAAAAGATCTCAAACAATAACAAATTCTAAACTTTGACAAAAATACTGATTTAATGTATTTTATAATGTTTAAATATATATAAATATATATATCATATTATATCTTATATTATTATAAGACCAAAAAATTTATGGATCTCTATGGGCCTTTGCTGGATATATATGATAATCACACTTTTTTTCCCTAAAACTTTATTACCTACAGATCTTCTTAACAGAATTCTGCCCCTAACACCTAGATCAATATCCAGAAACAACTTGAAATGTATTATTTCATATGCATACTAATGGTGTAGTTGAGGGATTTTGTGATAAATAGGTAAAAAAGTATTTCATATCCCCCAAAACACAGCATTAACGTACAGAAGAGAAGTAAATGGGGGAAAAAAAAAGATATATCATTTGTATTATACATTTTTTTATACAGTCACTCTATAAATGTTTGGGGTCATACTGATCTCAAACACTAAGAGTGTGAACAGGAAATTAACAAAATATGAGGGTTAATCTTACAAAGAGACAAAGTAAACTTACAGGCCTGTTTTTGAATTTCCTAAGCAGAACTGAACTGATAAAGACTTTAAACAGTCCGTCAATGAAACAAGAAAATGTGAGGAGTGTAAATACACACCTGTTGAGTCTCTCCAGTACTGAGTCATCTGCCAGCGAGATCTCATCCAATAGAAACACGCCATCCTGTTTCATCGCCAGGACCAGTGGTCCATCATGCCACTCAAACAGACGGCCGTCCTCCGCATCAGCCTGAAACATATTAAATTCATATAAAAAACGAACACATTTTTAGACTCAACAATTTGAAGAAATCGGAATAATACCTGTTGGGTTCCCGTGTGACGGACGGGTCGGAGGCCTCCCAGAAAGTCGGACGTCTCCATATGCAAGTGGCAGTTCAGGGAGAAGAACTTTTGACCGGCTAGTGCAGCAAACAGCTGGCAGATGGTGGTCTTACCACACCTGGAGAAGTGGGGAGGTTTTAAAGGCTAATTTTGTTTCCTTTGCTAACATATTATCTGCTGAATATAAAGTTCTATTTCCTGTTGAAACAGGGGTGTGGCTAGTTATTGCTAATCAGTGCAGTGCAGAATTTTATTGAAAAAAAAATTGCACATGCCAAATGCAACGCAGTATTTTTTGTTATTTAAAGGGCACGTACACTCTGCTTATTACACACACAGGGACGCACAGCAGCACACAAACATTTAAATATTAAAAATAAAAGGAGAAGCGTTCAGTCCTTCCGCTCGCAAATTCTGCCATGTAAATAGCGAATCTGCCATGGTGCAAGAGCAATTGGCTTTTAAAGGGAATGGGAGATGAGACTCTGATTGGTTTATTGCACATTATGCCCAAAACACACCCATAACTCATTAAGAGATTAGGTACAACAATTTTGGACCATGCGCCTGGCGTACTGACTGTTTTTTCAGATCGTTAAAATAGGGCCCATGGACTAAAAGCTACAAAATTTATTTTGGTTTTACTAGATCTTTAAAATTAACATAACAGCCCTGTTAAAATATGTTTAGAAATTATTTATAACGTAACCATCTAGATTAAAACTGATCTCATCTTCATGTTTTAATCATCTACTACAAATCAGGACAGATTTTGTAACCCTCTCATTCAGGTTCAACTGAGGATTGTATCACAGCTTACCCCGTGTCCCCGACAAGTAGGACTGACTCTCCAAAACGAAGCGCTCTTCCCACTAGTACAGCCAGTCTCCTCATGCCCTGGGTCCACACCACATGACCGAACTCTTCAGGGACACCCGCAATGCTGTCCACAAATGGGCCTGCCAAGTGCCAAGCCATCAACAACCATCAATATACCAAACTGTGCCAGCCAAAACAATCAATCTGGCCATTAGTTATACAGTGAGCTAATCAAACAGATCTTTAGGAAAGTATTTAAAAATCAAGAATTCAACATTTTATGGAAAAGATTTTGCCGTCTTAACTCATCTGCATAGATGGAAAAGAACATCACAAGATACAGTCGATAAATTCACATTTAATGACTATCATGTAAGAACACACTGGGATTTGCTGAAATGCCTTATTAAAGGACTGTCATTAAACTGCACAGTACTACTGGTATTTGTTTATGTGATAATGCAATGGAACAACCAGTAAGAACAACGTTCCTAATTTAAAGTCATCGACCTGATGTCAGAATGTGGTGCGCTTCTGTGAAACTGTGTTTGTGCTTATAAACTCACTGAACTGAGAGGTGACCTGAGCCTCCGAGAAAAGAACATCTGGGTTCACTGTCCTTTTAAAGTGCTTCTCCAGAATGTTCTGGATGGTCAGTGTTTCCTCTGGCTTCCTGACACGACCGGCCAACAGCATGTAGCCTGAAAGAGTGAATACAATGATTATTACATTCTAAAACAAAAAAAACAGTTTATCTTTCCATAAACTACCATTTAAAAGTTTGAGCTCAGTAAGATTTTTTTTAAAGAAAAATCAAGGAGGCATTAAACTGAAAGTAAAGGCTTTTATATTGTAAAAAAAAAGATATTTTAAGCAGCAGCAGCTCTAGGGAGTGCTTAACAGTTCAAATGGGGTGCTAAGAGAAAAAAAAAAAAAAAAGAGTGCAAAAAATTTATTGCATTGTACTTATTTAATTTTCCATTTTACCTTAATTATACATTTGCAAGGTCACATTGTAAAGTGTGCACAGTTATTAAGCACAGTATAAGCTGGTATTCCTCATATCTCATAGGGCGAACCTTTTCTGTCACTATTGGTAATCACAACTCATCTTCAACACTGATTACAGGTGGCCTCCCACAAGGCTCCATTTTGAGTCCCTTGCTTTTTTGTCTATATTGACATCCTCTAGGCTCTTTTTTTCAGAAGTATGGTGTCTCTGATCACAGTTATGCGGATGATATACAACTTTATCTCCCTGTAAAGTCTAATGATGGTAGCTCCCTAAATAATCTCATCTCCTGCCTTGAAGTAAAGTTGTGGATGTCAGTAAATGTCCTCAAGCTTAATGGGGATAAAACTGAGACCATTGCTTTAACTCTTCATTGTGTGTCGCTAATATTGCAAATCAACTAGGTACCCTGTCTTTAATATTGCACAACAGAGGTAAGAATCTGGGTGTCATCTTTGATTCTGACCTACTATTTGATGAGCAGATAAGTGCAGTTAATAAAGGAAGCTTCTTTAATCTTCTGTCTATTTCCAAATTTCCCAATTTTCCAATTTCTTTCAAAAAAGGATTTAAGATTAGTGATTCATGCACTTATCACATCACGATTGGACTACAGCAAATCCTTATATGTAGGTTTGCCTCAATCCACTCTTCAACGCTTGCAATTGGTTCAAAATGCAGCAGGCAGACTTCTAACGGGTACAAGGAAGAAAGAACATTTCACCCGTTCTCATTTCCTTGCACTGGATACCAGTTGACAACAGAGTCAAATTGAAGGTTTTGCTGTATGTTTATAAAGCCTTGCATGGTCTAGCACCACAGTACATTGTCAACCATATTCTGCAGTGAGATCTCTTCACTCATCAAATCAATTGCTTCTCTCTGTTCCTCGTTCCTGTTTGAAAACCGAGGGCAATCGGGCATTTGTAACTGCAGCCCCCAAGTTGTGGAATGCACTTCCATTCTCTGTCAGGTCCTCTACTACATTGTCCACATTCAAATCTAGGTTGTATTAGTATGACTTGTTAAGTTCTTCCCTCTCTCTCTTGCCATCTTTCTTTGTTAATCTTAGCTAATTGCAGGTTCCTGTTTTCTTTTACTATATTTTCCTAATTGTACAGCACTTTGGTTCAATGTTTGTTTTTAAACGTGCTTTATAAATGAACTTGAACTTTTGCTGAACATCTTTATTATTAAATTATTAACCCTTTAAATCAATAACATAATAAGTTATTGAAACTTGTCACCTTGCTGTCATAGTCATATAGACGTCTATGTATTTATTAAGGACAGTTCCACCCACTGGCCGGAACAGATAATGATGACTGAGCTAAATGAAGGAACGTGCAAAACAGAAAATAGTGCAGGGTGTCCAGACGTGTTTTTAAAAGTTGAACTTTTAACTTGACAGTGTGAAAAACTGAAAAGCAGATGAGGCAAAACAGACACCTGTTTAACATCTGTTTAGCATGTATGTTAAAGTGCCCAATTATGTTTTTTTGAATATTCTCTTTCATGCAGTGTAATAAAGCTGTTTGTGAATGTAAATGTTCTGCAAAGTTGTAAAGTCGAAAGTGCTACGTCTACGTCACTAGAAAAGACATTTGCATAATGCCCGCCTATGTTGTACTTTATCCGCCCGTGAACAACTTGACCCTCAAACGTCATTTTACTGACGACTGCTTCTCAAATCTCAGAGTTCAACGCAGGATTTACAAAATGCTTGCTCTTGAAAGATGGGTCAGTACCCAGTTTATTTGGACCAGCTTGCTCCTCAGAATCACAAACTGATTATATTTTCTACCGGGTGTTTTATATTGCGTAAGTTTGCGGCTAACTCACGTTATTACTGTCTTACTGAAATACTTCTGCTCATCAGCTGTGGGCCACTATTACCTAAAACTGTGTCTATTAATGCAGATCGTCTGTCGTTCTTACTACTTTGAGTAAAGATAAAGGATGGAGCAAGATTTGTTTTACAAACGTTTATGTTCCATCAGTCAGTCACTGTTATTGATACAGTTCCCGCATGTGCACTGCAATAAATCCTGAAAAATGTATCATGTTTTTACAAAAATATTAAGCAGCACAACTGTTTTCAACATTGATAATAATAAGAAATGTTTCTTGAGCACTAAATCAGCATATTAGGATGATTTCTGAAGGATCATGTGACACTGAAGACTGGAGTGATGATGCTGAAATTTCAGCTTTGCCATCACAGGAATAAATTATATTTTAAAATATATTAAAATAGAGAACAGTAATTAATTTTTATTTTTTTGTAATAACATTTCACAATATTACTGTTTTTACTGCATGTAGCCTTGGTGAGGATGAGAGACATAACAAAAGCATTTAAAAAATCTTAGACCGTAAACTTTTAAATACTGTGCATATTTTAATTTTCTACTCCATAGGGGTCAAAGGTTTGTCACTGGATGTTACCGTCATCAGCAAGATGCTGTAGCCAATCATGCGAGGAGTCATTCTGCTCCTCCAGCCTGTAGCGTTCAGCCCAGCGGAACAGGTCTCTTAGGGTAATGTACCCATGTTTCCCAGCAAACACACTGGATCCTCTACGTAAAGACTAACACAAATACCAACATATCAAAAAATATAATCATATTCTCAAAATTGAATCTTATACGCTGATATAACAAAATGACATGCACACCTGCAAGTTCTGCATGACTTTGATGAGTTTGGAGCAGTAGGAAGGAGGCAGACTGCAGCGCTGATGGAGAATGTTCTCAAGCTCAGAACTGGGCAGCTCATCAAAATGCAGCTCCACAAAACGGTTCCTGAACGCTCGGGACAGAACCTACACAACATGAAAGACATGTTTAGTGCATTCATATTCATGAGCCCTTCCTGGAATAGTGATGTCAGAACCAAAACATCACCCCATAAAAATCAGTTCCCACATGGCACTATTGTTGCAGATTACAGTTTACAAGAGGCCAAGAAGGCAAGCCTGCTTGATACACAGGTGGTAGTTTTTAAAATGTATTGAAGAAACCTTTCTGCCCCCGTAGAGCCCAGGAGGATTCTGGGTGGCAAAGAGCATGAATCTGGGGTGGGCTTTGACCACTTCCTGTGTCTCGGCAATGAAGAGCTCCCTGTTGTCATCCAGCAATCTATTCAGAGCCTCGAGGACATCAGTGGGGGCAAGGTTCAATTCATCCAGAATTATCCAATAACCTTTCCGCATGGCATCGATCAGCACGCCTTCAGGGGGAAAAAACATGCATGTTGTTTACATGAAAACCTGACATAAACAGAGTCAATCAAACATAGAACTACACATAAAGAGAGACAATGATTTAAGACTACCATCTGATATGGCAGTGAATGCTTAGAATTCATTAATATCATTGACATAACTCAGGGGTCTCCAATCATTTCAGCCTAAGGATGGAGCAGGGAACCTAACCTGGCCTACAGCAACATGCATTTCGCACCATATTCATGTATTTACATACGTACATAAATGATGATTATTTTAATGCTTTTGCAATCCAAGCATTATAACAGATTCATATACTCTTCATACATTCCATCCTAATATGTGCACTAAAGGTTCTTTACCTTCTTTGAAAACAAGTTTGCCATGCTCGTCGGAGGAGTAGCAGCCGATGTACTCCTGGATATCTGTGTGCTCATGGTTATTGATTCGCACACACTGGTTTCCTGTGGAAGCTGAAAGCCATTTTATCAGACTCGTCTTTCCTACAGACGTTTCCCCCTGAAGGAGCACTGGATGGATGCTAAAATCACACAAACAACAAACAAGAACGAAAAATGTAAGACTTATAAAGGCGAAATTGCAAGAGTCAGATATGAAAATGATTCCTAGTATGTAATGAATGTAATGAAAAGAACTAAAAGGAGAGTGTAAATCCAGGATGAGCTTGACCATTTTCTGTTATTTATATAATACGTAGCCTATATATACAGTGCTGCTTGAAAGTTTGTGAATCCCTTGTAGAATCTGTTAAAATGTGAATAATTCTAACAAAATAAGAGGGATCACACAAAATGCATGGTATTTTTTTAATTAGTACTGTCCTGAATAAGACATTTTATATAAAAGATGTTTACATAAAGTAAATAATATAAATATATAAAAAAAATAGCTGAATTTATAAAAAAATTACCCGTTCAAAAGTTTATGAACCCTTGATTCTTAATACTGTGTGTTGTTCCGTGTTGGCTGTGTGTGTGTTTTGTGATGGTTGCCCTTGTTTGTCCTGAGCAGTTAAACTGACCAACGTTCTTCAGAAAAATCCTCCAGGTCCGAAAATTCTTCAGTTTTCCAGCATCTTTTGCATATTTTAACCCTTTCCAGCAGTGACTGTATGATTTTGAGATCCATATTTTCACACTGAGGATGATTGAGGGACTCAAACACAACTATTAAAAAAGGTTCAAACATTCACTGAAGCTCCAGAAGGAAACACGATCATTAAGAGACGGGGGTGAAAACTTTTGAACATGATGATGTCCACATTTTTCTTATTTTGTTTAAATATCAGTTTTTTCTTCATTTAGTACTGCCCTTCGGAAGCAACAGAAGATACTTACATGTTTCCCGGAAGAAAAATTAAGTACAATTTACCTTGATCTTCAAATTCAAAAAGTTTTCACCCCCCGTCTCTTAATGCATCGTGAATGCTTGAACCTTTTTTTAATAGTTGTGTTTGAGTCCCTCAAGTATCCTCAGTGTGAAAAGATGGATCTCAAAATCATACAGTCACTGCTGGAAAGGGTTCAAATATGCAAAATATGCCGGAAAACTGAATAATTTTTGGAACCTGGAGGATTCCCGAAAACGTTGGTCAGTTTCACTGCTCAGGACAAACAAGAGACTCAAGAACATTTTTTTCATCATCCAGGGAACGACACACAGTATTAAAAATCAAGGGTACATAAACTTTTGAACAGGGTCATTTTTATAAATTCCGATATTGTTTTGTCTTGTGGACTATATGTAAACATCCTTTATGTAAAATATCTTATTCAGGACAGTACTAAATAAAAAATAACATGCATTTTGTATGATCTCACTTATTTTGTTAAAATTATTCACAGATTCTGCAAGGGGTGTGTACACTTTTGGGAAGACATATATATATATATATATATATATATATATATATATATATATATATATATATATATATATATATATATATATATATATATATATATATATATATATATATATATATATATATATATATATATATATATATATATATATATATACAAACATTTAATATAATATGATATAATATAATATTAAACAATTCATATATGTATTAAATTCAATAAACACATCTGAATAGTACTAGACCAATGTATTGGCCAAGCTGATTATTTAGACGATATTTTGCATTTTGAGAAATAATGTACCTGTGCAAGTTTGACAGAAGCCTAAACTAACTTTTTTTTTTTGGTCATTTAGATGTGTAGAGTGTGTTAATATTTTGTAAACAGTACACAGACTACTAGTTCACAGATAAAGAATTATGAGCAAAATAGAAATATAGAAGTGTAAGGTTTCTATGATTTTGCCCATGAAGGTACAGAAAGGTTTTTGAAGATCCTGTAATCAGATGCTGATGCCAATAAAGTCCTGAAATCACCTCTTTATAGATGCAGAGATCAATTGATCACCAGGTCTGAACTGACCCAGACCAAATGGCACCAAAACAGACAAACAAATCACCATTACTACCCAAAAAACTAAAAGCGAATCAAATCTCTTACGATAGTTATGCACCATCCCACAAATAAACAGAGAAACGTTGCATATATATAATATGTATCGAAAGGGGGATTGATCTACAGAAGGTCACAGGGGACATATTAGAGGTGGGTTTTCCTACCCAGCGGCCACAACCCGTGCCAGATCTTTTAGGTTGAGCTTGACGGAGGGCGTGAGGATGTAAGTGGGGTCCACAGTAGGCTCCATGTCACCCCGACTCAGCCAGTACTCCTCTATCTGTACACACACTCGGTCCTTTGGCTGAGGGATTGGCTGAAGAGAAAAGAGAGGATCGTTTTCTAACACTTCTGGCAAAGAACATCTCTAACTAGTTTACAGTCTATCCATACAAACAAATACTAGGATGGATCAAAGTGTCTGTGAAGCTCTGAACTGATTACCTGTTTCAGACATTTAACATTTCCTCCAAGTATGTACTGACACACCAGTTTCTGCACAACGGGGTGAGAGCTGCGATCCAGCTGAGTGAGAAAACTCAGGCAGAAAGCCTGCAGCAGATATTAAACATCTCCATTAAAAATACTTTACTGTGCGTTTTTAATTTCTTTACACAGAACACACTGAGTAAATAAACAGTGGGAATTGGTCTAGGGCCCTGATGAGCTATAGAAAACTTGTAGCTTTACTAGAATCTAACTTGGCTTGAAAAAAGTCTTAGTTCAGTAGTTTTAAAAGTCAGCCAGCTATGTAGCTAGCTAACACATTTAGCATGATGCTAACACGTTTTAACATATTGCTTACACATTTTAGCATGTTGCTAACACGTTTTAAGATGTAAGCATGAATTAACGTGTTGCTTGCATGATTTAGCATGAATGAACATGTCACTAGCATGATTTAACATGTTATCACACATTAACATGTTGCTAGTATGATTTAATTGGTTGGTAGTTGTTAGCATGTTGTAGCATAAATTAGCATGTTGTTACCATGTTTTAGCATGTTGTTAGCACAATTGAACATGTTGCTAGTATGAATTAGCCAACTTAATGACTGGTTTGAAACTTGTTGAATTAATTAGTGATGAGGAAAAAATGTCATAAAGTGACATTAAACAAGTGAAAACACAAACAAGTGTAAAACAACCCGGTTATTAAAGAATCAACTAAATTAATGTAAAAAACACAACCAAGGATAATCAAAAAGCTACTTGCTTGCAATAATGGCAACAAAATATGAATTGGTGATAGAACTGAAATTAAAATGACACTGTTGAAGATTTGCATGAAAGAAAGAAACCCACCAGCTAATTTTTACACTTAAATTCACTTAAACTTAGTTCATTTGACTAACTTGTGCATCTATGAGAGCAAATGCATGACTAGGAAAGACTGGAACACACACTGGGGTGGACAGACAGTAAATAAACAAGCCAGTTTGTTGTGTGAACTCAAAAATACAGTGTAATGTGTACAGTTGTTTTTATGATGTACAGTGCACTGTGGAAAACGCAGTGTCAATGAGTCTTTGACATCCAATCTACATGTGACGTACCAAAACTAGATCTATTATAATCAATCAAGCTGTCCAGATTTCAGGCGTAGCAACAGCATTATTCATAATGATGAAAGAGTAACACAGCTATTTGGTTGTTTCATGCTGCTTACTTCCACTATAGGCACATTGTAAAACATCCATGCTCACTGATTGTCAACCTCATATATCTTTACATGAACGGACAAATTTCACTTCAATATAGCTGTAACACATTTTAATCTTATACTCGCGATGTTTCTGACTCTCAGGACAATAACAATTCAGTCAGGCAGAAACTATGAGGACAATCATATTACCTCATAGAGGGATCGTTGGATATTGTAGCAGGGGTCAGAGGCCACGTACTTCAGAGCTCGGCACAGAGTACGCAAACTGTAGTGGGGCTTGTGACCTGTACCGTCAACTAGCCGAGTGTTAGCCTCATTACGAACTGCCAAATAAAAGCTGGGAGAAAAAAAAAGGGGGACTTTATTAAAAACAACAATACAGAAGATCATCACAATAGGACCCTGCATGTGGCATTTTATGCCTTTTTTTATCCTAGGCAACGTACATTTGTTAAGTGGAAAAAATCCATATCACACCTAACATCTGAAACATCTTTAACTTTCCCCACCAATAGTTTTTGGTCATTTTCACAAAAATGTCCTGGTCCCCAGAATATTTTGTTGTATGAATATCTGAACATGCAATATATCAAAAGAAAGAACAGACTCTCTGCTTTTAAACAGTTTTATTCTAGCTTCATGCATTCTTTATCAACACTTGAATGTGGGAAAGTTTTATTTAAAAAAAGCAACATTTTGAGCAAAAAGCTGAGAAAAATCTCATTATTAATCAAAAACTACATCCGGATAAGATCCAGAATGATCAACAAAACATAGATGGAGTAGACTGAGTCCATCAACACCCCTAATGCTTGCACAGTCCTAACCACTTCCTGGGTCGACATTTCACTTGGTAACATTAGGCCATTTTGATTTATATGATGTTTATGGTTGATGATCGCATTATTTTTCACATGCATCAGCTTACATATGAGATCGCTCGTTTTTTTTTACTGTGTTTTGATCTGGAGATACATTCAATGTGTTACTTGCGGTTTCGTTGTAATTATTTAGGAAATTTACTAGCAATTACGGAGTGAAAATTGTTGACAAGCTTTTTTCAAATAAATCCTACTACCGTTTGTTTTAGTGAGGAAAGTCAGATGGATGGTAATGGAGACCTACTGAGGAACTGTGCACAAACCTGATGATTCCATGGATGATTCCTCTGGACAGGTTAAGGCCTTTGAGGTAGTCAGAGACCAGGATTCGTAAATCACTCTCACTCTCCAGCTCCTCCACGTACAACTCTGTGAACCTTATACATAAACACAAAAACATATGTTCCCAAAAAGTACTTGAACACGTCTATAAAAATGTATAAATGTCACTATTACATATGGTATCTGTAAACAAACCAGCAAGACATTTACAAAACAGTTATTTCCCTGGAGATGCCCCACTCACCTGTTTCTAATGCCCAGTGGCAAGTTCCTCTTGCCTACATCTGTGGCTGGGTTCATGCAGGCAAACAGACGGAAGTCTGGGTGACGAACCAGAGGTTCTACACAGAATGACATCATGAAAACAGTAAAATTATCTCAGAATACATGTGACATACTTATAAAACCATTAAATCAACTGCAACTGCAACTTCCGTCTCTTATGGTAATGAATAGTAGTATCAAGCACATTTATATATCGCTAATGTACACTACAAATCAAAAGTTGGGGGTCATTAAGAAAAATAATAGTAAGATAAATGCTGTTCTTTTGAAATTTTTATTCATCAAACAAAAATGTATCAGGGTTTGCACAAAAACATTAAAGCTGCAGTCTGTAAGTTTTGCCTCTTTGTCACCATCTCTGTTTAAAACCTGCAATTGCAGTTATTTGAGTATATGCGGCTTGCTTTCAAGCACCGCACTGGTGTGGATACTGTACTTCGGAATCACAGATTCTATGTTTTGGAAGTATGACCAAAATAAAAATTTTCCCCACAAAAATGTCATCTGAACAAGTAAGTAACATGTCTGCCACTTCTGTTCCGACAAACTGAGGAAAAAAAGCAGTACAATAAATCATGCTACCAACGGTGATTCAACCTAACGATCACTTAGCTCACATCACATCAACCATGCAAATTATTATTATTGTTATACTTTGTTCTCAAATTGTTAATGTTAGCAACATCAACATTGCGTGACTGTGTATTTAGTGTTTATTAGCGTTACCTGTAGATTTCAATTTCTGTCTAATCTTTTGCTTTTGACTACATTGAATCTCCAGTTGTCACTGATGATTGTCATTTGGACCTTTCTGGATTACAATCCACCATCAAAATGATACGTTTAATTATTTACAGCTTCTGTGAGAAAAGGCTATAAATGATCCGCCACCTGCAGCATCCTTACATGCGATACTACTAATTATTCTTCTCCTGATTAATGGCAGATTGCAAACTGATACTACTACTAGCCGGACTCCTTATTTATGTATACAGACGTGACGTAATGACGTAAAGACATGATTGAATTTCCAGCGGAAAGCTACCAGTACCACTCCAAGCTAACCGTTGTGAATCGGGCTAAGGAGATAGTTTTGAACACTGGCTGGTTATGTACTTGCTCAAATTAATAATTTTCAACCAAAAAAAAGTTATGGACTGCAGCTTTAAGCAGTAAAACTGTTTTCAATATTGATAATAATAAAGAAATGTTTCTTGAGCAGCAAATCAGCATATTAGGATGATTTCAGAAGGATCAAGTGACACTGATGTAATGATGCTGAAAATTCAGCTTCAGGTCATGCAGCATTGAAGAGCATATGAGACTTTAAATAGATTAAAAAGTCTTACAGCATTTTAAGCCAATTAAACTTGACTTTGTCCAATCAACTAATTACAACTAGCTGAAATATATCTCTCTGTTATATTTTTATCCAAAGTGTTTCACAAATATCCTTACTACAACCCCCCTAGAGCAGTCTGGGGTTAAACAAGGTACTACTAGTCCACATATTTACCCTTTATAGAAAAAAATAGCAATAATGAAATCCCAGATGAACACTTTGTGCAGGACTCACCAGTATCGCCTCGGTCCAGCAGTACTAGTGACCCGGCGCTGCCCTCCAGCAATCCACTCAGACACTCCAGTGTCTCCGCAGCAGCCAAATTAATCTCATCCAGCAGGATCCATTCGCCTTTCTTCACAGCCTGGGCTAAAGTCCCCTGTGCGGACACACAGTCAGTCACAACATACAGGAGATGATGAGAGAGAAGAGAAAAAAAGAGGTAAAGACAAGTTGGGAGAAAAGTAGCAATTACCTCCACAAACGCAAAGACCAAAGCGGATTCACAGGCCCGAATCTGTTCCTGCGTTTGACTGAGTTTGAGGGCCAAAGCCTCCCACTGCTCCTGCAGCAAGGCAGCTATAAGAAAAACAAAGAAAAAGACAACATTGAAAAACATGCAGTACAATCTTATATAAAAATGTTTTATTAACCTTATTTAGGTAAATTAATACTTAATTCTGATTGGCTGGAAGATATGTGTTCAAATGCACAGCTAGTTCCAGTCAAATCACTGTTCTATATTAATCCTCTGCATGTGAAACACACACACACACACACACATTCAGAAACATCAGGAGCAAAGAGACTGTCAACGCTGCTGTGACTGGCTGACATCTTTGCATATGAAAGATTATATTTAGATCGTGGCATGAAAGGTTGCAGTGATGAGCATTGTAGGCGATCACAGACATGTTGAGATCATCTCGTCAACTCAATTTCTGCCCACTAACTAACAGTGCAAACACAATGTAAATAAGAGATTCGTTGATTATTGAGTTTTGGCACGAGTCCAGAACTCAGTCACTGATAAACTTGCGCTGTTTAATTGACAGCTCCAGCGATTGCAAAGGGAGTGTTCTTTGATCGCTTTCTATATATAATTTAAATCACAGTTTAAATAACAGATTATTTTCATCCTACTAAGAGAAACAATGTGAAGTTGAGCGTTTAGTCACTGGTTTGATTTACTGACACATAGACCAAGAACATCTGACTGTACATGAGTCATTACATATCAGAAATCACTGTTCACAGATCAGGCATTAAAATTAACATGATTACTTACATGTCTCATTACTGTCAAGTCCATATCGTAAAAGTCTGTTTGCAAAGCCTGCGGCGAAATTGCGACTGATTTACCAAAGAATCCACAGTGAAATGTACCGAATACAAATAAATAATGCTCAACTGAAACATTCACATTGTTGAAAATAAATAACCACATTCCTAACATTAGGATCCTTTGGAAGGTAATTAGGGCCCGAGCACCGATGGTGTGAGGACCCTATTGGAATTGCTCAGCCTATTATTATTCTTCTCCCAAATGAATCGAATTTTTGATGGCCTAAACATGTTCGAAAACTCACGAAACTTTGCACACGCGTCAAAAGTGGTGAAAATTTCCGTCTGATATGGGTTTCAGAATTAGGCGTGGCAAAATGGCTCGATAGCGCCACCTACAACATTTCAACAAAGTGCCCCTCCCGCTACGTTTCACGTACAGGTATGAAATTCGGTACACACATGTAACAGCCCAATACCTACAAAAAAGTCTCATGGTGCGAAATCTGATAACCAACAGGAAGTGAGATATTTTGAATTTTCTTTGCAAAATTGTTGCAAATTTTGCCATTTCCAGACATTGTACTTTAACAAACTCCTCTTAGAGATTGTATCAGATCAACATCATATTTGCACAGTCTAATCTAAAGGCCTTTGCGACATTAAATTGCGAAGATCTTGAGTTTTCCCTGAAGGGCGTGTCCGTGGCGGCCTCACAAAGTTCGATGTTTTGCCATAAAACAGAAACATTGGGCATACAATGTCCGATCTGCCCCAAACTTCATGTATTATTAGAGTCCTGGCCTGAACACATCTACACGCCAATATTCAGTGACAGTCATAGCACCACCTGTGGGCAATAGGAAATGCCATGTTTTACACTGTGATGAGTATCCTCATTGAGATTTAACCAGAAAAACATCATGTTTGGTCAGTCTAATCTTAAGGCCTTTGTGATGTTAAATTGTAAAGATCTTGAGATTTCACTAAAGGGCATGTCCGTGGCGGCCTGTCAAAGTCTGATGTTTCGCCATGACACAGGAAGCTGTTGTAAGTCAGGCTTACAATGTCCGATGCGTTCCCGGGTGCGAGGGCCCTTTCAACGCTGCTTGCAGCTTTAATTTTATTTGTAGTCCATCCTGTATTGCTCTTCTGTCCTCTTCATCTCACTAACACAGCAGTGGGCGGGGCCAAATTTGCAATGATGAAGTAGGCGTTAAATTTCATCTGCAAAGGCATCTATTACATGCATATTCCACAACGAGTCGTTCTCTGGACTTGGTTACAATAAAAGCTGTTTTCTTCTTTCTTTGTTCTGAAACTTACAGGCTATTCTTATATGATGACCTTTTCAAAAGCTCAAGGAAAATTTTATTTCTCAGTGCATGACCCCTTTAAAGAGTGCAGAATGCTTAGCCTTCCAGTCAAATTTTGTGCTGGAAACATCAATAACAGCTTTAAATTATCAGTGTTGGTAAGTGACCATGGTATAAGCGGAATAATCCACGGCTAGCTGTGCATTAAAAGATTTGCTTTGCCGAGTGGTTCTTATGCCTTCATGTCATGCATTAAAATCATTTGTACACCTAGCTGTTACCTGCTGCTATTCCTAACTATTAAACATTTTACACAAATAAATGAGCATGATAAGAAATGTATTTTAAAAAGCGATGCAATTTATTTGAACCTTCAGTATTACCATTGGGTTTATCATGTAGTTCCTTGGTTAGTGCTGATTTGCAGACATGATCCATGAGCTTCAGAAGGTCCTGCCAGCGTTTGCCTCTGAAGCAGGTTTGGACGTGCCCCAGGAAGGTCAGGTTCTGTTTCCGTGAGTACGTCTGAGAGAAGAGGTCCTCAAACGCTTCCCGCAGGGGCAAAAGAATGAGCTTATGGTCCACTGGTTTATACCTTCAATCATCACAGGTCAAGGTCAGCAATAAACCAAGAGCTTCCAGCACATTTGCACTGTACATATTTTTTTTAATCCTGAATCACTCGTCTACTCACCCTCCTAGTAGGTCAGCTGTGTCACTCTGTTGGTTCATGTTGACCACTCGGAGTTTGTGTCCTGTAAGAGAACAGCAGAACAGAGCAGGAAATGAGAAATTATGCACAATGTTAAACCTATTTGCTCAGTATAGTTTAGGTGTGTTACCTGTCATTCCTGCCAGGTACTGCACAGTAGAGGTCTTCCCTGTGCCCGTCTCCCCGACCAACAGGACAGGCTCCCCTTTAGTGACGCAAACTGAGAGCTGCTCCAAAAGTACTGAAGACGGCCGTGTGGCAGCAAATGTTTGTCTGTCTCTGTGGGGCAGATACACGTCAAATATGTTGACCAGTGTTATTTTAGTATTATTTACTATATAGCATATCTCAACTGCTTTATCGCATGTATGGTTGTAAAATGTAAACTACATTATCACCCAGCTCTAATCTGCTAAATGCCACTATAAGGCATGAAGATATAAAGATATTATAAACATTAACATCATGATTTTATGTAAAGCTGCTTTGAAACAATGTGTATTGTGCAAAGCGCTCTATAAATAAATCTGACTTGACTTTATATACTATATATTTATCAGTAGTGTAAATGTAATTAGTTACTGTAGTTAAATATCTTTTTAAGTATTCTAATATCAAAGATATTAGCAACTTTTTCTGCAGCAGTTTATATCTGCTTCAAAGGAAGCAATATCGCCATCTACAGGGCATTGAAGGTACTATATCACGTGCATTTACATTTATTTTAACGGTAAAGTTCTAACAAATTTTACGTTTTTCAATCTAATATTTTTATTTTATTTTATTTCATTTAACAAAAAACTATTTTATATAAATTTTTTACAATACCAACACTGGCTACAACCAAACACATTTTAAAAGAAATTGTACAACACAGATCTCTCTGGGAAGATTTCCAATAATTCTAATAATCACTATCCTTAAATCAAAGTGTTCATACGCATCATGACCAGTGAAGGATTCCTGCTACATTTTCCTCTGGTATGCTCAAGGCTGTATTCCCTGTCTTAAAGGGATAGTTCACCCAAAATTGAAAATTTTATGTTTATCTGCTTACCCCCAGGGCAATCAAGATGTAGGTGCCTTTGTTTCTTCAGTAGAACACAAATGAAGATTTTTAACTCCAACCGTTGCAGTCTGCTAGTCGTATAATGCATGTCAATGGGAACAGTTGAGAGTATGAGAGCTTTGAGAGTAAAAAAAAACATACACATACGAATCCATATTAAACCCTGCGGCTCGTGACGACACACTGATGTCTTAAGACACAAAACGATCGGTTTGTGTGAGAAATCGAACAGTATTTATATCATTTTTTTTTTTACCTCGAATGCGATCTATGTACAACAGCCTTGAGCGTGCGATCACTTACGGTTAGTGAGGTCAAATGTACACGATATGGTGTATCTCAATTGGATACAAGCGGCGGAAGTGATCTCTCGCGCGTATCTCTACGCCATATTGTGTATTTTGACCTCACTTACCGGAAGTCGTCACGCAGTGAACACTGATGTACATAGTGTTGTATTTGAGGTAAAAAAAAAAATTATATAAATACTGTTCGGTTTCTCGCACAAACCGATCGGCTCTCATACTCTCAACTGTTCCCATTGACATGCATTATACGACTGGCAGACTGCTACAGTTGGAGTTAAAAATCTTAATTTGTGTTCTACTGAAGAAACAAAGACACCTACATCTTGATTGCCCTGGGGGTAAGCAGATAAACAAAATTTTCATTTTTGGGTAAACTATCCCTTTAAACAGCACAGTTACCAATCAATGCCATGTTGACTCAATTTCTCAGCAGGGTGATTTCCACACAGGGGACAGTATAGCACAGTTACCATTTGTAACAGAGTAGATTGAAAGGGGAAGTGCCAGACAGGGACTGGGCGACAGATTAATGGGGATGGCTAAGGTTACGCTCTGATAATGCAATCTCACATGCTCAGCCACACCGCGTTGCTCTGCTTGCGCAGTAACGTCGCACGGCCCACCGTCACCTCCAACTCAGTCACAGTGATCGCAGGCAGGTACATCTGGCAAAAGTGCTGGGCCTGAAATGTCACATTGACAGTATTAGAGCAGGTTATTCATATAAAGTGAACTATGATTTTACTTTGTCTCAAAATATTATTAAGAATTATATTATTACGGGTGCTTTTGCCATTACTGTAATATTGCACACTGTTTGACCGATGACTTTTCCAAGCCATTTATGAATGTATTCAACACTGTACACAAGTTCTCAAAACAAGCAATGGAATATTTTAGAGCAAGACAAAACTAGAAAATGTATATTAACTACAGCAATTTCTATGACCTTTTCAGGATTTTACTCATTTTAGTTTTCCAGACCTGCAAATCATAAACGTAAATGGTTCGTTTCCAGTAAGCGGTACAGTACAGTGAGATTCAGGAAGCGGTAAACCCTGATCCAGCTTGCGTTTCCACCGCCAACAGTACCCTTACTTGATAGGGGTGGTGTATGCCGGAAAGTAGTGATCAAGGTCATTCTTGCGCGAACAAGAAACCAACACAGTAAATAACAATAGAGGACATACAGCAGATCTTGTTCTTGCTTTTCGGCATGTGGCTGTTTGTCACAAGACAAAAAATCTTGTGTTTGCAACAGTATTGTGTTTCAACTGTATATTAAAAAATGACGCCTCTTATGCTCTTATTCTCCTTGTAGCACTCGCAAGTTACGATTCTCTGTCAACCAATCAACCTCCTGCAGTGAGTCTAGCTCCACCCTTTAGGTACCGGACTACTGTGCTAGTAGGTACCCCAATGGAAGGGTCCCAAAAAAGTGGTATCCTACTTGGTACCATTCACAACTTCTGACATTCAAAACGGAAATAATTGCATACTGTTTTCCATGGCCATGTAAGAGTTTGTGTCAGTAAAGAGATAAAAGTGGTGCGGAGTTCCACCTTCTCTCTGGATATGTTGAGCTTGCTGCCAATGATCTCTGCCATCTTGAGTCTGTTCTCACATTTGGAGAGCATGGCAGTGAAGCAGTCCAGAGCCTAAGGAAAAAAAAATACATTCAACTTAAATGTATATAAAATGTTATTTGATTTATTATATAAACATTTATTAATAATATGGTCCAACAAACAAAAAACTAAATAATGATAGTGACAGATTAATGCTGGTAACTACAGCCACTCACCTCCAGAAACACATTCTGTGCTGTGGAAGAGCAAGAGCTCTCAAAATTTAAGCAGATTCTCTCGCACCATTTCAGCAAGTCCCTGTGTTCATAAGTTAAAAAAAAAAGAAGGAAAAAAAAGCAGCAGCTTTACTACCATGCATTTACCAACACAACATGGATGCATTTATTCAGATAATTTACAACCAGAAATATCACATTATTTATTCATATTTACAGTACTACTCAAACGATTTGGGGCAGCAATAACATGTTTCAAATATTTACTTCAAATAAATGTTCTTTTGAACTTTCTATTCTAATAGCTTTGCCATTCACAGGAATAAATTACATTTTGAAATATTTAAAAAAAAACTTAATATATCTTAAAATATACTATTTCACAATATTATGGTTTATACTGTATTTTTCTTGTTTTACTTCCAATTGAAATTACACTGGCCCAAACACTGTTATGGGGCATGACCGCAGGCAGACTGGCTGCTCAAATTGTTTTTCACCCAGGGTCCCTACAAAGACCCTCATGCCAGTAGGGGATTGAGGGAGGAAGTGGACGTGTATTGATTGGTAACAGCAGGGTCTCCACAGCATTGAACCTCTCCTCACAGGACAGACCCTTTTTATGACACACTTTCAGAAATTTGGAGTGAAAATTGAGGCACATTCATCACAAATTTAATTTAATATAAACACTGGCAAATGCTGCTCCTTACTATAAAACCAAAACAAAAAGCTGAAAACAAAATAACAATTTGCAAAGTTAAATTTGTTAAACCGCACCATGCTTTGAATGTGTACAGAGAAAAAAAAATCATTAAAATCCTCAAACCTCTACAAGACAGGTATGACACTGTATGTCAGTGTGTGGTATCTATTATACAAAGCTAGTTACATAAATGATTTGCCCTGGCTCAAATTTCACACTGCGTCTCTGGCTGGGGTTCAACAGAGGGGACGGAGAGGTCGATGTGTCATTGACTGCAGCAGGATCCAGTGGAAAGCTGATGAACAGCCTGAGGCCCAACTACACAATGGACTGATACATCACAAATATGCTCGAATGCAAAGATGGAGTAAAGGTTTTATTGTAGCGTCACTGCTTTATTTGAACTGTTTGTTACATGTAGAGGTCTGAAATGACACTCATCATTTATTAATGAGTCCATGGTGTTTTTTATTTGATGCAGAGATATTAGTAAATGCCCATGGGCATCATAAAACAATATTTTTATAATTATGCAACAATAATTTTGAATATTTTCTCATATATATATTTTTGTTGATGATGTTACCTCAGTGAGAGGCCTCTGCCCTCCAGTGTTGTGATGTTTTCATCTGATATGCTCTGGGCTGCACTAGGACCCTGAGGGCTGGAACTGATCTGATGTCTGTCTCCCGTTAGCTGGCAGTATATGTCCAAAAGACGCTCCACCACCACTGCCAGGTTAGGGTACCTCTTTAATAGGACCTGGACAGCGAGAAAGAAATTAGAGACTGAATATCAATCAAAAAATGATATCAGGACATATCAAAAAATGGGACAGCTTGCCTGTTTAAGTTCCTCTCTGCTCATGTTTCCGATCTGCAGTTTACTCCAGTATTTGTCCAGAAGTGCAGCATTTGTACTATGCGGTCGATGCCAAGCTCCTCCGCTGTAAAACGTCCTAAATATAATGATTTTAATCATTACATTTATTTTAGAAAGGTTAGTTTAGAAAGATACACATATTTAAAGAAAGGTTAAAATTGGCATGAATATATTTATTTACTTTTGTGTGTATATTTATATAAATATAATTTATATATATGCGTGTGTGTGTGTATATTAGTGCTGTCGATTGATTAAAAAAACCCAACTAATTAATCACACTTTTTCTGTAATTAATCGCGATTAATCGCGATTAATCGCACCTAACATTAAAGTTTAATATATTTTTAAATTGTAATAATTTTACATTTAATCTCCAAATTAATGTAGAAACAACATAAAGACAATACATTTTAAATATTTGATCTAACCGGTGGGAAATAAACAGAAATTGAATAAAGTTATCAAACACTTCAGTCTTCACTGCATAAATTATTAATTAAATATAGATTAAAGCTACAAAAGTTCAGTCAAGAGCAGTGAGTGATTTTATCATGTATTTTGTTCTTTGATTTACATTAATGACAGACATCACAGCAGCGGGTTTATTAGGCTGATGTCATCTGAAGCACGTGACGCAGATCCAGATCTGACACGCATCCGATGTCCTCACAACTCTTTATGGTCATTTAAGATTTTATTTAACTGATTTAATACTGTTCAAGCGCGAAAGAGAACTCAATGTGGCGGCACGCTGTCTGAAGCGGCATTCTGTGCACACGAGTCATGTGCGTGTCACACAGCCAGGAGATTCACAGATCTTATCTGCATCTTATCGCGCTTGAATGGTTTAATAGCACTTGAATGAATGATAGCATGATCATTTACTGTAGCACAGTCAAAAAAATTGATGCTGCGTTAAATCACTAATTTTGACAGCCCTAAGAGAGATATATATATATATATATATAAAAACACACACAAAAAGACCAAACATTTTACCTTCGTGTTGCAAAAAACTGGAATGCCGGGGCCATCTGAATACAGTCTTCACGTCCTGGAATTGTCAATTTCTTGTTCTCCATAAGAGGGAGCAGAACAGATATCTACAGAGCAAATTACACAAGCATGATTAAATGTGGACTGATCTTATAAATATGAATATATATATATTTATATATTAAAAAAAAATGGTATAATGTACTAAAATTAAAATATAAATTCTACAAGCCATTTTTAAGAAAGACTACGTTTTCCAAGTTTTTGTGGATTTGCCACCCACCACGTCCAAAGGAGCATGATCAATGTCCTCCAGCAGAATCCAATAACCTTTTGAGACCGCCTGGGTCAGGGAACCCGGCTGCCACACAAACTTTCCAGGAACATCTGTGCAGCGGTACATACCCAGCAACATCTACAGAAAATAGAGGCATAAAAAAAAGTGCTTAACAGCAGGCAAGTTAAAAAATATGGTAAAACTAGAAGCAGCAGAGTGAAAACGATGGAAAAAATATTCAAACATTCCAAAGGCAGGCAAATCTTACCTTACTATCGGTCTGATCTCCGAGCTGAACTTTAAGGATGTCAGGGGCTTTATCATGACCAGTGACAGCAGCTAGATATTCAACAAGAGCAGTTTTTCCACACCCAATTGGCCCCTCCAAAAGAATGGGTTTCTGGGACGCCACAGCCATGGCAAGTCGGCGTAGATTTTGACACGTTGAATCCACCAGCACCAAATTCCTTAAACTTGTCTGATAATGACAGATGTAGTGACATTACAATACATACAATATTCTCCCACAATACACTAATCGAGGTGTAGTCGGTTGCTGCGTTAGAGAACAGACACTACAATTAAAAACTGAACGCTTCTGCTCAATTCAGCGTTCAAGCAATTGCCGCCCCCGAATTGCAAGTAAAATGTGCACGGCCATTCGTAACGGTGCGTGTCCACTGGCACGGAGTGAGCGGAGCAGAGCAAGTGTTTTCAGTTTATTCCTATGGAAGCTCAACTTACATAGGAATTGGGAATTAATTGAAAATGCTCGCTCTGCTCCGTACCGTTATAAAGTACTGTGCGGGCGTGCATGTTTTACTTTCGCTTTCAAATTAGCGAAATTTGGTTGAAAATTTTCTCACAGTGACATCCCTAATATTTAATAATTATATTATATCTGGATTTTTATAAGCTTAATATTGTCTTTTAGAATAATTGTCTTGCCTGTTCATCCTGTCGAGGTGTCCGTCTTGGTAGGATCACACCACACACCACAGTAACGCTCTGCGTCAGGTCTTCTGTCACCACCTGACCGCGGGTGACCTTATTAACCCTGTCTTTTCGCCATATAGCTGAGCCCTGATTGGCCAAAACCAGAGCCTTTTCTACTTCCAGCTGCTGTGTCTCCTCAAGTGACCTACAAAGATGTGATATTGCCATTTTGTTTCAGGGTTAATGAACAATTCAAAAAATCCCCTTAAAATAAAAGATATTCAAACTTACTTCATTTTCAAATGCAGAATCTCTTCACTTGAAAGAACCTTCCTCAAAAATATTGTTTTCTGGTTGTCTGTCATGTGGGACACCAGGGCAAGGCACTGGGCAGTGTAGCTTAAAAAAACACAGAAAAAAAGAAATTGAGTAGGTACAGGTATAGATCAAGCGTGCTGCACACGTCCTGAAAAGTGAAGCAAAAGTGCCTCGATCATCCCCACGTGATTGGTCCCAGTATAGCTCATAAACCCTGCCCCCTCTTGTAAACCTAATGAAGTTAGTGAAGTTTATCTGGGATTCTCACTGAATACCAACAGATGCCTAATGTCAGCATCAAACAGATGTTGCAATAGTCTTTTATTACCTATTGTAACATATAACCCACATGAAACAGCTTCTCGAACAAGAAAAAATATTGGGCAGGACTTGAGTTTGTCCTTTGGGAATTGACTGGATCATTGTGATTTGCTATTATCAATAAATTAATTGATGTCAGTATTTCTTTTATTTATTAATACTGCCAACATTATACTATCAAAACCAACATAACACAACACAAAACTGTTAAATTTAAAGGTAAAGTATGTAAGGAAATTAGTTATTGTAAGGTGGGATGTCTGCGTTACGTGGGAAAGACATTCAATTGGGTTATAGAAGTCCAAGCCAAAATTTTCCGCATTTAGACCTTCAAGGATTAAATGAACACATCAAAAACAACTGGGAATTGTGATGCAACATGCTACACTCAAGTGTGCCACACACATCCTGAAAAGTGAAGCTAAAGTGTCTTGATCGTCCCCAGGTGATTGGTCCCAGTATAGCTCATAAACCCCGCCCTCTCCATGTATTCTAATGGGACGTGATTAACTAAATCAAATAACACTTCAAATACATTTTTTCCAAAGATGTTTTGTGTCATTTTAGGTCGTTTTTATCACGCTGATGTAAGTTCAAGTGTTCGTTTTTTTAAATAAGTTTGGATTTAGTTAGTTGATGCTATAAAAACGGGGGTGTGACATCATGATTGACAGCTGTGATTGACGGCTTCTCTGAGCGAAGTAGTCACTG
Organism: Rhinogobio ventralis; assembly: GCA_039654625.1. Taxonomy (NCBI): domain Eukaryota; kingdom Metazoa; phylum Chordata; class Actinopteri; order Cypriniformes; family Gobionidae; genus Rhinogobio; species Rhinogobio ventralis. The sequence goes on along the minus strand of CM077210.1, from coordinate 5,649,910 downwards.
AGGCACCAACAGACTTTTTCAAGATTTTCATGAGGAGATTGGAGCTTTAATTTCTACATTTCCATTACTGTTTATTTCACACCGACATAATGAGTTGTTCTGCAGTAAACTGTACTAACAGATACTGCGGGAGTGTGGACAGAGTTTTTGATATCGCGGCTCTACTTCCTGCTCTCTACTGCGCAGACGAGGTCCCGAGGTCACTACTGTGCAGACGCAGGTCCCAAATCAGCACAAGATATAAGAGCCATATTCAGACATTATGCGGCTTCACTTTTCTACAATGGAAGATAGTGAAGGGCATCATCCATCTTTTTTTACAGTCTATGGTATAGATCTATAGATTCTGGTGATTTTTGGACTTGTGGGAGCCTGTGACTGATCTACTCATTGCAATACCTTCTGACCATGACGTCACTGGTGAGAAGTTGTGAAACACAGGCACTCCAGTCCCACAGGACGCGGAACTTCTCACAATCGCTTTGGAGGAAGCGGAGGGTGGCCCCCATCAGGTCCCGTAGTTTCATCCGTCTGGGCCCATACTGGATGGAGGCAGCCTCTTCACTGGTGAAGAAGAGCCTCTGAAATACTGGCGGAGAGCTGCTGAAATACCTTGCTGCAAACCTGTGAGAAAACCATTCAAACTTGGTCATGACATACTGGACATTTGTTCTGAAGCGGTATTTTTCATGATTTTTAAATATGATTTATGTTTTTAAAATCATTCAAATTCAGACCAACTTGCTAAACATTTTGACAAATGAATTGGTTTGACAGATTTGACAGGTTGAAAAGAACTGACTCGAAACAGTGATTTGTTCACAAATAACCAAATACTCCCATGACTTTTCCAATTGTATTATCTCCACTAATTTTCCATGTTTTAAAGGGGGTCTAATGCCATTTCATGCATTTTTACTTATTTACACCGTTAAAGGTGTACACAGTCTCATGCTAAATATGGCCAAAGTAAAAAAAAAAAATGAGTTGGACGTATGACAGAGTATTTCTGAGCCAAATATACTCCTTCAGGATTCGAATAAGTTTCGGAAAGTTTTTTTTAGAGTATGGCCCTGTATGACATCATAAAGGGAAGAATTCCTTGTATGGGCACTTCTCCCGGATGAGCACGTGCGCACATCAACCAGAGCGAGAGCAAGAGCCCTATCAAGTTCAGGTTACGCCACGCCTCCACAAGCTCAGCATGTTTTCGGAAAGAATATGTACAGCATATCTGTCTTTTATAAATATCTCCTATCTTCGGAGATATGAAGGATGCAATACTACTCTACAGGTACTCAAGATTAACATGAGATTGGCAGAAACTGTGGACTGGAAATGACCTGATATTTCCAGGTTTTATGTGAATATATCCTGAAGGATTACTTACGCTTGAGCATCTGGACTGATGTTGAGAAGCTTGCTTAGAGCCACACACAAGCGCTCATGGAGGTCATGATTCAACCTGACGTCTACTTTGATCCTCTCAGCATTCCTCTCCAACAGGTCCAGGATCAGTGGTCGTAAGTGACGAGCAATGAGGAGAGTGTATTCCTTCTCCAACAGGAGCTGCGCTAGACATTCCAGTATACACTGCCTGTCCTGCTGGCTCCATATCTACAAGCAGAACAATTCATGCCAGACAAAATGAATAAATAAAATATATAATAATAACAACGATAATAATAATGCTAAAGCATCGCAATGGAATCAGACAAAAATCTAAAAAGATCCTTTTGAATAAATTAATTCTATAGATCACTATTGTCTAATAATTTAGGGTGTAACGATACCCTTATGTCACGATACTGAACTCACGATACGATATTATGGCGATACTCCAAGACATATGGTAAAAGGTTAACAAAAAATGTACTGTTGATTAAAATGCTAAATTTGGTGTTACATTGGTGGGGATGAATAGGCTTGGAACTGGTGCTGGTAACCTAAAGCACAGGACAATGGTGATACCAGAATAAACATATTCATGATTCTGAAGCTGAAAATACTGAATTATTTAAGACGAATATGCATATGCTTGCACTCTGTCACTGACTACATTTATTTAAAATAATTCAGGCCACTTTTTACTGGTAGCAACAGACATTTGGCATTATCAGGACCCACAAATATTCCCCTACTGCATTATTATACATTATATATAGTAGTTTAATGTAGTAACGTCACTAAGACAGTTTAAGTGAACTTAAACCGTACACAATACAGATTGTCACTATCCATGGACCACGATACATATGGTTGCATTTTTGTATAGCGATATATTGTGACACGATATATTGTTAGACCCCTACTAATAATATTAATATAAATAATATTCTCTGCTAAATTAATTAACGTCTTACAGGAATATTTTATCTTATTAGTAATCATATCCTTATTGGAACTATGTGCAACAAAATCACATTTTTTGTAGTGCGTTACATTGGAATCCTATAAGAAAATTCCCATATGGATACTTTTGGATTGGTTCCAAATTATGACAGATATTCAGGCATGAATTTATAACCTGGTTTATGTTCACATCATTGGTAAGGTAATCAGTGCCTCTTGCATATCTGTCAAAATAATAAAGTGTGGCAGCATGTTTCAACAATCCAAACTATTGAAACTATGTTACAACAGGACCAAAATAATCCATCATGGTGGAAAACAAGACTGGCTAATATGCAGAGCACTTAAATGTATTTAAACTGATGAGTTTTAATCATTACCTCTATATACACACACACACCCATTGGAGCAGCATGTGTACTACAGAAACGTGGGGCAGTGTGGTGTGACACACACGTGTTAAACAGATGAAAGCCTCTTATAATGGTCTTATAAAGTGCTCAGACCATGCAGTCTCACCTGTTTTGCGAGGTACTTGCTGAGTTCGTTGTGACTTTTCTCGATATGTCTTGAGATTGCACCCAGAGATGTCAGGCTCAACTCCAGGTTTTCCATTCTATCATTTGTCGTGAATACAGGGATTTCCGACGACGTCTCTGCGGCTGGTAAAGGCTTTAATATTCCAAGTATTTTACGTTATGGGAACCATAAGACTCATAACTCGCGTGGCTGTCCAGGTTGTACACAACACAGCGAACACGTTCCCGTCAGTATTAAAATCCCTGTCCACATGTGAGTAAATGAAGAGCACTTCCGGGTCATTCGACTGTGTGTGTGTCGCTGTGCAGCAAACTAACGTCAAATAGGTTTCTGTGAGAGGATTTTGCATGAAAACGCTTAATAATTTCGACTAAATATGATATTTTGGGCTGCAATGTTCTGTGTGTGTTTCTGTTTGTGTTCTACAGCTGTATTTAATTTCCATTCTCTTCCATTGTAAATGGATTTCATCAAGTTTGGCCAATCGACAACACATATCTGTGAAACCTTATTTTAGAAACACTTACAAGACGCAGATATAATTGTAATTTTGTCTGTAAGATAACTAGCCAAAGTTTGAAATAAAAGCAATGGATATTATTATTATATGGTATATCAAAATTGATTATTGCTGCAATCTTTGTAATATTTGGCAAACAATGAACCATAATAACAATGACCATAAGAATTTAAAGGAAAATTTTCATTTGAATAATTGTATCAAATTATTTTACATTTTTCTTTATTATTATTATTATTATTATTATTTTTATTGAAGACAGAACAAGTAACAAACATAGCATTGCATACAATAGTACAAAACAAAGTGTGCCATTGTTTTTACACAATATATGTGTGTGTACTGTGTATAATTATTATGTATATATAAATACACACACATGCATGTATATTTTTAAGGAAATTGTTATATTTGTAAAATATTTATATTTATAATATAAATTATATAGTATATACATGCAAATATTTCTTAAATATATACATGAATGAGTGTGCATTCATATATAATAATTATACACACTACAAACACATATATTATGTAATCACAAACTTTTATTTTGGATTGCGATTAATCGTTTGACTGCACTAAAACAAAAGCGTCAACAACTCTTTCTCACTTTTACAACAAGAGCAAGTTATCAATATCAGAGTATCTTGAAATTAGTAATTTAACAGGGTAGATGGCATGCAAAATTGTAAAATGTATTTCTTTAGTTTTATTATTGATACAATATTTAAAGGGGATTAACCAAGATATCTTCCAATTAATATTATCAATAATAGAGTTACAAACAAATGTTGCTATTTTATTTTGTTTTTGAAAAATAGTACAAATATGTTTGTTATTGCATTTTTATCAATCAATTCAACCTTGTTTAATATTATGACTAATATAATATAATATGACTTTTAACAAGCTTTTAAAAAATATATTATTATGAATGCTTGAACAACAAATACAAAACAAAAATATATTTATGTAAAAATATACAATACAATACATATGTGTGTGTGTGTGTGTATATATATATAGAATTACCAAATAAATCTAAATAATACAAATAAATAAAATAATAAAAGCCCTTGCTGTTCCGCAAAATCCTAAATGTATCAAATAAAGAAACAATTTTAACAGTTTTTTTGTTTGTGCTCTCCATAATAGTGACAATTGTAGAGTTTTAACACGCTGAACCAATACATTCTTTTAGGAAAGGAGAGACCGCGGGAAAATGACGTCACTTCCTGTTAGGCGAATGTGTACGGTGTGAGGATGGCGCGGAGCTGGTGGAAATATTCTTCAAGATTTTTTTTAATCGCTGTCTAGGAGCAAATTGAAAATTGCTAATTGACTGCAAATTATATTTTACCAGCGCGACAGCATGGGTGTCAAATCCTGAACTCTGTTCAGTGTTTGCTCCATCTAACAGTTTTATATCCGCCTGTTGTCGTTTGGTCACTACCAGAGATACAGGTATTGTTCATATACTTTCATTTAATTTCCCTTTGTGCACATACTACACTACTACTAATGTATTTTGCTTTACTTAATCGTTGTTTGTGTAAAACCACGATCTTACAGGTGCAAACATAATTTGTGTAATAAGTATAGTGGGTTTCCTGGATGATTTATTACTCTTTCACCTTTAATATTAAGTTGACTCTTTTGTATTGTTAGTGTCACATTATTTGCATTACTTAAGTTTCTTCAGTAAATGTCAGGAAGTGGTGTAGTTGAACTGACACAGGCCCACTGTTGCCACTGTTTGCAGGAACTTGTGCTATTTTCTGTCTTTCATTAGCTGACTGAAAATGGATGAACTTTATGGAGATCTTATTGAGAAGCCCTCTGGTAAGATATGTGCTTTTATTTTCACATATTTAACATGTTTTCTGCTAGAATCATCAGTAGAGTACTATTGCATTAGCTATTATCTGTATGTATCTATCATCTAGCATTAATTGCGGCCTTTATCACTAAATATTATGTATATTAGTGATGCACAATATATCGGCCACCATATCGGTATCGGCCGATATATGTTCATTTTTAATGTTATCGGCCCGATAAGAAAATTTGTCCGATATATTAAAGCCGATAAATTATGGATTATTTCCTTTAGCTGAGACACTTCAGATGCGCACTGTTCGAATTGCTTGAAATATGATTGGAATCGCTTCAAAAAAGGAAAATGCAGTTCAGTTCACATAGGCTACATAAAATTATAATGAGAACATCATTATAATTGTGTCCTTGGGACAGGGCTTTTAATGATGTTTTGTTTTTGTAATCGGGCTCTTGAAAATGTGTATAAAAATTCGGATTTAGATTTATCAGCCAATATATCTGTTAGCGGCTTTCAAATATTAAGAATTATCGATATCGGCCCAGATTTTCATATCAGTGCATCCCTAATGTATATTGATCTTAGATCCACAAGAAACAAAACCACATTCTTGTCTATATACATTTAATTTTCAGCAATGTATTGTTCTGCCGTGTCTCTGCAACAATACTTTCAGTGTATTCTTGATAACACTCATTATAGCAGATAATCGACTTTACTTATAATTTCTCAACAATTTCACAAGATCATAGACATGTAAAATAAACTAAATGTAGATAATTGAGCAGCACAACAACTGCATTTGAAATTGAGGCCAGGAATGATCACATTAATAACTGGTTACATTTTAGTCCACCTGAGTGTGCTTTCTTATATTTATCTATCTATATATATCTAGATAATGTTGTTTGGTTTACCTCTTTTTTTATTTTTTTTATTTATTCCCCCGTTTCTTGTCTTAACAGGTTCAGGCCTCAGCTCTGTGAAAACAAAACATACATGTATTAGACAGGTGTATATGGTGGAATTGTTTTGCATTATGACTGTATCAGTGTTTGTATTTGATACAGGTTACAATGAGGACTCGGTGGACATTTACTCTGGCCTGGAGAACAGCCCTAAGGGTGATGGGCACAGAGGTGGGTTTCGTTAATGAGTCTTGAATTGAGTACATCACATTTTATGTGTTTGCAGTAATTTGTTCATGTATGAGTATCAGAGAAATAGAATGTTATAATTGTTCTATTGTCATTTTTTTATTAGGTGAAGTCAACCCATTTGTTTCCCCACGTACAATGGAATCAATGGATATTTATGAGGAAATTATCAGGGAAGAACAAGAAGAAAAGGAGGCAACTTACAATGAGGTCTTGTAACTTGAACTCTAAACATTAAATATTGGTTTGGTTTTGCTTTAAAGGTGAAAGGGTTATTTCACCCAAAAAATTAAAATTCTGTCATTAATTCCTCACCCTCATGTCATTCCAAACCCGTAAGACCTTCGTTCATCTTCGGAACACAAATTAAGATATTTTTTATTAAATCCGAGAGCTTTCTGACCCCACACAGACAGCAAAACAACGACCAATTTCAAGACATCGTTAAAATGGTCAATGTGACTACAGTGGTTCAACCTTAATGTTATGAAGCGATGAGAATACTTTTTGTGCGCAAAAAAACAAAAAAAAATCCCCGGCCGAATTACCTACTTTTTTAGACAAACAGCATGGATGTGTGATCGATTCAAAATTCACTGTTTATATCCCTTTTGACCACTGCCAAGCACCGTATCGTTGCTCTTCACTGTAATTTGGATGCATTTTAAAGATCTAGCCTACACTTTTATTACTGAAATGCTGGAAAATATTTACAAGAATAATCTTTTATTACCGCTCAAAAGAGAAAGAGAAAACACATAAACATTACAATGGGCCGTTATTACGGCAGTAATTAATGTTATATACGTTAAATTAGCAGCATTGTTTATGTAAATAAGAGGCTGTATTAACTTATTTCCGCTCATTTCCACATTTTTAAAATGACATCCTATCTTCTTTAAATAAATTAAATAATTAATAATTTCCTATTAAATATGAATTTATTCTTATTATTCCAAGCCGATATTTTATTTACAGCAGACAATCATTCGACTGACCACATGAGCAGTGTGTTCCCAGGTTCGTAGGATCACAAAACTCGCTCCTCCACCGTGTGAATAAATTGCTGAATTTATTCTGAATGCACAAGTTTTGTCACTGAGGTGGCATGCCAATTTATTTTTACGGACGACCACATGAGAAACAATTGCCGACCGAATAAGGCTTATGAGTGTATGACATGAGGGTGAGTAATTAATAACCAAAAAAATTCATTTTTGGGTGAACTAACCCTTTAAGAAATTGACAGAATATTTACACTGTCTTGTTGTACTTATCTTTTATTACAGTTAAAGCAAAAATTTGATGATGCACAAAAACAAGTTAAGGAACTGCTCTCAAAGTTGCAGCTATTGCAGACAAAGGTGTGTTTACATTTTTAACGGTTGTTATATATTGACACTTAATGAATACCCCCACAAATTAGTTAAAAACTTTGAATAACCAGTCTGTTTTTGTTGTGCTTTATATTTAAAGAATTCAAGTTTGAGCAGTGAAAACTTACTTCTGAAGAAGAACATTTGTTCTCTCGTCAAGACGGCTAGAATGGAGATTGTGCGTAAGGATGAGGAGATTAGCAGGCTCAGCAATAGGTAAAAACTTTATCTCTAGTACTAAGATCAGCAAACAGATGATAAACCCTGGCTTGTGTCAGGATTGGATGGTTTTATGTAAAAAGCCACTTCCCTGTTTTTGTGTGTTACCATCACAGGTCCGGTCGTGGAAGTTATGGTCAAAATTTCCGTCGATCTCAAATGGACAGTGGTCCAGCAAACACAAGGCACAGTTTAAACAATCCTACAAGTTCTATTTTAGGATCACAAGGTGCAAGACAAGATAATACTATGAATGAAGTAAATCAACACAAGGACAGAAACGCTGTGCCGGATCACTGTGCATATCTGCCAACAACGCCAACTGCAGCACCACAACCATTTGAGGTGCTCCAGAGATGCCCTAGAACTGATCTTGAAAGTCCTCTGAACTGTCAAAATAAATCTGCTGAGACCCTGACTGTCCAACCAGAGAACAGAACATCAGGGAGTATAAAATATCCCACCACATCCACAGTGGCAGATGTCGTGAATGCTCCCAAAACAAATAACTCTGGACCGAGAGCTCCTGATACAAGTACTAATTGTCGATTCAGTAGCTTGAAGGAAAATAAGAACTCTCCCTTAAAACATATAGACAAGCTAGAAAAACCACAGAATTGCACAAGCCGGGACAAAAATTGTAACTCGAAGGATAAGGATGTGTCACCAAAGTCTCAGAGAAAAGTGGACGGCAACTCAAGCAAGTCAGGAAGAACTGAAAAAGAGCTTGCAAAAGATAGTTCTGTGTCTAGCGAAAACCGAAATCAGCAGCCTGAGGTTCCAGTCGTTTTTAAAAGTTCAGAACAATCGAAAAGCCCTTCCTCCCAGTCACGCAAAGCCTCGCCATCTGTCTCTTCCCAACCATCCAAAAGTTCAGTTAAGACAGCAGCAGATGTGGAGACACTGAGTCAAGGGCACATGCATAATCAAAATGCAGAGAGAACTAGCAGAGAAAGAAGACACTCTGGCTTGAGAAGTACAGATTGTACTGTGGTGGATGAAGAAAGCCATTCCCAAAACCACACATGGAAGAAAAGAGATGCAAGTGGCCATAGAAGGAAAGAGGAGAAAAGTTCCAGTGCAGCAAGGAGGAGCAGCAGAACCGAAAGAAGATGGGACCATGAGCAAAAGAGGCCAAAGGAGAGTGAGAGGAGTAAAAGAGATGTGGGTAACAACTGCAGTAGTAGTAGTAGTAGTAGAGAAAGAAGCAGCAACAGGTCAGACAGTAGCAAAGACTATGAGCGAAAGATGAATAAAGATGAAGATAAAAGATCTAAGAAACAAGTTGATGCCCTAGACAGTAGGCACGCTTTTTCTTCTCCCAGACGTGATTCTCAACGAAAGGATGTTTATAAGGGTAAATCATCAAGCAGAATCGATGAGCCATCATCCAAAAGCAAACGGCCTCATTGCTATGATAAATCTAGAACGATGGAGGATTTAAAATGCCCTGTCAAAAATGGAAGTTCTGAAAATAACTGTTTTGAAGACAAGGGTATAGTCAAGGACAGAGAAAGAAAAAGAGATGGACATTTGGAGAAGCATAGGGTACAGAAGTATGGAGAAGCAAAAAATGTTCTTACCAAAGATGTCAGAAAGAACTCTCATAAAAAGCACAAAACTGTCAGAAAAGGTCAAGATAGTGAGGATGAGAAGGACAAACATCTTAAATCTGTTCATGCAGAGTCACCATCAGTGGTAGCTGTCAGCATCAATCCCTGCCAAACTTCCGAGGATAATAGTCCAGACAGAAAACTGAGTTTCATGGAGACATTGAACCTCACCCTATCGCCACTTAAAAAACAGAAGCAGTTCTCCGATCCCACAGAAGCCATTGGAGCGTCATCTGAAGATGCCTCATCACATAACAGCAGATTATCCGACGCTGTGGAGGAATTCTACGTCATAGATGAATTGAAGAACAGCCAGCACAGCGACGAGGAAATGGTTAAAAAGCCTGAGGCTACAACTGCAGGTGAAAAAGAAGACCTTACCAGTTCTTGCAAACAATCTGGACAAGTTGATCTCTTCACAGCTGTAGCCTCTGAGAAGCCCTCAGCAGAACAAACAGACATGGAGGTACAAGAAGAGAATGCCACTGAAAGTCAAGAGGCTGTGGACAAAGTGCCATCAATTGATAAAATCTCAGAGGAGAAAGAAGGCAAGACTTCAGATTCCAATGTGTTAGACAAAGATTCATTATCGAAATTAACCCTTACAATAGAGTCTCCAAATCGTGTCTGTGAGAATGACACTGAAGACTCTCTGGGAATTATAAATAATGCTGATGTCTCTAACACTTTGCCCTGTGAAATATCAGAAGTGGTAGTTTCAGATTCAATAGTTGATGGTTGTCAGCAACAAGACTGTATTGCCACTTTGTCTGAGGAGACTTCTCGCATGGAAATCTCACATGGAAATCATCAGGCCAAGTCTCAAGATTTACTATCAGCATCAAATGGGATTTGTCAAGATGATGTGTCATGCTCTGACAAGGCACAAAGTTTTCCTAATATTAATTCTTCTGGAAGTTCTGTCAACATGGAAGTTTCGTCTAGTACAATTACTGCAGATCTAGATGAACCAAGCAAAGTTATTTGTGATGTTGAACAACTAGGTACTTCAAAACAGGACAATAAGAGAGCAGAGGAAACACTTGAAAATTCAAAATCAATTAAAACACAGCACACATTTGAAAAGTCTGAAAAATCCCATCAAAGTCCATTATGGAGTCAGAACACTATGGCTCCAAATGATAGCACCATTGTTGTAGAGGATACCATGTCGTCTTCGCAACCTGGTTTTTTAGAGCCAGATTCCACAGAAAGAGAAGAACAGAACACAAAGTCATTGAACCCTGTTGTTTCTTGCCATGATGAAGACTCCATGATGCTTACCCTGAGGAACATCAGTGTTATTCCAGAGCCCATCAGCCCTCTCACAAGCCCAGTCCGTCAGGTGCAGAAAGTACAGCCTCAGCGTGCTGATAAGCAATCACATGTCAAAAGTCTTAGCAAAGGTAAGTGTTGTTGTTTTTTGTTGATAGTATTGCTTTAACATTGTAACCCCCCGTTTCACAGACGAGGCTTAAGCTAGTCCCAACTTGCACTGACATATCTTAAAATATGTCAGTGCCATTGTTTTGTCTCAAGATGCACATTAGAAATGTTTTTTTGTTTTTTTTTTCTGGGGCACGTTTATGAAATCTACTTAAATGCCTTAATTGAACTAATGCCTGATCCTGGCTTAGTCTAAGCCCTGTCTGTGAAACCGAGCCTATGTTTCCCATAATTGCCTAAAATTGCACTAGTTATCCCATGGAACATTTTGATTGAATTTCATTTTTTTGTAACTTAAGCAATAATTGGCCGAACATGTTTGCTAATTTTCTTCTTTTTTTTTTTCCAAGATCTCTCAAGTGTGAAAACTGGCAGTGATAAGGATGAAGTAAATATGGAGATGAACAAGGAGAATAAGTCACCTGACTCTTCTGTCACAGCTTCTTCTAACAAAGGGACAAAAGATGCCCTCTCTGCTTCTGGAACTGAGGAAGATGAGCTGGAGGATGGTGAGATAGTTAGTGAAAGTGAAGAAGAGGGACCTCTGTTTATCCAGACTCCTCCAAGAGAAAAGGAAAAACCAACCTCAGGGACTCCAAGTCCAAAGCTACCTGCAGTTCGGAAAAGAGTGTCCCAAAAGAAATCTTGTGCCCCTGCTAAATTTTCAGAGCCAAACAAATGTTCAAAGTCGTCTGCTTCTAACGACAGTCCCACCTCAAGTAAGAGACGCTTTAAAACTGTCAGCCCACCATTGAAGGCAGCGGTCTATACGCTAGACGGATTTATGGACATGTTAGGATCTATTCGAGTTGAGTTGAGGAAAAAGTACATGAAGCTTCAGAAAAATGTCACTAAGACTGCATTCTGCTGTATAGTGGATATGTCTCATGCCTCTTTTACAGAATTTATCAATGCAGTTGACTTGGATAAATTGTGCTGCCAAGGTAATGACATTAAAGTTACACTTAATAAGATTATTTCGTCAATCATGAGCAAGGTCACCAAGAATGGCATCGTGAATCGTATCTTTGAGCAGAGAGCTGGAGACCTCAAGCAGAAGTTGTGGACATTTGTGGATGGGCAGTTTGATTTCTTGTTCAAGGAACTGAAGACAGCACTCAAAAGTGAGTCTGAGCCATCCAAGAATGTATCAAATGAAAATAAAAATGCAACCCTTAAAAGAAAAGTGGTTGAAAGTGAAATGGTAGAAAAAGGACCTTTTAGCACACCTGGGCCTCTTCACAGGGCCAAGAAGTCAAAAGTTGACACAGGAAGTTTCGTCAGAGAGGCCCTTCCAAATAATCTGCCTCGCAGGGGCCTTGGGAGCAGAGGTAAAAACATAAAAGCTGTCATGAATAAAGACGATCAGCTGGCAAAGGTGACAACATCCCACCAGCTTCCTACTGCGTCCTCTGAAAGGTCTTTCCACGAAGGTACCTCAGAATCTGACAATAGAATCTCTTCTTTTGTCCGACGTCTCTCCCATAATGGATCGATTCAAGATAAGTCAGACTTTGAAATTCTAACCGAGCAGCAGACATCAAGCTTAACCTTCAACCTGGTCTCTGACTCTCAAATGGGAGAGATATTCAAGTGTCTTTTGCAAGGGTCTGATTTGCTTGAATCCAGTGTGCCTGTTGGTGACAATACAAGTTGGCCACTCAGCACACCTCGAAAAGAAGGACTTCCAGGGGATAGTTTGATTGGGATTATGACCCCTAACAAGGCAACCCCATCTAAATTTATCACCTCCTGGTCTTCCATTTCCCCCTACAAGTTTGCTTCAAACAGCAAAATGCTGGTAGACCCAGCAATTCTCGATGAAAGCTGCTTGTTAGAAGTTCCCTCTAATTCTGAACCATGTCATCTACCTGTTCAGTCAACTGTAATCTCTCAAAGATCTTTCTCTATCTTGGCGGAAGATCTAGCTGTGTCCCTTACCATTCCCTCACCATTAAAGTCTGATAGTCACTTGAGTTTCTTGCATCCTGGAACTGGACAGCCATTGTCTGCCCCAAACAGTGTCCTCAGTGCCCATTATAGTGAAGACGCTCTTCTTGATGGAGAAGATGCGACTGAACAGGACATCCACCTTTCTCTAGACACCGACAACTCCAGTTGTGGGTCGAGTCCCAGCAGGACATGGGAGGGCTCTGATCCATCCGGTTTCCAATTTCAACCTAATTTACAAATGCAGGCTGTGGTAATGGAGAGGTCAAATGATCATTTCATTGTGCGAATAAGACGAACATCTACTGGCCCAATTGAAAGTAAACAAAATGAAGGGAGAGCAGTACCAGCGTTAACTGAATGTCCAGAGCCTAATCTCGCTGTGACCCATGAAAACTTGGGTCCTGCACCTGGAGAGATGTTGAACAAAGGCCCAACCAATGTAAACATGTCATGTCACATTTCAGATAAATCAATAGTAGCTCAACCGTCAAGCCAAAAATCCTCATTTGAAGGTGCTTGTGATGGCAACAAAGCTGAACCTGTTTTCAAAGAAGCATGTGTTACTGCTCCTGAGGAAAGCAGTGCAATAGAGATAGAAACATCAGAGATGTCAGGAAATGTAAGGAACACAATACAGAGCCCAAGTGCACCAAAGTCTAAATCTGAGAGGGTGTCAAAGAAACGCAAAAAGCACCAATCGGCGCCAAAGGCAAAGCACTCAAAGATGGAGAAATCTCAAGATAAACATTCCAAGTCCAGGCATAAGAAAAGGTCAAAATCCTCCAAAGAAAAAGGCTCAAAAACTGCAATACCTCAGGTGTCCCCTAGCAGCCTGTCTGCTAAGAATGTAATCAGGAAGAAAGGGGAAGTGGTGGTGACATGGACCAGGTGAGTTGAATGAATTTCCACTTCTGTTTTGTTATTAATTGTGTGCATAATGTTTTGAACTTGAGTTTAAGAAACCAATAAAAAAAAAAGCTGATGTCTTTTGAAGGGATGAAGATCGGGACATACTCGTCGAGCTTAAAATGAAGGGGACTTCACCCAAGACATTTGCTGCTCTGTCGAAAAGGTTGAAGAAGTCAACAGAGCAGGTATGCTTCATTGTTTTCTCTTAAATATGACTTCAGCTGATGACTGCTTTGTCGTAAACTAATGATTGCTCTTCTTTGACAGATTGAGGAGCGGTTCTCTCAATTGATGAAGCTATTCAAGAAGAAAGAGAAAATGGAGAATTGATCGAACAAGAACGAAATTGAACAGACTTTACAAAGTAGTCTATGGAGATTTCAATGTCTGCATCAACATCCAACGGCAGAAATATAATGCATTGAATATGAAAATCAGTGTATTATATCTGGTAATTGTCCATCTGTTTGAAAAAGCACTTACAGTTGTAACTCACCAAAAGATCTGCAGTAAATGGTATGCAGGAGGCTTTTTTTTCTTTGGTTGACATTCAGTGTTGTCAAATTCATAATTACTGCAGAGCAGACACCAATCAGGCAACATTTTGAAGAATTTACATTTGCAGTGTGGTCTTTACATTAATCTGCGTCAAGGACATATACAGACACAACAAAGTAGAAAAGTGAGGCTTCATAGTATTTTCAGTGCATAAAGCCCTGTATGATGCCTTAGAATTGACTTGTTCTTCATTATTTGGGCAAGTTGGTCATTGCACAAAGTACTACAGTTGTTGTTTTTTTGCAATGAAATTAACAAAAGAAAGTATTTAAAGGACATCATTAACTTGTATTACAAGTTGATTTTTGTGATATTTGCAATGCCTTTTAAACCTACCTCTGAACTACAGATGTTTTTTAAAATCTTTAACCTAAATGCTTATAGGCCTAAGTTTTAATCACTTTTTTTTTCTTTTTGGAGGTTGGTGTCGGCTCTTAATGTAGAGATGGAAAAGATTATTAGTATTATTTTTATTTTTTTGGTTGGCAATTGTCAGGATTTGAATTTTCAATCTTTGTTCCATTAGTCATCCTGAAAAATTTTATATTTTCATATTGATGACTTAAGAGTAACATATAAGAGTACCTTTTTTTTTGTAGGTAATAAATGAGGGGGGGGGTGTTCCCTTGTGTATATATTTGTAAAGTTGAACTGAGCAAAGATTTTTCTATGTTTGATCATTTTTTTTAAACAATTTTTAATTTTTTTCTCAAAGAGAAACCTAGATGTGGGAAAAACACCTTGTATGTTGTTTGGAAATACATTTTGTAAATATTTGTAGTAAGTTCTGACAAATCTTTCAATATTTTGAAATAAATCTTATTTATGAAATCTTATGGCAAGTTTCATTTGAGATGAATATTCCAAACAGCATCTAAGACTTTTGGTTCTAAGCTCTTTTTTTAGGATTAGACAATTCAAAATAATGTACCATATCACAGGATTTTATATACTGTCTGAAACCAATTTGATATAAAATATCAAAACAATGGCAAACAAAAGAAGTTTGGCTTTTCTGTTTTTGCAATTACAATTAACCAACTGGTGTCAATATGATTTTTAGCTGATGTATAGTCACTTCCTCTCAATAATATATCACCATCACCATTTTTAGGCTTACTATTGTTGCCAGTACTATTGTTGCCAGTTTGTATCACAGGGGGTATAAATCCAGTGATCCATTGAACAATTCACAGCTCAATGACAATACTATGGTCCAGGCAGAAGTGAGATATTTAGGTCACAGTCTGGCAGCTGTTAACCTTACTTCACCTCTGAAATCAGTGTTGCCAAGTCCACGGTTTTGCCGTGGAATTGGGCTACTTTTACACTGTTGCCTCAGGTTGTCTTTTTAGTCCGCCTGTTAAAGCGGACCCCCGAAAACCAGGACTCGATTTGTACCCTGATTGGGCAGGTTTTGAATAGCAAGGTGGCTGGATTTGTTACGCAAACCTGGCAACCCTGTCTGGAACTAGATTTAACTTCTGTTCACACTGAAGTAACCTAAATGACTCGAGTGTTCCAGTGTAAAATTGACATCAATTTACATTTAGCTAAAAATCTTTACATTTTTGAACATACACACTAAGACATTTTTAAATAAACTTAAATAAAACATTATAAAAGGTAAAATGTGAAGATAAATACTGTAAATGATATTCAGCAGCAGGCTTTTATTAAATCTGCACCTAGTGGAGTGAATGCAATCATTAAACTTCACAGTTCATTACATATCTGCACTAATCTATTAACAGCTGGCTTACATTCTTGAAGGTGGTTTTCAGCTTCTCTCTTGTTACATCACCCTCAGACTAGCCAAAAATAGCCCTTAAAGCATTTGACTATAAAATCAGACATGACACATTGATCATCATGCCTCGTCTAGACACAAGTGCTATATGTTCAGAGTGAAATCTGGCTTATTGCTTACTGAATACTGCACCGTACACACGGTACTATTTTTTAAGAATTAGTGAAACAGTATGTATTATGCAACAATAAATGTTTCAAGAAGCAGTACATGATTGTCACATGAACTCATCGTAGTGCATGTGAGTGCGATTTTGCACATTTAATGTCACTATTTTGGAAATCTGACAAAATGAGTCAATATAAAGATGCTTAAAATTGCAGCTATAGTTATTTCCAGTTCATTTGTCACACTGGAAATGGAAGGTCAGGTCAAACACATTGCATTATGGGATACAGTATTTCATGCTTTATAGGCTATTGCACATTTTGGCCTTAGCAGTTCATCTGTGCATTGTGCATGTTGAAAATGTGCATACTGGTTGCTGTATACATACTTTATACTATAATAGTAAGAGTAGTGTGTCCATACTGATGCTATTCCAAACACAGACAATGTTTAACTGCATTAACATTAAGAGAATGATGGGTGTGTTCAGACAATTTATTATTAATTACCTGAACATATACACGTTGGCACATTTCCACACAGGTCATGGGGTATTTTGGGATTGTATGTTCCCCCTGAACTGCCCTCAACAGTTGTGATGCAATTTTGCCCCCTCAGGGTACCGTCCAGCCTACAGATCGATAGTAGCATTGTATGAGTTCAATGCACAGAGAAACTGGACTTCATTCAACAAAGCGAGGTCCACAGAGGAGTACTAATGACTCCCACGAGGATGAAAGGATACTGGAGTTGTATTATATTGTTTTTAGTGTGATGAATTGATGCAGCAAGTGTTTTGTGAATACCACTAAAATGTAAGTTTTTTTAATTTTTTATGGGTGTCTGTCTGTCTGTCTGTCTGTCTGTCTGTCTGTCTATCTATCTATCTATCTATCTCATAAACAATACTTTTTTCGTAGTAATGTATAACCTTCACTCTTTTAGTTTTAGGCCATGTGAAAATGGGAGATTGGAACTTGCTAGGGAGTATCTTGGAGGAGGTTCACATTCACTCCACCATTGTGGGCAAAATCTGGCTCACCATTCTTTTTATTTTCCGTATGCTCGTGCTCGGGGTTGCTGCGGAAGACGTGTGGGACGATGAGCAAAGTGAGTTTGTGTGCAACACAGAGCAGCCTGGATGCAAGAACGTCTGCTACGACCAGGCATTCCCCATATCTCTCATCAGATACTGGGTCTTACAGATCATCTTTGTCTCCTCACCATCTTTGGTGTACATGGGACATGCGCTCTACCGGCTCCGAACGCTGGAGAAGGAGCGCCACAGGAAGAAGGCTCATCTGAAAGTGGAGCTGGAGGAGACGGAGGCTTTGGAGGAGCACAAAAGGATCGAGAAGGAGCTTAAGAAACTGGAAGAGCAGAAGAAAGTGAGGAAGGCTCCTCTGAGGGGTTCCTTGCTGCGCACATACGTGTTGCATATCTTAACCAGGTCGGTGGTGGAGGTAGGATTCATAGTGGGACAGTATGTGCTTTATGGCATCGGACTGGCGCCGTTATACAAGTGTGAGCGTGACCCCTGCCCCAACAGTGTGGACTGCTTCGTTTCACGGCCAACGGAGAAGAGCATCTTTATGATTTTCATGCTAGTCATTGCAGGGGTGTCCCTGTTCCTCAATCTCCTGGAGATATTCCATCTTGGTGTGAAAAAGATCAAGCAGACCTTATATGGATCCAAATACAATGGAGATGAAGATAGCATTTGCAGGTCAAAGAAAAATTCCATGGTCCAGCAAGTATGCATCCTTACAAATTCCTCACCACAAAAACATATGCATTTGACGCACACTTCCCTCGCAGTGGTGCCAGATGGACAGATGGCAACTTTGCCTTTCTATATGCCAATGGCTGGTCCTCCATCTAGCCACGAGGTGCCAAATGGTGACCCTAATGGATCTGAGCAACCGCCCAGGGAGAACCGACTTCCTAGCCAGCCAGAATTCCAGGCTCTCCAACAGTTGGGAGCCACAGAACGACGGTCCACTTTAGACAACCGTCCGCACTCCTGCAGCAGCGAGGAGTCTGGGCCCAAGGGCTCTGGACCACCCAGAAATGTTGGTCAGCTGCCCAGAGCTTCACTCAGAGCCAGTCACATAGAGATACCAGCAGCATTACGGAAGCAGAGCCGCGTCAGCCAATGCAAAGACTTCAGCGAGGAGAGTGATTCCCCGGACAGCGGGAATTACCCCACTGCCAGGAAAGCCAGCTTCATGTCACGGGGGCTTTCGGAGAGCACGTCTGATAGTCAAGACTCCAAGAGTGGATTGGACACGGAGGCCAACCGTATAGCTCAAGGGGAGAGTCCAGCTATAACACCACCCCCTGCCAGTGGACGCAGAATGTCAATGGTGAGTAGAGGAACATATAATCCACTCTCCGCTTGCTAAGTCGAAACAAATACTGTTTCTGAGTTCAAGCCTCAGCTGTGTTTCAAGTGAGAAAACTTCTGTTTACAAGCACTATTCATTTATAGTGTACCTTTAAGCTAAACTTTGAACTCACAATGTACACTATAGTCTCCAGCTCATGGTGTCCCAAACACCGATATTTAAAGATTTAGTAAAGATGAATCACTGTCTGTTACTTTGATATGCAGATAAAGCTTAGGATCATGTTTTTCAGTAGTACAGCAAACCAAGAGAGAAACATTAATAAGTAGTGCAAGACTGAACAATTAATGTGTTGTGAACAGTGTCAACGAACAATGTTAAATCTCATCAACAAAATCATGAAAATGTTTATTTTTCTTAAAGAGACAAAAAAAGCTCATCATAATGATAACTAAGGACAGTTTCCAAGTTTTTGTTTAATGTTGATATGTTTACATTAATATATGAAATGTTAAAATTTTCTCATTGAATAAAATGCCATTTTCTGTTATGTTATAGGTCTATTGACAAAAACTGACTAAAGAAGTGTAAAAAAAAAAAGTGTAAAAAACTAACACCAACCAAGTTTGAAACATTTTTTTAAAAGTTACTTTTTAAGTTCACAGTGTATAGTAAATTTTAAACTATGTAGGCTAATGATTCATGCAGTAAATATGAATAATTTCTTTTTTTTTTCAGAGCATGATTCTGGAGCTGTCTTCAATCATGAAAAAGTGACATTTTGGAACTGTCTTCTGGCTTAATTTTCATTGACTCCATAATTACTGCACATTAATTCAGCTGACTTGCATACTGTAGTGCAACTCTCAATAAACGCTTTCACAATAATTAGGCCTACTCTTTTTTTTCTTTCTTTTTTTACAATTCATAGATGACTATCATTGGATGTGTTTGAAAAAGGCGAGATTTAATGGCTTTTTAATATATATTTCATTTTCGTCTTAATACTGTTGAATTTTAACAAATCTTTATCCAGCCATACGCTTGAGTATTTACAGTTTTGTGTTATACACATAATGGTTTTAATAGTCTACAACATAACCGTATGGCAATGTCAAATCAATTGAATGACAATAATGACAAAATTATAATAAATGAAATCGAATGTGCAATGAAAAAACGTAACATTTAATTGGTGTCTACTTCCTAACATCATCATTCACAGCACTTGGGGATTTCCACATAAGCCCCGCCCATTTGTGTATTTCAGCCTACTTCATAAGTCCCTCCCACTTGGAGGTGAGGTCCTCCCATTTGGAGGTCTCGGGGCTGCAGTGATGCATACTTGGCTCTCGGCCACCCTCTCTCGGGCTCCTCACTGCAGAGCAAGTGGGTGGCTCCTATATCTAGCCCCCCCTCGCTAGACATCCAGCGAGGAGGAGCGAATGTAATTTGGCCTTAATGGGTGGAGCTAGAATATCCAACCACACCCTAACCCTACCCAGAACTCTATCCCTCCACCCCATTAGATATCCAGAGAGGAGGAGCTGGACGTCATTAGACTCTGCAGTGAGTACCGCTTGTCTCTCTCCTCCGAACCCTGCATTTTCAGGACCGCATTTCTAGGACTGCAGAAATGATTTAGTTTAATTGATTAAGTTTAATTGATATATTGTCCTAACTAACCCCTAGCCCTAAACCTACCCATTGGTAACCCTGTTGAAATATTTTAACTAATTTAAGTAATTAAGTTTAAAATGGCCGTGCCTGCTGTTTTGTTAAGAATAAGGTGGAAACAGTTTGAATCAGGTCTCCTCTGTTGGCTAGATGGCGCTGTCACAAAAAAAAAAACTAGGGCCCTAGAAATGCAGTCCTGAAACTGTGGCGGTCCTAAAGGTGCAGCCTCCGGTATTGCAGGCAGATAATATTGTGCTCTCCAGTCCGCTGTCAATCCCACAATGCACTGCGTGAGCGTGAAGCTCAACTTCCATAGGAATGAATTTAAAACACTCACTCAGTGGACACGCACAGTTACAATGGAATGAAGTGATTTTGTATTCCCTGTGATATTATCAGACTATTGGTTGTCTTTCCTCAATATTTAATATTTAAACAAAATCTCTTAAATCCATCCTTTTTTATTATAGCAAACTTTTATTTTTATAGACCATTCTGAAGTGAGTGAGTTCAGGCTTACCACAAGAACGTGCCATCTGGTGGGGAATTACATATTAAAAAAATGTTTGACCTTTAACATTAGAATAATGTACAGCAGCTGTTTTTGTTTGAATCTCATGAGATTATAGTACGTTGACCTAATACATGTCTTTTGTCAATGCACTGCCGATCAAAGTTAGTTAAGTTTCCGTTAGTGGCAGCAACATACAGATCAACTGACTGACTTCAGGCTGACCCAGACCTCATTAACACACACACAATTTATTTATATATATATATATATATATATATATATATATATATATACTCACCTTTTTAGGATTATTAGGAATACCTGTTCAATTTCTCATTAATGCAATTATCTAATCAACCAATCACATGGAAGTTGCTTCAATGCATTTAGGGGTGTGGTCCTGGTCAAGACAATCTCCTGAACTCCAAACTGAATGTCAGAATGGGAAAGAAAGGTGATTTAAGCAATTTTGAGCGTGGCATGGTTGTTGGTGCCAGACGGGCCGGTCTGAGTATTTCACAATCTGCTCAGTTACTGGGATTTTCACGCACAACCATTTCTAGAGTTTACAAAGAATGGTGTGAAAAGGGAAAAACATCCAGTATGCGGCAGTCCTGTGGGCGAAAATGCCTTGTTGATGCTAGAGGTCAGAGGAGAATGGGCCGACTGATTCAAGCTGATAGAAGAGCAACTTTGACTGAAATAACCACTCGTTACAACCGAGGTATGCAGCAAAGCATTTGTGAAGCCACAACACGCACAACCTTGAGGCGGATGGGCTACAACAGCAGAAGACCCCACCGGGTACCACTCAAATAGGAAAAAGAGGCTACAATTTGCATGAGCTCACCAAAATTGGACAGTTGAAGACTGGAAAAATGTTGCCTGGTCTGATGAGTCTCGATTTCTGTTGAGACATTCAGATGGTAGAGTCAGAATTTGGCATAAACAGAATGAGAACATGGATCCATCATGCCTTGTTACCACTGTGCAGGCTGGTGGTGGTGGTGTAATGGTGTGGGGGATGTTTTCTTGGCACACTTTAGGCCCCTTAGTGCCAATTGGGCATCGTTTAAATGCCACGGCCTACCTGAGCATTGTTTCTGACCATGTCCATCCCTTTATGACCACCATGTACCCATCCTCTGATGGCTACTTCCAGCAGGATAATGCACCATGTCACAAAGCTCGAATCATTTCAAATTGGTTTCTTGAACATGACAATGAGTTCACTGTACTAAAATGGCCCCCACAGTCACCAGATCTCAACCCAATAGAGCATCTTTGGGATGTGGTGGAACGGGAGCTTCGTGCCCTGGATGTGCATCCCACAAATCTCCATCAACTGCAAGATGCTATCCTATCAATATGGGCCAACATTTCTAAAGAATGCTTTCAGCACCTTGTTGAATCAATGCCACGTAGAATTAAGGCAGTTCTGAAGGCGAAAGGGGGTCAAACACAGTATTAGTATGGTGTTCCTAATAATCCTTTAGGTGAGTGTATATATTTAGACTCCCCTAGATGCAGTAGGACAGCAATCATGTTTACCGCTGATTCATGAGTACAGCGAGCCAGGCTCACAAAACTATATATAAAAATTGTAAATACAGTGATTATGTTGGATTAATCTGTTCAACTGCATCAGCGGTTCATCTTGGGTGCATCTGATTCTTCCATTTCCTCACGAAATATGTTTTTTTTTCTTGTCTATCACTCGACTATAAATATAATGCAAAACAATGTGAAATATTTACTGTACTGACAAATGTATAATTAACTTCATAGAATGAATTGACTAACAGGATGATTTTTCTCTCGGCACAAAAGATTTTGTGGTGGCGACAAAATAAACATATTTTGCATAGGGGTTTTAATGATCTTAAAACCCCTCAAAAATTTCTTTACAGTTTGTGTGTCTGAGTTGACTTATCATGATTGTGACCAAGAAAAATGATATAAAACTCACCAGAGTGTGAGGCCTTGTGCTCAAAACAAGTACAATTTGGAAAGAGGACCTTCAGAATGAAGGCTGACTTTGATTTTGCCTGATTTATTTTCATAAATGTCTGATGATGCTCACAAAATGTAGAAATACAATTTGACTTTGAAATCATAAAGTTAACCTCTTCTTATGTGGAGATGTTGGTATTTTAAAAAATAATGTCCCTTATCTCAAGAATCAATATTACACAACATTTTATCTGAATGAATGAATTATTTGTCTACATTTATTTCATACAACGGTTCTTTCTGGTTCTCGAATCTGATTGGCTGAGAGCCGTGCGATATTCTCCCAGTATCAGCACTCTAACCGCTTCACAGTTTGAATCACTCTGTCTGCGTGCAACATTTCTGACAGAGTGTCATGGCAGACGAGCAAACCTCCATAATTTTACATATAGCCTACTACTGTTATTGTGTTACGGAATCAAGTTTTAGGAGAGAATGTAGTTATTAAACCTCAAATATGTGTCTCATATATAAACATAGCGCCTGTTTTACCATTTTTTCGCTCGCATCTGCGTCAGCGGCCGTTCAACTGGCTTGGCCTCAACTGCCTAACTGTCAACTTGAGATTTGAATCCCTGGCGGAAGGAAGTAGTTCCTCACAAAAGAGTGTTTTCACAGACATTTTGTATAAACGTAATAGTAGTGATGGGCTCAGAGTCGGGGTCGACTGCAGCACAGGAAACTACTCTCGGTGTCGACTCTGTTGCTGTGTCTGCAATCGCTCACTTGTTTACTGATTCTCTAATCCCTATAAAGTGCGTGGCAGTTGAGTGCACTATAAGGAGTGAATGAAACGAAGCGAGTAATACTCACCGCGTCAGAGAGCAGAAACTTTGTCACACATTTGAGTGCTTACTTTAGAAATAGAAAACAGTCACAGCGACTTTAGTTTGTAATTATACATTAGCTTCCTCCATGCTAGCTTTAGTTTAATTGGAGGTATCTTAATGCAATAAATATAGATTTGGTTTCCCATGGTTAACCTTGCGTTCATAATCATTAAACATCCATAATCATAAAAAAACTCACATCAAGAAAAAACATCAATAAGTGTACATTATTGTATGTATTTTAGTATCTTTTAATATATATAGGATAATTTAGGTGTGTAACAACTGCAATTTTGTCTTATTTCTGTTTTGATGTAAAGTAAATGGAGTCGATTTCATAGACTCCTACATTGGGAGTCGGGAGTCGGAGTCGACTCCCAAAAAAACTGGAATCGAACACCCCTACGTAATAGAGTGGTGCAGATATGATTTCCCATTGGCCCTGTCCCAAATGGCACCCTAAACCCTCACGGTCTTCCTCTGAGTCTGCACTTTCACGACGTAATGCCGCTTTGACTGCCGGGTAGAAGTCCTCTGCGTAGCTTGCGAACTTGCGGGCTCAGCTGAAGTGCGCATCGAGGGCGCATAGCAGGCGCAAATGGGGCGCTCACGAACACCCTTCTTTAAGCTTAAATGACGAATGGGATTGTGGACTTAGCGGACACGCGCACGCAGCGACCATTATAAGTCCACAAGACCGAAAGTGCACATGAAGTGTGCCATTTGGGACAGGGCCTTTGTAGGCCAAAACACGGAAGCAAGTTAGCATTTTAGAACTTTCGGTTCCATTTCCTGAAGTCAGTAGGTTTTTTTAAATGGGATTTTGGTTAAATGGCTGAAATAAGGTCTGTGGTGAACACAAGTTCAAGACACTTTCACATTTTATTCTACGACATAACGTCATGTTCGTTTATATTTGTGCTCTTATAAACCAGTTTACCTCAAACGTTCATGGATAAAAACTGAAAGAGTTGTCAGAAGCTTAGTGATGATGACGTTGAAGTCGAGTGACTGTGGTGTAGTTCATTTATAGCCTAGCTTTAGCTTTTTACTTCTGGCAACTGCATTTAGGCTTCAGAATTGATAAAAGTTGTGTCCATCTGTGATAATTATCTTGATGGACAAAATGTGTAAGTATCATAAACTTGTGTTGATCACAGAGCTTGTTTTTTGTGATAATCCAAAAGCCTATGGGAAAATCCTATTGGGTTTTTCTCGAAGGAACCGGCAGTTGGCCTACAAAGTGATGTCATACCTGCACCACTCTATATCACACTCGTAGCAGTGCAAAATGTCTGTATATCAGCCGCTATAGAGCCTTATCGCACTGCTACTCGTGTGATATTGCTCATATATATTTTTGGCACACAATAAAAGCATAAAGTTTATATATATATAAAAAAAGAAACTATAGAAAAATGGTTCTTTATACACTTATTCAACAATGAGAGGAGAATCAAGCAATCACAACACAATGTTCATGATATGTTTCTTTATTTCATAAACAGAAATGGTGTCTAGACAAAATCTGTAATTTATATAACACTAGCAATTGAAATGCATGAAAATGAGTCCTGCACAATACCGTATGTACAATGGTTTTTAAGTCATTAAATTCATTAGGGTCATGTAGCATTTCAAAATGAACAAAAAAAAAAACGAAGTAAAAACTCTTAGTACAGAATAAGCAAAAAAACAGCTACCTCAAATCGACAATATTAACACAAAACAGTCTTCTAGAAAAAATGCGATAAAGAGAGTCAGAAAGAGAGATAGAGAGAAAAAAACAACTCGTGTGACTACTAGCCAAAGAGCTATTCCATTAAAAATGATGCACCAAAATCTACCAATACAATAATCCATATAATCTGTGTAAAAAGCATGTAGAAAAAACACCTGATGCAGTTTGCTGATACAGTCATTGACCAGTAATGAGAGGTATGAAGGATTTCACAGGTAGATAAGTGTGAGAGAGAGAGAGTCCGCTCTGCTAGCCGAAACATGGGGGCCCGCAGCCCCTGCATACACACTTCACTTGAATGTGAACTATGGCCTCTGGAAGTTCTAAGGCAAAGTTGGAGGTGCACTTTGTATTCATGGTACACTGGAGCATCCCCGTCGGGCGAAAAAGACAACTTGAGGAAAAGGAGCATAGTTATCAAACGGCCATTTCTCTGTTCGCTTGTAAAAACGTACAAAACAAAGAGACAGAACGCTAAATCTATCCATTCGAACGAGCCTCACGATTTCTATGTACATGGCAAAATTCTCGTAAAACACGACACCTTTTTGTAAACATTTTGCCTTTTTCTTACGCCGTTTTCTGCCTGCGCGTTCAGTCCGAATACCAAATGTTTTATAAAGTTAAGCAAATCGTGAAAAAGGCAAGTTTTTGAGCAATCCTTTGGAACGCCAGTGTTCATATTTCTGAGAAGCAGCACGAATGAAACCAAATTATCCGAACGACATTAAACAGGAGCTTACGTAGATGAAGAGATTTAGGGTGTTTTCCTGTACAGTATTGGTTCTCAATACATTTACTGGAGCTTAAAATACACGTCTTTTGCAGATCGAAAGCTTAAACGATTAGATGTAGCAGCCAATTTACAACCAAAAACGAATTGCTGGATTTTATTTCGAGATAGCCCTTGTTGGGTTTTTTTTAATCCAAAAAAAATGTGCAAATCTAGTTGGTTTTCTCTACGCATCAATTATCCTTAGCTTAGAAACTCTAAAAATAATAATAATAATAATAATCACGCTACCCACCCATTAGCTTTATAAGAAGACACAAAAATAAGTGACAAACGAAAGCTGAGCTCAGCAGCTACCATCAAAAAATGTCTGAAAACCAAATAAACATAACAAAAAAAAACGTTGGCACGCACCCTGAGACAAGATACAAGAGCAACCACGAGTCCAATATGAAAATAAAACCTCTGTAAAACAACAAAAACTAGCAGAAGTGTTGTTGAGAGGAGAGCTAATAAGCTTATTTAACCTGTGAGGCTTTCTGTGACCAGGACGAACCCTTGAAGTCACCGTGGAGGCAAACATGATGCAGCTTTTAGTAACAGAGGCTAACAGAGGTCAGAATTCCAATCCTTGTCACCCAGACTCTCGGTTTCTTCCACCGTTTCTTCCACGTCTGTGGTTGAACCGAAGCATCCCCAGGCTCTTAAGGCCAAGTGTGCAAGCGTGAGGAGTCAGCCGTATCATGTACGGCCCAGAAATACACAAGCACACAACAAATACATTGCTATGCGAGGAACATAAATAAAAGCAGATTTGGGAAAATGTTTTTGGATAGCCTTGATGCAGGTGTGACCTTTTGTTTTAGTTTTTTCCAGAAATTGTGGACATAGATTCTCAAGTGTATGACAGTGTGCTTGTCAAGTGGAAGGTCATGCTTTCCACGCTTCTTTATTCATTATGTATACAACAAAAAATAAGAAAAACGCATCATTATAGGGATGATTTGCATATGTGTGCACAAATGTCCACTTGGACCCATAAATCTTTAGTTCTAGTCTTGTACCTGATTACAATTTAGAAATGGCAAATACTGTTTCAATTTCTTTAGAAAAAGAGAAAGAGCAAGAGAAAAAGAACAGATCCACAATGAAAACAACAGCACAACTATCCATCACAACACCTCTAGATTCTACATCCCTAGGAGAGACACTCCACCCAGTGTGACGTGTTTGTGTGTGTGTGTGTGTGTGTGTGTTTGCATACGAGAGGGAGAGGGGATGTATTACAAGTTCAAACGTGTCTGAATATCAAACTATCAGACTCGCAAATACACAAGCACGCACATATAGAGCTCTAGGGGTCAAAGGTCATTCAAATAATATATAGAACTATGTCAAATAAATGGCACTCCCCACTGTTGCATTACTTAAGGGCTTTTCACACTTGAAATATTTAACCCTGGGTCATTCTAAACCCCAGGTAAATGGAATCCTGGGTTATCTTTGGGGCTTTTCACACTTGAAATAGTTAACCCTGGGTCATTATAAACCCCGGGTAAACTGAATTCTGGGTTATCTTGAGGGCTTTTTAACACTTAAAATAGTTAACCCTGGGTCATTCTAAACCCTGGGTAAACTGAATTCTGGGATATCTTACTTCACGTTTCACACTGCTCATAATTTACCTGGGGTTAACGGTTAATCCTGGGTATTCATAAACTGCCGTTTCACACTGTACATTCCTAAACCCTGGGTTAAAGTCCTTATTTGCATATTTGCGGGTCAGTGTTAATGACTGGACAAACGCAGCACGTGACCTGTTTACATAAAGGCTCTAGCATTGCGCATCCTCATATTACACATTGCTGACTGTAATATCAAGTTTTGAACTCTTCAAACTATAAAGGTAAGAATGAAATGGACACTTCTTCACTCCAATTGTTGCGTTTTCCATCATCGTTTGACATTTTTCCTATCAAACGCAGAAACGACTGTTTATA
Organism: Rhinogobio ventralis; assembly: GCA_039654625.1. NCBI lineage: Eukaryota > Metazoa > Chordata > Actinopteri > Cypriniformes > Gobionidae > Rhinogobio > Rhinogobio ventralis. The sequence goes on along the minus strand of CM077210.1, from coordinate 5,621,650 downwards.
TACATCACGCGGTGTTTCCATGACTGTGTGAATATAAGCCACGCGATTGGTTGTCGGTTGCTAAGCATCTACACCGCATTGTTTCACACTGTACAAGTTTGGTACCGCAATGCGTGGTTAACACTGCAAAAGCGGTGCTAACCCTCCTTTTAAATTAAAGTGTGAACCGTTCCTTTACCAGGGGTTAAAAGCGGTGTTTAGAACAACGATAACCCGGGGTTAAGATCAATGTGAAAAGCCCTTTATTAGGAGATCCATTTTTTTAAAAAGATAAACGCTCTTAGTTTTTGCTCAACTAAACCAGAGTGAACTCGTCAGGATTCAAACCGTTTTTCCGAGGCCTACATTTTGAGGCAAAGAAACTCTAAACAAACTATATAAAACATACAGGCAGCATGCAATCCCATTAGTATGGATATACGTGTCTAACAAATGTACAATAAAGGGAAATATAGGACGACTTTAAAGAATGGGCTTATTCCATCCAATTCAGAGCAGATTTTCCATGCTCTCTAAAATAGATTTTTAGTGTCTTCCATAAATACGCAGTTTGAACTTTTTTGTATTTTATTTAAATGAACCTGAAAACGTTCTTTATAAGATACCATGTCATTAAAGATCATCTGCCAGGAGAGACACTTTTAAGTGTCCGCGTTAAGTGCTTCAATTTCAGACTTTTTAGGGTTCCTGAAAAAGAAATCTACCCTTTCGGAAGTGCTAAACGGTCAAAGAGTGCTGAGGAAAGAAAAAAGGTAAGTCATTGAGTTCAACAGTAGCAGTAAAATGGGGCGAAACTGAAAGGGTGTGGGATTGAGATGACGTTTGTTTTATATAACACTGTTCGGAGGTGTCCGCAAGCACACTGTAAATACTGATAAAAGAGCACGTTTTCACATTTAAAGGAGAACAGCTCACCACTACGCACACCATTTACATCCAGATTACATGCAAGGGGCTCTATGCGCCGCACCGGGGGGTTCGTATGCGAGCGTGTGTGTGCATGCGTGAGTGTAAGAATGCTAGTTTCCTGAGTTTAAGCACACCCATCGTCATGGGGAATTCATTCGAGACAGGAAACAGCAACGATTTTCCCTTCGTGGCAAAAAGGTGCTTGATCAAACCCCAGAGAAAAGAAAAGAAAAAAATTAATCAACGGAAAAAAGCCATCTAATGTTCTACCTGTACAATATTACCAAGACCGTCTCCATGCGCCGTACTATTTACAATACGCTTTCTGCCGGGCAAGCACTTCTCGAAAACATCCAATGGTACAGTATTGCTGACGCAAAAGCTGGCCGAAACTACGATTCGAATCGCTCGTCTTTCCGTCGTACTTTCTTTCGTATCAGTGCTGTGGAAGGCAAAGGAGGAATGTTTTTAAGATACCACCATCTGTACAAATTAAGTGTTGCGGTACACAGACACTACAAACGTATGATGCAGAAGACATTTTTGCATATGGACATTTACAGTCTAGCTGCTGTAGAAAAAAAAACGGTATTATTTTTTTCATGAGTTATACTGAACATTCAGAATATTTCCTGAGTTTGAATTTACTGTGACAAGGGCCACAAAGAGAAAGAGACAAGAGAAGGAGTGATAAGAGATTTAGAGGTAGAGGGTGGGAATAGTGAACGGAGGTGGGGTGGGGAGAGAGACAGAGAGAGAGAGAGAGAGAGAGAGAGAGAGAGAGAGAGAGAGCAAAATGCTGCTGCTAGGTCCATAGAGGTCTGAATTTGAGATGTGGTCAGAGCCCATCCCATCTGAATGGACTGTAATTGGAAACAGACAGTGTTGCCACTGTCATGGAAAGGTGTAGCACCATCGTGAAGTTCTGTGAGAAGGTCTCAGCCACTCTGCCATGGCTGAATGAGAGAAAACCTGGAGAACAGTATTGCTGCTGTTAAGACAACTGTAGTGTCAACCTTTGTTTAAAAAAAGACAATTAAAAAGACATAAATATATATATAAAAAAAAATCAAAAACACTGGCAGAGGCTGGCCATCTCAACAGCCCTCGAGTTTTGAGGGTTTGTCAGAAGACGTAACTAAATTAAATAATAAAAAAAACATAAATCAACACAGAGAAACCACCGTCATTAGGTACAGTCCTTTCTGTTGGGCTGTTCGTCGGTCGTACATTTATCTGTCATCTCCTGACAGAAGTCTACTGTCACCGTCTGATTGGACTGTTCCAGGGACAGCCCCGCCTCCAAATAGGCGGAGCCGGCCTCTTGCTCCTCCCTGTCATTGCTTACATCTTCAGACCCGTTCCCGGTCTTCCACTGGGCCGGTCGCGGTTGTCCGTCTTTGAGGAAGCTCTGTTCGGGGGTGGAGCAAGTGGTGAGGTCGATGCTGCCGGTGGGCAGGGCCTGGGTGCCGGGGGCGATGGAGGCGGTGTTGCCGGGGCGCAGTATGGGGCAGTAGTGATGGACCTGTTCTGGGCTCAGCTGCACGTCTCGACACACCTCCTCAGACAAGCACGAGAAATTCTCCCATAACTCTCCCATGCACGCCTTCAACTGGTTGCGCTCCGTTAAGAGCTTCTCCTTCTCGCACACCTGCGGGGTGGACACACATAAAACACACATTTAAAACCTGTGTGTAGTGCAGCTCACACACTTTTTGACCAATAAATAGCCATGATTTTTGCATGACCTTTCCAGTTGCTCATTTTTTAGAAAGCACTTTGCAGAGATTGTGGAGAAGATTTCTTGCAGATTTGTAGGTCAAGTGACATTTATATGTCCCAATAAGGCAACATCCATTCTCTAATTTTAATAAATATAGTAATTTACACTATGTTATTATTGCACCTTGTTAAATGTACAACAATACTGAGGTGCAAATAGTATCTGCCACTATTTATCAGTATAAATAGCATCTAACAACTATTTGCAGTTATTGCAAAGAACTGCTACTTTTATATAGGCTAGTGTAAATTGAATATATCGCCATTGTCACTTAGTGTAAACTGCCTTTCATTTAACATTATTCAGTATGTCTATTAAAGGGATAGTTCATCCAAAAATGAAAATTTTGTCATATTTTACTCACCCTCATGTTGTTCCAAACCTGTATGAGTTTGTTTCATCTGTTGAACACAAAGGAAGATATTTTAAAGATGGTTGGTAATCAAACAGTTGATGGTAGCCATTCAACCATCTGGTAACCAACATTCTTCAAAATATCTTCTTTTGTGTTGAACAGATGAAAGAAACTCATACAGGTTTGGAACAACATGAGGGTGAGTAAAAGATGGGGTGAACTATCCTTTAAGCCATTTTTGGGGATGCCCACAATGCCTGCGAGAACATTTGATCCTCACATATATGCATACACATTTTGTTATGAACGTACAGTGATGAGGTATGAGATATGTAGGTCACCCTGCAGCACTAACACGGTCTTCCCGCTCTCCATCTCCAGAGAGATCTACACACTCCACACATTTCCCATCTTCATAAATTCATTCATTCTACAACTTCATTTCAGTTGTGCTTTAATATAGCTGTCAAACTCCGAAATAAGAGCCGAAGGAGGAGGAGAAGAGGAGCAGAGGCATATCTCCTGCTGCTTTCTGCGAGATTATATGGAGGATGCGCATGTGGCATCAAAGCGCAGACTGTCAGGCTTCATGCACATACATCGCTTCACACATCAAAGACAGTCGGCTCCGCCTCCATCACGGAAACAGCATGGGACCGGCTCTGTGATTGACAGGTAGCTGTGCTGCCATGGCAACGTGACAGCCTAGGAGATGAGGTCCCTTGCCGCTTGTGGTGATTGATAACAACCTGAAGGCCCCTGTGTACAATAAAGATGTTTTGTCACATACAACAGGATCGAGACAGTCTGTGTTTGTGTACGTACCAGTTTGCGTATTTCACACTCAAGGTTCAGGATGCAGTCAAGTTTCCTCTTGCGGCAGCGCTGGGCCGCGATGCGGTTCTTACTGCGTCTGCGCACGTCGTGGATGAATTCCAGCTGCTCTGAGGTCAGCTTGTGCATTTTCACCATCATTTGGAAGTCGTTGCGTGGAAGATTTGTGATTTGATCGACAGGGAACGGAAGCTTGACCTGTAAAGACATACATGAGCGAAGTGTTACTATTCTTCTTGAAAGCATTTCTGCTCAGGCCATTAAATCCACATCAACAGAGCTCATCTGGCAGAACAAGAGAATTCAACACAATCAACATCACACAAGATTTACTACACCATTTGTTTCAAAAAGCACCTTTCTCCATTGACGGCCATTGAAAATGATCTGTGTATTCTGATGAAATAAAAATGTATTAAAATGTAACCTAACTTGCAATGTGTTTCATCACCACTAGATGGAGGCAGAACACAGTTCTTCACATTCACACCGTGCATTTCTCATGAGGTCTAACAACACAAGCTTACATCATCCACCAGCAGGATCACTTATTAACAAAGAGGTCAAAAGAGCAAGAAAGACTGAGAATGACAGGAACAAGAAAGTATCTTTCTGTCAGAGAAATAAGAAAAAAGCCAAATGGCAGAATGTAGGGGCACAGTTTCTTCTTCCATTTCACATTCCTGTCAGGTGATTACCTGAGGGCATGAGTACGCAAATGCAAATGACAACTGTTAACGAGCTAAGCTGTCAGTGGATTCTGAACATATCATCCAGTAGGAAATGATGTCTCCTTCATGTACAATGAGCGTGATGCTCTGGTTGTTTGACAATATTTGACATTTGACTTCTCTCCATCATGGTCTGGATGGATTTTCCTCATGTCATACTTCGACACCCTGCTGTTGTCAGAGGGAGCTTTCATCAGGGATAAAATGAGTGTGATGAAGACAAAAGAAATCGGGTTAACTGAAGCGCAAAGTCGATCAGGGTTTTGAGGGAGACATTCACTGTCTTTGTACCTACAGAACACAGATACACCTCGGTTTCTTATATCTGAAGAAATTTGTTTAAGATTTTATTTGTTAAAATGCTCAAGAAAATATTTGGTAACACTTTAGTATGTAGAACACATATTCACTATTAACTATGAATTAAAATCATTAAAATTCATTACACATTAAACTCCTAATTTACTGTTTATTAATAGTTAGTAAGGTAGTTGTTACATTTTTTGTTACATTGGGTAAGATTAAGGGATGTAGAATAAGGTCATGCAGAATAAGGCATTAATATGTGCTTTATAAGTACTAATAAACAGCCAATATACTAGTAATATGCATGCTAATAAGCAACTAGTTAATAGCGAGAATTCAACCCTAAAAGGTGCTACCCAATATTTCGTATAGCCTATACATTATAGTTCAAAAGTTTGAGGTTGGTAAGAATGTTTTTGAAATAAGTCTCACATGCACACCAAGGCTGCTTTTATTTGATAAAAAGTACAGTAAACAGTAATATTTTAAAATAATATTATTACAATTTAAGTAACTGTTTTCTATTTTAATATATTTTAAAATGTAATTTATTCCTGTAATGGCAAAGCTGAATTTTCAACATCATTACTCCATCCTTCAGAAATCATTTGCTGCTCAAGAAACATATCTTATTATTTTAATGTTGAAAACAGTTTTATACTGATGAATATAATTTTTATTATTATAATTTATACCAAACACCACATGGAAAGATGGTACATAAATTTGATTTACATCAGATGCACAATATATACACTGTAAAAAAAGTTGCTGCCTTAAATTAAGTACAACCAACTTGGATGTTTAAGTCATTTCAACATAAATTATCTTGAATCTTGCCAAAAAAAATTTTATGGATTAAAGCAATGTAAATACATATGTTGTCAACTTATTGATCATATCTTTTTTTTTTTTTTTTTTTTTTTACATTGTAGGTACCTTATTGATAATCATTTGAGTTTTACTTGCATTGACCAATACTGGGTTTTCAATTGTGTTTATGCTAATTTTCCCTATATTTACATCTAGATATAATGTAACACGTTTAAATATAATCTTTAGCAAATCTCAAGATGAATATCTACAGTATTTTATGTATGCCTATATTTACTTGCAGCATTTAAAATGATTGATTTTAATTTCTTTAATTTCAAAATATTACAGAATTTTGATATTGTCAGTTTTTGGCCATAACATGAAAATAATCTCACATTAACTATTGTGGTTCATGAATGAGGCAACCATAGTGTAACCAGTAAACTGTCTATATAGTGCTGCCCTACTTAAGAACTCACATGGGCTTAGTGTGATTATGACCCCATAAACCCGAACCACAGCAGTGCAGTGACTCTACCATGTGAAGTGGACCGCTCTGCTGGGAAGCCCATGGTGACTCTGGTTGGGACTGAGAGCAGATGAAAGTGTCGATCTGGCCCAGTCTGGCGCAGAGCAGCAGGGGGCACGGAGCACTGGCAGGTTGGACCGCTCTGTCTCAGCGGCATCATTAATAAATGATGGACAGACCTTTTTCTACTCTCACAGCTCAGCCGACATCGAGAATCGTTGTGTGTGAATTTGTGTTGTCTTGATGCGATTTTTAAGCTAGACTAGACGGAGAGAAATGTCTTTTTACACGGTCCAAGGAGACGCTTTTTCTCTATGACCTTCTCATGTGTCCTTCCCCTCTCTGGTCTATTGGTTCAAGGTGTGTGTGTAGATGTGTGTGGCAGTAGCGTAAGAGTGATGTCTATATTTAGTGTCTTACCACCAGAACCCGTTTAGAAAGCCGGCAGAGATGACAGAACGTATACCAGCGGCACTTATAAATTCAAACGTGATCCCGATTCTGTCTCTCTCTCTCTCGTCCTATTACTCTTTCTATAGGTCATTATTCTTGAAATGGGTCTGGAGTGAAAAGTAGGACTCGTCTGTTACTGGGAGCAAAGTGGCCCCACTCTTTTTGTCCCTTGCTTCCTTTCTCGAAGCATGGACATCTGCAGCAGGGAATTGTGGGAAGGCGACGGACAAAAGAGGTGACTGGAATGAGAGAGGCCAAATGCCTGAGGTCACACACAGATATTTTAGCCATATTACTGGCACACTGTCTCTATGAGTGCTTAATTTCCTGTCTAATGAAAACGGAGTGTGCAGAAATTATTTAAATGTGCAAACAAGTCGTTTGGTCAGTTAAATGCCTTTAGCAGTAACTAGATCATCTGTTTGCTAAATATCATTACTGTCCTTCAGACATTCCCTGAAACGCTACTGTGCTGCTATGCATCTCTTCATTTCACATGTCTCAGTAATGAGACGCCATGTGACACAGATAAGAAAACAGTCTGAAACAACCCCTAAGATATTCCTCTTTTTTCTTCTTCCCTCCTTTCTTCTCTTGTTTTTCTTCTCTCTGCCCTGTTGCTATTACTGGAACTCTCCACAGGGGCTGAGTAATGGGGGAAAGCTATCCGCGTACACACACATGCATCCCCCCCTCTCAAAGACACAGACACACATGCACACACTCACTCTGTCTAATGGAGTGATGGGCCTGTCCGCAGTCACCATGGGGCTTCATCCCCATCAGGACCATAGTGTCTGCTTGTGCGTGTATGTGTACGCCTAAGATAAATGGCCTGTATGAATGCCTGTCTAGGTCAGTGGTAAATTCCTAATGTAACACATCTGGAGTAAAAAGCACCCTCCTGTAGGATGAGTTCTCTTTCTCTTAGACGGCAATGAGATTAAATGGTGAGCAAATGGAGAGTTTAATTTCCAGCGTCTCCGATTTTTCTTCTGAAAATCAGACTCCAATAATTCAGTTTCAGAGAATATTTTATACCAAAAGAAAGAATAGACCCTTTTAAACAAAAAAAAGCCTGTTTTAATCTCGCTTCATGCATTCACTTTTTTTTTTATCAACACTTGAATGTGGGTAAGTTTCATAAAGAAGCAACATTTTGAGCAAAAGCTGAGAAAATCACGTTTTAGTCAAAGACTACATCTGGATCAGATTCAGAACGATGATCAAAACACAGATGGAGTAAATCGAGTCCATCAACACCCCTAATGCTTCAGTCCTGTAGCTCGTCCTGGGTCGACATTTCATTCAGTAACATTAGGCAGTTTTGATTTATATGCTGTTTAATGTTTATGATCGCTATATTTTACATATGCATATGATTACATGTGATATTGCTTGCTTCTGCATCTTCTTTTCATGTGTTTTGATCAGGAGATTCTGTACTCTTTCAGACGATGTGTCATAACAGTGAAAATACGTAAAGCCGTAAATTTCCATCAATAGCAGGGAAGCGTTTTCGCACAAATGACGGTGTCATGACAAAACGGATCCTCCCTCAAAATCGGGGGTCTCCCCAAACTGTCAGTTAAAGGTGCACTGTGTAGATTTTAGCACCATCTAGCAGTGAGGTTGTGAATTGCACTCCCCCCCTCCCTTTCGAAGCACATAGAGATGCTACGGTGGCTGACACAGGACAAAAATGTCGTCGTCAGAGAGAGCAGAGAGTAGCTAGCGCTCTGTAGAGAAGTTTGTCCGTTTAGGGCTACTGTAGAAACATGCCGGCGCAAAATGACGATTTCACTGTAAGGGGATCAGAGGTGTATGGAGATAGAAATGGCTCATTCTAAGGTAATAAAAACATAACGGTTCATTATGTAAGGTCTTTATACACCACTGATATTGCATTTCTGTCAATAGATCCTCATAAATATTACACACTGCACCTTTAATGATTATCCTTAGTATGAATGATATTAATTTAAAATACGCATAGCTTACTATATAATGTGTACAAAAACACATTAGTGCATAATAAAACCTATTGAACGTAATTTCTTACACTTGATTAACTGTTAATTAATAAATGATAATAGCATATTAAGTGAATTGAACATCATTCATTAGTTTTATTTATAACTGAAATATTTGGACATTTAACACTTAATTTAACACATAATTACATTAAAGATGATTGAGATATATGTAGGGTAAGTGCAAATGTGTGTATAAATACTAAGCTATCAGGCTAATTGCTTATCTATATGCTATAAACTAACTAATACAGACATAAATGGTCATTATAATGTAGTTTAAACAGCATTTATCATAACATGATTTTGTAGGAATTGTAATCAGGCGCTAAAGAGTACCTATTAAAAGCAATTTGAACCAATGGGAACCCAATTTTGTCACTGCAACGGAAATTTCTGTCAATGGCGGGGAAAGAGTTAATAGTCTCAAGCTTTTTCCCAAGATCCCAAGTCTGCAATTATAGTCAAATTTAATTGTGAACTGGAATAATTATTCCAAGACCAAATTATATGAGCAATATCACTAATAATTTTATATCTGTTATCTACACTTTCTGTGTCAATTAGATACAGGCTAGATAAATAGAGATAGAGGAGAAACATCTCATTATTATGATCAATGTTGTAGTTTATGAAATCAGCAACCATTCTGATTTATTTGATGAATGGAAAGTTCAAAAGAACAGCTTTTATATGAAATGGAAATCTTTTGTAATATTATACATGTATTTGCTGTCATTTTTGATCAATTTAAAGGTGCATTATCTAAGTGATTTCTAAGAAACGCTGTTGAAAATGGATCGGTGATCTGTCACGAAATTAATCAAAACTGAGAAAGGTCTGAGCAGGCATTTCTCACCTAAAATTTTTAAATCTAAACTTTGATATTGTGCCCTTAAAAACCGTAGAATAAATAATCATTATTCCAACATAACTGCAAATCGCACTCTATTTATGACATCAGTCTAGACATCCATTCATTAAATAGAAACATGTGACATCCGCGTCAAACAATGATCTTTCACCTTGAGCATATTTCAATCGTGCGGTTTTACAGCTCACCAATGCGACGTCTGACGAATAATTTGTAGACCACAATCGGCTCATATTGAGAGAGCGGCTTGGCTTTTAAAGACGGAATGAGAGGAACAGAAATGGTTCTGACTTAACTCCTCACTTCCTGCGACGCAGGCGGCTTCACTAAAGGGTTAATGCTTTCTTGCACCGTGATTTTCAAGAATGAAAATGAAGAACTGAGAGTGAGATTTTCATCTGTGGGCTTTTCTGATCACACCCACTCACTTCGAGATCAATACTTCACCCAGTGTAACCGAATGACTAAAGCGTACAGAAAATGGTAGATAAATCTTCTCCAAGATCTCCAGATTTGATAACTGTCCTCAGTAGGGCATTGTTATTGAACTTGAGACCCCCACTACTGAAATCTCTCCGGTCAGTCTTCAGTGAAATCTCCAGGTAACTGTCAGAGTGAGTTGCCCTTAAAAGCGCTGAGACTTCAGTCCTCCAGTAACTTCCAAGTCGGCCTCAAAAAGTATGTAATGTGTGTGAAACAGGTTAAGTCAGGACAAATCAAACGATATGGCAATATGTTTGAACCTGAGCTCTTCCTGTTTGAATAGATGCTGGTTCACAGAGGGTAAGTGATACGGTCTATGTTCAAAGACCTGGTTTGACTCCAGTATCTAGACTGGCCTAGAAGGACTACACTAGTACTGTGATCAGCCTACAGTTTAACAACTTCCTTCCTCTTTTGAATTCATTGTTTTGAGCAGCAGGCTGAAGCTATTTTTGAAACTTTGTTTCCCTCTTTGTCTGCTGCTCCTCTCTCTCTCTCTCATGCTCTTTCTCTTCCCACAAGTACTGAGTCTCTTCTGTGAATTGTTTGTATTGCATATCACTAGAAGAGAAAGAAAAAGAGAGAGAGAGAGAGAGAGAGGGGAGTTTCTTCAACTACACTGTAAAAAAAAGTCTGTAAAAATATGGCACAATGTACTGTATACTGTAAATATTTTTATACAGGTGTTTTACCTGTATTTTGATTTACACATTGCATTAGGTTGTGTTTTAAGAGTTAAATTACTGGAAAATGTCCTGGCAGAAATTAGTACATTTTCCTTTTTTTTTTTTTTTTTTTAAATGTTAATACAGTATATAAGCCTGATTTTAAAAATAAAATAAAAATCAATCATTCTTTTTTTGTTATAGACTACCATTAAAAAAATGTGGGTCAGTAAGATTTTTTTTTTTTTTAAGAAATTAATACTTTTATGTATTAATACTTTTATGTATCACTTTTGATCAAAAGTGACAGTAAAGACATTTTATAATGTTACAAAATATTTCTGTTTCTAATAAATGCTGTTATTTTGAACTTTCTATTTATCAAAGAATCCTTAAAATATATATATCATGGTTTTCATAAAAATATTAAGCAGCACAATGTTTTCAACATTGATAATATTTTTCACATTAGAAAATTATGTGACACTGAAATATAAATATAATAAATTGTAAAATAAAGTATAATAAATCATAATAATATTTCACAATATTAGTGTTTACTTTTTTCTTTTCTCTTCTTTTTTTTTGTGACTATACACTTGGGTATATAAAAGGTAGCATTTGCTCTTGAGATGAAGTTTCTGAATGGAAGGAGGGAGATTTGAAGCTCAGCTTCACCGAAATGGTTAAGCGTAGATGAGAAAATGAATGAGAATGCAACTGAAAAGAAGAGTGAAAGCTGGAGTGAAATAGTATATCAGATACTAGAGTGACATGAAAGCATCTGGAGATACAATTCCAAACCCGTTGTACTTTAAACTAAATGAATCACGTGAAGTCAAGAATCCTGACTTCTGAAGTCTGAATCAAAACTGGAAAGTAAACACTAGTGGAAACAGAAAGCACCATGGAAAAGTCAAATGAAGAGTCAGATGCACTATATGAGTGTGTGGGGAGGGCATACTTTGAGAGGCAACCTTTGTTTTCAGGTCAGGTGCAGTGTGTGTCTCAAGTCTTTTACAAACAAAACGGAAACAAAGCACAAAATGCTGAAAACTAGCCAATTCATTCCTGAGTGCTCTGTGTTACCATGGCAACAAACCAGTTTCTCCATCATGGCCCCCACATGCATTTCCAAAGGTCTCTAAACATGATCTCTCCTTCTCCTTTATAGTTATTTACTCTTTCAAAATATACAGCATCCCAAGTGAAACTCAACTCGCATTCAGATCAGACAACATGCTCTAAGCAGCTTCACACAAGTGTTCATTCATTCTTTCTCTTCATTCTCAATCTCTACATTTAAACTCTGTTTTTTTAATTCAATGTCTCACCTTTCAGTGTTTCAGTAACAGACACTCCCTTACTGACTGTTATTTTCTCTGGTATTTAGATGAATAAAACTATCTCCCTTATCAATCATTTTGCTTTGTTTATTTTGTGTCAAGAGAACATAAATGTTATCTGACCTACACTGTAATTTATGTTTGCAAAAAAGATAGATCTGCAGACAGATTTAGGGCCCTATGAAATAAGTTTTATTTTTTCCCAAATTCCGTTTTTTTCCGTTTGATTTTTTCGGGATTCTGTTTTTTTTTTTTTTTTCATTTTAATGAGTTTTGGACTTAAATTTTAGTAATCAAAAAGCATGTCTAGTTAATTGAAATCATGAAACTTATACCATTTAACAACGATTTATTAAAAGTTTAACAAAAATTACATATTTAGGGCCCTATGAAAAAGTTTTTTTCTCAAATTCTGTTTTATTTTTACCAAATTCTGCTTTCTATTTTAAGTTTTCTAGATTCAATTTAATGGTTTAATTAAATTTTAATAATCAAAAAGCATGTCTAATTAATTGAATTCATAAAAACATCAATGTATTAATTTAAAAATAAAATTTAATTTCTTCAAAAACAATAAATACATGTATATTTTAATCATATGAAATTAAACACATTTTATTTAAAACAAAGTTTTCATAATTTATTATTATCATTATCATTATTAGTGTTAGTATTATTATTACATTGAGACGTAGCTAAATTCTACTGTACAACAGTATTATACTTCTGTCACAATTTCAAGTTAAACAACTTTTACTTTGACAGGTTGCCGTGACCTTTGAGTTTCTGTGTGTTTATGATATGACGGTAGTTTTTCACAAATGAAAGGGTAAAATGCTGATGAAGTGACTCTCAGAGCGGCTCTGGAGATGAAGTTCATGCATTCATGTCCTCATATAGTGAGATGACAGAGGCTGAAAACACAGCGATGCTGAGAAAAATGGTTTCAACGTTTCTGATTCAATTTTGATTTGAACGAGATGATTCACCCAAAAATGTACCCACCTTTATGTCATTCTAATCCTGTGTGACTTTCTTTTTTCTCAAAAAACACAGAAATATGTTTAAGAATAAATGTTGTTGTTGTTCTGCAGAACAAAGTCAGTCATACAGGTTTTGAACAACATGAAGGTGAGTAAATGATGACAGAATTGTAGCTTTTATGTGAACTATCCTTTAACACTTTGTCATAATCTGAGCATAGATAACCCAAACACTTCTGCTGCAGGACAGATCATAGTCTAAGAGAGCTCAATTTTGTAGTTACTGTGCTTACCCTTTACATAACGGCAATCCAGACTTGATTGTCAAATTGAGTTTGCTCCTCTCTGCTGTATACTACTATATTAGTATTTCCCAGATAACACACAAAAGGTCAGAGTAATATCATTACAGTTATTCCCGTTCATGTCAGCCCAGACATGAAAATGATTACAGTGTTCATTGGTTCATTAGCAGTCAGCAGCTTCAATAAATCAGTGAGTAGGGATCAAAGGGAAGGGAAAGGCTCATCTAATTGGTTCCTGCATGAATGAACGCTAGGGTATGAGATGCATGGTGTACTTTAGGAAAGGAATTGTAGGTAAACACATGAGAGAGAAATTGGTAAGACTCACCTCAGGGCCTTGCTCTCGAGCATGACATGATTCGCTGTCCCCCTCCGAAAAGGACCCTGACTCATCACTGGAATTGGTTCCATACGACTGCTCACACTTTATCTTGGGCCGCACCCGTGCGAAGAGCGAATCTGTCCCACCGCCTGCCTCCTGCGGGTCACCGGTGAGACACCGTGTCACATTGGGGCAAGGCGAGGATGAAAACTCAAACTGTGGAAGGCTGCAGGGGGACCCACCGCTCCCGTCCTCAGCGTAAGAATACGACGAGCAGGAACTGGAGGTCCGGGTGCGGGTCTCTGAAGGGGGCGATCGCGAGCATACCTTGATTGGCACTGGGCAGCTGGTATTGGGCCTTTGGCGGCAAAGCAGGGGCGGGTCACTGGCTGTGGTGCTGGGGGAGTAGGTCTGGGAGCTGGGGAGGGACTGGCTGGCGCCGGCCCACAATCCCTTTGGCATGTGTTCTGAGAGCTCCTTCTCCAATGAGTTCCCGCTGGGATGGGAGTGGGTGGGCGTACCCAGTCGGTCACAGGCCCCTGAGGAGAAGATGACACTGCGGCGGTCCAGCTCCACCTCTTGCTTGCACACACCATCGCATGAAGCCGACTTCAACGAAAGCCCTGGCGGGAAACCATCAGTGTCTTTGGGGAACGCCACAGGCACGCCAAGCTCATTGCCAAGCTCATTGCCAAGCGAAGGCCTGTAGTCTTTTTTGTGGTCTCCCTGAGTGGTTCCTTTATCCTGGGCATTGACGAGTCTGTTAGTAAAAAGCTGCTGGGGTGTGCTAGGCAGGTCCTTCTTGAAGAGAGCTCTTAGGCAGGTCGGTGACTTGCTGCTGCCTTTTGGTTGGTCCACTGTGATGGAACCATCCAGCTCCATCTCAGCCACACCATCCTTTTCATCTCCGTCCTGCTCGTCCCCTGACAGGGAAAGCGAGATGGACTCTTCCTCGTTGCGTGGCTCCTGCTTGATTTGCATCACTGCTGGCCTGCTCATTTCCTTGAATGTGCTTGGAAAACCTGAGGTACTGGTGTGTGAGGAGGCATCGTTATTGTGCTTGTTGCATGCCCACTGATACTTCCTGTACTTGGGGCACCGTGGCAGGTCTGAGGTGCCATGTCGCTCAAAGTCCATCCGCCCATCAGCAAAATCTTCTGTTGCCGGCAGCCGTTCATGGTCTGGTCGCCGCAAGGAGTTCAGGGTCTCTGCGCAACGGCGAGAGCGTGGAGAACCGGACAGGGTCACTGCAGTTGTCGTCGTCGCCAACAACTCAGGTTGCATGCTCTCATCCTCCGAGTGATTGCTCTCAGGCGCCATCTTGCGACATAGGAGCAGGCCGTCCTCCTCGCTGCGCAGTTGGGCCTCCAGGAAGCGAAAGCAGGAGTCCTCCAGGTTGTGCATGCGCAGGAATTCGGCACAGCGGATGACCTCCTGGATGTTTTCTCTGCTGAGCAGCAGCTTAGCCGTATAGGCAAACTGTAACAATGGAGCGAATCCCTGGGCACTGACCTACGGACACACACACAGAAAAAACAAGGGAAATTGCCAATGTTACCATCAGCACTGCTATTGTTCAAGGCACTTGGGGTGTACTGAGAGAACTAGACAGCTCAAATGACTGTAAACAAACACTGTAAAGTGCCAGTTAATCTTTTATCAGGTCAGCACCGAACGTTCTATACAGAGGGAAATATAAAAGGTGGAGTCAAGAGACCAGCCTCATTTATGTAACAAAGACATCTGACATTCCACTCTCTGCCCAAGTCAGCCCTTTAGGCTCAGCTTGGCCCCCTGTTTGTTACAAATGATATTACAGCAACAGGTAGAAGCATGCAGGATGTCACATCGATCCCTCAGGTGAGGCACCTTAAAGCCTAATGGGCTCTAGGACTCTTACAGCTTATCCCTACTACAGCCATCCTGAGCCTGCTGAGATAGAGAGTGAGAAAGAGAGGCAGAGAGAGAGAGAGAGAGAGAGAGAGAGAGAGAGAGAGAGAGACAGACAGACACAGACAGATATGGAAGCTTTCCATTTGACCTAATGCTAGATAATTAGGTAAATGCCAGAGCCCGCAAAAGCTTGGCCGGCCCACTGTGGTCTTTGCGCTGTTAGCGTGTATGGATATGTGAATTCAGAGAAGGAAAAAATAATAACTCAGACTCACAGGTTTTCTTTTCACAGGTGTGAAGTAACTTGTGGGACATGTAAACTCTCTATATAGGCTCACTTGTAAACTAGAGCTGTTAATCAAATGCATTTATTGATAAATCACATTTATCAATATTTGCAGAGAAACGCCTCCAAATGAAGATAATTAAGTTGGCTTGAGAGAGCCAACTTACTGAAATGCTAATAAACGTATTATTCTTTTTCTGACTCTAAACTTCTCTATCTATCTATCTATCTATCTATCTATCTATCTATCTATCTATCTATCTATCTATCTATCTATCTATCTATCTATCTATCTATCTATCTAAACTACTTGAAACTTCTAACTTCAAACTGAAAACCTTAAAACTTCAAGCTTTTAAAACTTCTTCAAACTTTCTGGTTCGGCTTTCTCAATCCAACTTAAAGTTCATCTCGACAAACTTTTTTTAAATCTAGTTTAAGACTTATTATTGTGGCAGCTTAGTAAATCATTTCACAAAATGTAGCTTTAGACGGCAAAACAACTATTAAAATTTTGTTCTTTCTCTGACAGTGAGACTCTGTCTGTGCTATGCTGGAGTCAAAACATCATGGACAGACGTCGATGTAGGTGTTCTTCGTTCTCAGACACATTACAATAGCTGGACTTTGATCTGGGCCAGCATTGTTTAGTCCACAATGCACTCTCTCATCTCCCTCAATTACGTAAAGTGCTCGACAGCACAAGTGAAGTTGCTCAGATGGGAGGGAATGAGATCAACACTTTATGTTCAATGAATGAGGACAAGACACTGTTTACTATGAGTTTGTTTCTTTTGTTGATAGGGACAAACAGCTAACTCTTCGTAGATGTTATCATCAGACTTTTCTTGTGGTTAGAAGGGAGTGCAGATAATCTCTTTCCTTCTAAAAAACCAACCACAGGATTGGTTTTGTAGATTTTTCCATTTGGAAAAAACATGGGGATTGTATTTACAGTCAGGGCAAAGGCATGGAGGGAAAACCTAAATCTGAGGTTAAATGAGCCTTTTTTTGTGACAATGAGTCGAAGTACAGCTGATTGCTATGGTGTGGGGAATGGGAAACAGATCCCACACACACAACACACATACTCTTACACTGAGTGAAACTTTGATTATAGCAAAATCAAACACAAATGTGCACATTCCAAGAATTCTTTAGTATCATTTCAAGCATTTCTTCCTGTAAAACCTTTTGAGGAAATGTAAGTTTAGTTAAGTCTTAAAAATAACATTTTAAATGTTAACTGTATTAATCATCAACTATATCTGAATATATTCAGAAGGACGACAGTGACAGTGTCTGACAAGCAGAACAAGCGCAGTGTTAAACGTTGAGCTTTAATTCTGTTTTAAAACTGTAATCTTAAATGTAAATTTGAAATAGAGACAAAATAAGAAATATTTTCTCTGCTCTAATATAACATAATTTACAGTCAACTGGATTATCTCAAAATAAACACAGACAGGGTGATCAGAATCTTCCTGAAGGGATTTATTTTGTGATAATGATCAGCTGACTGTACATTATTCTCCTTATTACATGACTATTTTGCAAATAAATAAATAAATGGACATATATGATTTTGAGTCAAAAGTGAGAAGAAAGAAACCGTAGAATAATGCAAAAGACATGAAACAAGAACACTATGGGAGATTGGTTGCCAGGGAAAACAGAAAACTGTTTGGTTGTCATTCCACAAAACATTTGGCTGTAAAATGCTGTGATTGACCAATCCGAATCAAGTATTCCAGAGATCCGTATAATGATGTATGATAATGAAGAACAGAATGAGGAACATATCAAATCTTAAGAAAAGATTAGAATGGATCACATTTATTTTCCAACTCCTTCAGAAATGTCATACTCATCCAATCATACACAAACAAAGGATTTTATAGCATCCACAAATATGCACACAAACAAAACTGATGACTACTGACTCTGAGTCATCCGGGGCTGTCTGTGTCCAGCAGACGCATTATAGTACAGAGAGAGAGAGAGAGGCTCATCTGCCCGCTGGCAACACAACAGCACCAATCAGTCACTGCTGAGAGGAAGCTGCTGACTCGTAATCTTTGTGGGGGATGGTGTGTGTGCTAGTGTGTGTATTGCATGTGTGTGTGCAATGCATGGGTGTGGGGGAGGATCACATATAGAGTGTGCATGTGAGAATGGGATGATCATGGGTCTTTGATAGGAAGTGTGTCCACTTAGGAGAAAAAGAAAGAGGGAGCGATTTCATTTAAACATACAATGGATTTAAAGTGCAGTGTAGTGCAGCCTTATACAAATATCAATTAAGATATTAAATGAGTGAATATTCACAACATATTCATGATAATTTTGCTGGAGATGTGAACATTACGGTGATTTTAATGCAATTCTTCTTTGGCCATTATTTCCCTAGGGATGTTATAATTACATCTCTGATCGAAGCTTCAGTAGCAACATCAAGTTATTAAAAGTTTAACAAAACTTACATGTTTATGGCCCTATGAAATACGTTTTTTCCCCAAATTCTGTGTTTTCTGTTTTAAGTTTTCTGGATTTCATTTTAATGGTTTAATAAAATTTTAATAATCAAATGCATGTCTAATTAATTGAATTCATAAAAACAATAATTTAAAATTTATTTATTTATTAATTTAAAAAAAGAATATGTGTTGTGTATTTTAATTTTCTGGCCATCAAATAAAGGCATACAATTTTTTATTATTATTATTAGTGTTAGTATTATTATTACATTGAGACGTAGCTAAATTCTACTGTACAACAGTATTATATTTCTGTCACAATTTCAAGTTAAACTTATTTTGAAGGGTTGCCGTGAAGACGTGAGTTTCTGTGTGTTTATGATATGACGATAGTTTTTCTCAAATGAAAGGGTAAAATGCTGATGAAGTGACTCTCAGAGCGGCTCTGGAGCTGAAGTTCATGCGTTCATGTCCTCATATAGTGAGACGACGCGTGCTTCAGTGTGTGTGTGTGGTAAATGAAACCCTTTTGCGGCTTATTATTCACAGACACTAGTCTATATTGCGATTTGATTTAAATGCACTGACCAGCTTTTTATTTATTCATCAAGAATGTTACAAATTCCGTGAAACTCTGCGTTATATAAATTCCGTTTTTATGACTGGATTATGTGATTCTGTCCGCGCTTTCCACATCATAGGTCCCTAATTTAGAGAGAAACAGTATGGAAAACATGCTTTGATTTTTGCTGTTTTAGTTACATTTAAATGTCCTTGGCTAAAAAAAAGAACAAATACATAGATAATTAGAAGATATATTGATCATCATCAAAAAGCTGACAAATATCTTCATTTGTATATTCAAGCTATCCTGCTTAGCTCTAGTGCTCTCTGATGGGTTCAGATCCAAGTGGACATTTCAGGTTGTGACTGAAGGTGGAGAGAGACAGTGATGATGGGGGTGTGAAGGTAGAGGCTACGGCTGACAAACAGCTCTCTCTGCTGGGGAAAAAAGTGCTGAAATGTGTTTTTCAGCGGACATCAGCAGACACAGGCTGCAGCGGCAGCATCGGCTGCGCCATCTGTGACTGCTACTACAAGTGTCTCTATGACACACACCATCAGCCTGATGGAAAGAGAAATGAGCTGTGTGGACAAAAAGGAAGAAGAAAGGCAAAAGGGATGGAAAAGATGTGAGAGAATGAAGAGATGGAAATGTGAAAACAAAGAGAAGGTATAACAAGATGGAGAGGTTAGAATTAAAATGGGATGGGGGATGGGCGATATGGTCTGAGACAAAGGCTTAAAGGTGTAACATCTAAAAAAAATAACCGTTGTATCACCATAAAAATAGACTACGATTTAGACTGAAAAGTTGTTTAAAAGCTGAAAAGCTGTTAACCGCTGTGACTGGATCATCGAGTCAGTGAGTTTTTAGGTGAACTGTCACTTTAACCGTGTAGCATTACGAATACAAACAACAAAAGAGAAGATAAAATGTGCTCACAGAAGAGGAAAAATAAAGCACGATTGCAGCTCATTAGGGGACAGACTTTGACATATGAGCCACTGGACCTGTTAACAACATTTATTATGTGGGAAACAGACAAAGGAGCAAATTTATCTCCACGACAGATCTGGGACATTTATGCTAATTCCGACTACAGACTATTCTCCCTCACTGGGCCTCAAAAGGGTCATATTGTTACAAAGCAGGAAATGACATGAATTGTACATCATACATCCTGACAACTCCTGACTATTCGGGAATTGTGCCAAGCGATTCCTTCCATAAAAAGGTCGCTGAATGCTATAAACCCTCACACCTGCCCTCTCGTTCATTCATTCCCTCTCTCTTTGATCTTCTGCCTTTCCCCTCTCAGTGTAGCGGAGACGGCTAATTTATGTAAATTCGCTCCGGCAAATTCCTGCATGTCATGAATGTTAATGAGGCAAAGATCCGCATGACAATGTAGCGAATGCTTTACAGGGTGTCTGAAAAAAAACAAAACCTCTACTGAAGACGGTACGCCTGCGATATGAAATCTGCTGACTAACCTGACATTAAACTCCACATGCAGACACAGTCAAATGAGCCGTGGTGCAGCACAAAGTCACGGCTCACGCTGAACTGGAATATGCGGGGCTATGGTAAGGGCATTTATTGGCTGTGCTTTAAGACCTTCTGAGACAGCATTTTTAGGCATCATTACAGGCAATTTGAATGTAAAGGAAGGCAGATCAGTAGGCTTTGAAAGACCTTCAAAAATGCCACAAATACCACGTGTAATAAGGAGGAAGTACATCTTTTTAGCATTTTAATGCAGCATAAAAAGAAAGAAAATGTCCAAAAATAATGTAAGGATACTATAAGGCTCATTGACATGATTCTCATTTGTATTAATTATTAAAACAAATTTAAATGCAATTTACATGTACATTGATGTGAATACTCGTCTTTTATGATAAACAAGCATTTCTCTTTTTGTAAGGCATTAAATAAAAAAATCGAAATGATATGACGGCCCTGATATCATAATGAAGAAACAAAAACTCATGAATATAATACAATTCTTAAAAAGAAAAAGTAATTCGCCATAACCGTTTATTATTATTATATTTTTATATAGATTTTAACAAAACTGCTTCACTGCTTATTCATATTTGAATTATGTGACCAACATGCAGAAAAGAAAATGAAAATGATAGAAAAGACATGAACATAGAAAAGATGTGAACAATTCATTTCTAAGTAGAAGATATAAAGGAAACTTCCTTTATTTTCATTTTTAAAAAAAGTATTTCCTTTTAATTTCACTTCCTTTCAATATTTAGTATGATTTATAAGCAGTTTTCATCACAGGGACCAAAAAATGTCCCCACAAGGTCAGAAATGTCTGGTGTGACGACATTTGGTCTCCATAAAGTATGGTTTACCAAGAACAAACACACACACACACGTAATGGTTTTTATACTGTACAAACTGTATATTCTATCCCCCTACACCAGGGGTGTCCAATCCTGCTCCTGGAGGGCCACTGTCCTGCAGAGTTTAGCTCCAACCCCAATGAAACACAGCTGAACCAGCTAATCAAGGTCTTACCAGGCATACTAGAAACTTCCAGCAGGCGTTTTGAGGCAAGCTGGAGCTAAATTCTGCAGGACAGTGGCCCTCCAGGACTGAGTTTGGACACCTCTATGCTAACCCTACCCCTTCCCCTAAACCTACACACACACACTGATGTCTGGTTCGCTATCTTTGTGGGGACTCTCCATAGACGTAATGGTTTTTATACTGTACAAACTGTATATTCTCTCCCCTTACACTAACCCTACCCCTAAACCTTCCCATCACACAAAACTCATTCTGTATGATTTATGAGCTTGTTTCCTTATGGGGACCTCAATTTAGGTCCCCACAGTGACACAACATTTGAGTATACATACAAATACCTTGGAACCAGTTGGTTAAAAGTAATTGGAAAAATATATAGAATTAATTTTCAGATTAGGTTAGGGTTAGGGTTAGCCTAACAGATTTTATGTGTGTGCCCAAATTTATTTTATGTCCACTGTATAAGATCTCAGACGTACACACACAAAGTCACAAGCAGACGGTAAACACTTGACAGATTTAGAGTTTAGCCCTCCCTAGTGCGATGGATTAAATCAGATACTCTACCGGCTTAATCCTCTCAAATTGAGGTTTACGATACACAACCAGACAGAGAAAAGGACACGACCTCTCTGTCCTTAAAAGCGAGACATTGCTTCGTCTTTTGGCCTTTAAGACTCTTTCACTCTTGTTTCCCTGTTCTTGAGTAATTTCTCTCCTTACTGAGATTTCCATTTAACAGACGGACTTCCTCTCTTCCTGGCTTCCCCTTGCATCCCAACCCCCCGGCTGTGATAAAAGACAGATCTCGCTCCATCTGCACGATAGGCTGCCAATGTGTGATAGTCTCGTGATGGCATTCATGTGGTCTGTTATTTCCTCTCTGACCTGCTCGGTCTCTCAGGATTACCCCTCGACTGTCCCAGCCAGGTCCTGACCTGCTCAAAAGCCTCTCACTATGTTCGTGTATATCACCAATTAACCGTAACACCTGTTAAACATTTAGCCTTTCTCTCAAATGTGACATTTTCTGTATATGAAGTTTCAACAGGGGTGTGTTTTAGAAACCTGTTTGGAAACAGTAAAAGTAGTATTGTGGCACAGAAATTGAGTTATAAAAAGTTCAGTAGCAAAAACCAAAAAAACATTTTAGAGAAAGGTTAAATTCATTAACTTTAATGCATTAGGTACCATGCACTAACAATTAACAATAAAAATGTATTAATTTCGGTTAGGTTAATTACTATAAATAATTAAATAAATATACCATTGTTTATTGTTAATTCATTTTCATTCATAATATATTTAGCTTACATTAATTTATACAACTTGAAATGTTAAAATGTATATATTAGTTTATGTATTATTCAAATTTAAAATAACCCCTTTTTATTTGAATATTATGTTAAAATTGTATTTATTTCTGTGATGGCAAAGCTGAATTTTCAGCATCATTACTCCAGTCTTCAGTGTCACATGATCCTTCAGAAATCATTCTAATATGATGATTTGATGCTCAAGAAACATTTCGGATTATTATTATTATTATCTTATTTTATTATTGAAAACATGCTTAATATTTTTTTCATATTTATTTCATATTCTTTGATAAATAGAAAGTTCTAAAGGAAAGCATTTATTTGAAACAGAAATACTTTGGAACATTATTTAAATTGTCTTTACTATCCCTTTTGATCAATTTAATGCATCCTTGCAGAACAAAAGTATTATTTCTTACTGAGTCCAGACTTTTGAACGGTAGTATATTGTTCATTGCTAATTCATGATACTTAATGCATAAACTAATATTAAAGAATAAAGCTCACTTGACTTGAACCTTATTGGATGGGAAGTGTTACCTAAATTACTTAACCTTCATTAATATATCTACTGCTTATCAGGAACAATGAACCTGTCACGATTTAATACACGAAAACAGTACGCCAACAGAGTAGTTGGAGAGGATTTATGAATGGAGATGAAATGTACGCAACTGACGCTAGTAGGTCACATGATAATTACAACATGGCGGATGTAATACGTCCAGATTACATTCATACTATATAGAACATACTTTTTTAACTGTTGTGAAGAAAGTTCAAATTCAAATGTAGTACCTACTCAGACAGTACACGATTTCGGACGCACCGCTAGTGTTTTGAGGAATGAGGATATTTTGCAATTCACTCTAGTTGGGGTTGTGATTAGTTATGTGTTTTGATGAATGTGTATTTTACAGTGTACTGTGTGTGTGTGTTTAGGTTTGAGAGTGTTGCAATGGTGCTGAATTTCATGTGGTTGCTGTTCACAAGTGGCTCCATGTGGAGGACTGTAAACTTTATAACAGGAGGTGGTTTGAGGTCCCTGAACAGACTAGTGCTGAATCAGACTAGCCGAGACAGACATACATAAACATACAGACACAGACTGACACTGGCTGTCTAAAGCAATGCTGAATCACAGTGACACAGCTGCAGTGCACAGCTGTGGGACTCGAGTATGCACACACTCACACTCACAAACACGTCTGGTTCGCTATCTTTGTGGGGACTCTCCATAGATGTAATGGTTTTTATACTGTACAAACTGTATATTCTCTCCCCTTACACTAACCCTACCCCTAAACCTACCCATCACACAAAACTTTCTGCATTTTTACATTTTCAAAAAAACTCGTTCTGCATGATTTATAAGCTTGTTTCCTAATGGGGACCTCAATTTAGTCCCCATGAGTCAGTGTGCATTCAGGTTGAAGTCCCCACCGGAGGAAATTCATTGACACAATGCAATCTTTAGCTCCTTACCCTAACCCTACCCATCACAACTAACTGCCAAACCCAAACCCTGACTATCCTAATTATAACCTGATCCCTAAAACCAAGTCTTGGCCCTCAAACAGGACTTTAAAGGGTCTCAGAAAGTGAGGACCGGCTAAAATGTCCTCACTTTACTCTCTTTGTCCTCACTCTGCTGGTCTAAAACTCAAACCAGTCATCACAAAAATAGATCTACAAGTACACACACACACATGCACGCACGTACACACACACACTTTCAAGCTCTGAAAGACTACATTAAAATACATTGTACTCTGTGAAAAACAGAATATGGAAAACAGGTATTAATAAAGGGATGTTGTACAGGAGTCTTTCACTAATGATGGGATAATGACTGTACATTATCCCGCTTGTTATATGGATACTCACCAAATAAGTACATAAGTGGACATAAAACATTGATTTTAGTTTAAATTATTGTATAATACTACCTGCATGTTACATAAAAGCTTCCGCTGAGAACAAAGTAGCCCATTACAATGTACAAAACAATTCGCTATAACAGTTCTGCGAGAGGTAGTGAAATCCAGACAAGAGGAATAGACTAACACTGCAAGTAATAGTAAATATGGGAGTCCTCTGAGGTCATTTTCAATTCAATAACTGAGAGGAAAGATGTTGCCAGTAGCGTCTGTATGAAACTGAAGCAAGCAAATCTGCAGTGCGACATGAGAAAGTAGCACCAGTTCTTTTACCCGGATGAGCAGAAAGATATACAGCATTGCCATGGACAACGGTGAATATTAGGGAATAGAGTGCAAAAGTGCCCATCCATTTTTTTGCAGCCTCGGTTATGGAAGTAGTTTTCCCATTCATTTTTCCCATAAGGTTTTACAAAAATGTCTTCGTTAAAGAGTTATAAGCCTTGAACCCATCCATCCAGCTATGAGGTGAATCAAAATATTACAAACCTGATTTGAATCAAAAAAGCATTTAAAATTGGACAAAAATACAAAAGGTACAAGACTGTGTACTTTACGGCTTTAAAGAGGTAAAGAACTACAATCCATGAAACATTTTAAATGACAATCAAATTAAAATGATGGTGCAAATGATATCAAATTACTGGTTTACAGAATTTACAGACTTACAGATATGCATAGTATGCATACAAATTGTTAAGTAGTTTGTGTTCTGCTGTGAATGGTGGAAATTTCTCTGCAGAACCATGGGTAATGTAGTTTTTCCATCAGGAATTCTGCGTTTAACACGATTGTTTAAAAATTAAGTTGAAATAATGCGGGCTGATGGCTTCAACAATAGTTCATATTTCATAGTTCACAGTAGGTCTGATTTTAAAGGTTTGTAAGTTAACATTCAAAATCAATTCCTCTATGGGATGTTTACTTCTGGAACCCGACTGTTGCACTCTATTAAAAAAATATAAGAAAATATCAGAACACTGGATGGTGCGATTAACCAACCAGAACCAAGTATTCCAGAGAGATGTGTATAATAAGGCATAGAGCGCTGAATTATGCTTTTATTACATGACAGCTTTAAGACAACTGTCGAAAGTAATGCATGAGTCACAAGAAGAGCAGTGAAGAAAAAAAAACCAGACAGGGAGGAAATAGGGATGAAAACATGAGCTGTTGGGTGGTGTCACAAAATAATACAGAAGAGAGAATCACTTGAATCAGCAGAGGTTAAACTGGTACGACAAATTATATGATTAAGGAATATAATAGAGGAACAGAGTAGTGAATCCCTTGAAAATTAGTCACACTTAATGTTTATGCTGAACTACATCTTATCTACAGATGATGAATGGACTAAAAACAAACATCTGTGGCAGATATAAGCTGACAGAGACAGACCTAACACTTACACACGGTTTCATCATGTGACGGATGGCCATTCATAGGGTGCTGACAGCGCTCCACTCCTAAAACGGCAGTTAAAGGGATAGTTCACCCAAAAATGGAAATTATCCCATAATTTACTCAGCCTCAAGCCATTCTAGGTGTACATGACTTTCTTCTTTCAGACAAACACAATCGGAGTTATATTATAAAATACCATTGCTCTTCCAAGCGCATGGAGGATGAGATTTTGAAGTCTAAAAAAGTGCATCCATCCATCATAAAAGTAATCCAGGGGGTTAATAAAGGCCTTCTGAAGCAAATCAATGGTTTTTTGTAAGAAAAATATCCATATTTAAAACTATAAACTAAAATAACTAGCTTCCGACAGACGACCTACGCAAGTCGATTTACACCAAAAAGAGTAACCCGTGACACGATGTATGATGTCGGAGTATCGTAAGCTTTGACGCTTCTCGAGGTTCACACAAATAGAGCTGGCCAACAAACTCTCTTATATCGAAATCCTCTGACATTTCTCTTTAAAATTCTCGTTTTAGACTTTCATGCCCGGTGTTTTTTATTTTGCTCTATCCTCCGCGTTCCGCGTTCGTCAATACATCATGCATTTCTTTCGCCCTAAATCGATGTGTCGGCCGTCTGTCGTAAGAGTTATTTTTGTTTTAAATATGGATATTTTTCTTACACAAACGCATCGCTTCACTTCAGAAGGGCTTTATTAACCCCCCCTGGAGTCCTGTGGAGCACTTTTATGATGGATGGATGCACTTTTTGGGCTTCAAAATCTCGACCCCCATTCACTGCCATTATAAAGCTTGGAAGAGGGTGAGTAAATCATGGAGTAATTTTCATTTTTGAGTATCTAACTGGTAGGTCACAGCCAAAGTCCTGGCAGCCATCTTGGTAACACCCATTGGCAGTTATTTTTTCGTGGTTAATTTGTATTTTACCTACAATACAAGTGCAGACCAAAATCTCTGAAAGTGTTGACCAAGAAAATAATGCGGTCACGACGCGAAGCGTATATTTAATGAAATATATTTCGATAATATATTTCAGATCTGCAATAAAAACAGGACAACAGGAGTTACATAAAGTCAATCGATCAACCAATCAATCAATCAAGACTTTTTTTAACTGCCAAATTGACTTCTCCCTTTCATTTCATGAGTGGTTCACCTTTTTTCTGTTACTGTGTTACTGTATGTGGTTGCATCAGTCTAAAAACAAATAAAAACTAATATGCAATTCATACAAATAAGCTTGTATAGCTAAATAAATAGGCTTATCAACTAAAAAGGGGAGAAAACGTTTCCATTATCTTTTACTGTAGACGTGAAAGGTTGAAAAATATGAAAAAATCATATTTTGATGCAAATTCATGCGTCACTTGGTAATATAATTAATACTAAGTGTTTATTCCATGTGTTAGGCTGGCAAATCACTTATAAATTACTCAACTTATGTCAGGGTTAACAATTTTGCATATTGTTGTGCCTTATATGCAGCTCACAATCATTTTAATAGAATTCAAATGTCAATTTCGTCCAAAAACAATTTTGGTACTGTGTTGGTTGCCAGTAGTTGTCCAATATAAAATCTGCATGAGCGAAAGCATTAGAGACCACTGATCTAACGTGCGGTTTGTCTCCTAATGACTGTGGCTAAAGGGAATCCAAGACCATCATCAAAGCAAAACCTCTAATGTGATAGTCAAATAATTACCACTACTGATATAACAACCAAATATCACACCTGATATCACACTCAAGATATAAAGAAACGACCTATGCATTATTTAGTATTTAGGCATAAAGACAAGTACAGTTGCAGAAAGTACAAACAGTGATTTCTCTATGGATCTCTTCGTATTGGAATCCTGGAAGTCTAATACGGGGTTTCTTGCATCTCTGTAGGGGGTTGAAGCTGTTTTTCTGTGTCTCTTCATGATCTGATTCCCAACAAAGAGCCGATTAAGGGCCTCTCTCTCTCTCTCTCCCTGTACTCAACATTCGCTGGCTAACACAGATGATGTCACTAACCCGATGCGGTCCCCACGACTCAACAATAACAAGGTCATCTGGGAGGGGTGGGGTGGATGTGAGGGGTGTTGCGGAGGGGAAGAGAAGGAGGTGGCAGTGCTCTTTGTTTCTCATTTCATCTGCAGTGGATTTTTTTCATCAACCACCCCAGCAGCACACCCCCACCACAGCTTAAACCCCCCCATTCTTCTCCGCCATCACTTGCCTCATGTGACATATAGGGGGCGATGTTGAGCAAACCCTGAATGCTGAGCTGAACTCACTTGATGCTGCGGCGTATGTGTGCAACACACTAAGCACAAAGTCTGTACGGCTCACACAGTCTACACAGAAGGCTCTGTAAATAAAAGGAACCGGTTGCAAAATATGAAATGCTCCTCAATTTTCTGTGCTATTAAAAAAGCACTCAATCAAACTACTTTGATCTTATCTGGAATATGCATGACATTTATCCGTATTAATAGTAAGAGACAGTAACACATTTTCTGCCACATCTGAGGCGAAGATAAGTACGCTATTAAATCCTCCGACTCTTTTTTTTTTTAAAATCTTTGAAAGATGTAATTCTCTCCTCGTTCACACTCACACCTGAGTATGAGACTGAGAGACTGATGAATAATTCATGAAGGAGGCAATGTGAAAGAAAGAATATTCCAATTTGCTGGAAGTCTCTAGAACTCCACTGAACTTTGTTAAACCCTATAAAAACCTGTTAACCTGTTGCTTCCTTGTTATAAACATTCCTCAATCACAGAACAAGGCAATGCCAATACTCTTCAACAGTCATATTACAGATAATAAATACATACTCCTGATCACTAATGTGGTCGTAGCCATTGTTATGTATGCTTATATATATATATATATATATATTACTATAGTATTGATTAATATTGGTGCTTTTTGGCAAGACTTTATTTTAGGGTTGAATTCTCGCTATTAACTAGTTGGTTATTGGCATGCATATTACTAGTATATTGGCTGTTTATTAGTACTTATAAAGCACATATTAATGCCTTATTCTGCTGACCTTATTCTACATCCCTTAATCCTAAACTTAAACGCTACAAAAACTACCTTACTATTAATAAGCAGTAAATTATGAGTTTATAGAGGCAAAAGTCGTAGTTAATAGTGAATATGTGTTCTACATACTAAAGTGTTACCTGTTTTAATTTGAGTAATTTTGGTACTTCAACAAATGTATTTATTTCAGCTAGTTGTCAAGGCAACATTTCTCATTTTCATTTCACTTCAGTTTAAGTTTATCCAATATTTATATTTTATTTTATTTCAGCAGTACTTAAAAAAACACAACAACTATTTTTAT
The DNA here is from genome assembly GCA_039654625.1 of Rhinogobio ventralis. Classification (NCBI taxonomy): domain Eukaryota; kingdom Metazoa; phylum Chordata; class Actinopteri; order Cypriniformes; family Gobionidae; genus Rhinogobio; species Rhinogobio ventralis. The sequence goes on along the minus strand of CM077210.1, from coordinate 5,592,116 downwards.
TGTTAATTGTTAGCAATAACACTGGTCAACGCCTACTTTACACCACACACGCCCCATGCTTTACAAGTGTCCCATTTCTGAGGATATGCATGTGAGAGTGAATATATGAGCAGAGGTGTGAATACATCACTGAAGGCGTTCTTAGGTCACATTAACACCTCTGTGGAAAACTCAATCACTCCAGAGCTCGGAAAGCAGAGGTGTGTGTACATGCATTTCTGTGGTATGTGGTATGTGGTTATATGTATGACAAGCATGTTCTTGGAGTCCAAAGCTGTGCTTGAATCACAGTTTTAATTGTTAAATTGCATTAAATAAATCATAATCAAATTGCTTCAACACATCCACTTTATAAGCCATGAACCAAACAAACCAGCTAAAAGGTGAATCACAACATTACAAACTTTGATTTAAACTTTAGACTGTGTACTAAACAGAGCGAGATAACTACAATCCCATGAAGAATGACTAATTGAAAATGATGGAGAAACTATTGATTTAAAGTCATGAAGTTCGCATACTTGGTTTTGAGAAACGGCCAAAGTCTTACTTAAAGAGTTGTGAGGAAATTAGATGCACGTGACAGCGCGTCAGATCCGCCTCATGTTCGGCAGGGGCAGATCTTAAAGTGACAGCAGCCTAATAAACCAGTCGCTGTGATTCTGTCATTAATGTTCCTCAAAGAAGGGAACAGAGAAAATTGTAGCTTTGATAAGGATTAATCTATATATAAATTATAATTTATACTGTTAAAAAAGCATACAACAATAGGAATAGGAAGGCCACAGGTAAATATGACATTTATTATAATGGGTTTATATGAAGATTGTTCACTTAAATTAAAAGTAATTTTTTTAAAGCCTAATAAATGTTGAAATTGATATAGCTTTCAATTATACTGTAATATCGAATGTCTGTCATTAATGTTTAAAAGAAAAATCTATTTCATCGAGACATCAGTATTAGTATCAGTGATTTCATTCATAAAAAGATGCCATTACAACAAACATAAAAAAAATATACTGTCTTTAAGTTGTTTCTACATTATTTTGGAGAGTAACTGTAAAAATATTACAATATAAAAATATTTAAAAACTCCAATGTTTTTAATCGCGATTACAAATGTGTGATTAATTAGTTTTTTTAATCGATTGACAGCACTAATTTAAAGACATTAATTATATACTGAAACAATATATTTTACTTTTATTGCAAAAATGCATTTTAAGCATACACATATAGTTTTTTTTTAAACCAGGAATATGCTATGTTGAACATGCTTTTTTTTTTAAATAATGTGGACTGGCAGCTTCAACAAGTTATCATTTAAAATAAATTACCCTATGGAGAAAATGAATGGAATTTGCACTGTTGCACTATAATATTCAATTCTCTTATCCATCAATATGATAAATCAGTAAGTATGCCATCATGAAACACTAGCAATTTTAACGGTTTGCTTACTAAAATAATGCTTGACACTACAGTCACTTTTAAAATCTGAAATTAGTGTCTAAACTAAATCTTATTATTAGTATTCGACAATACAATCTTCATAAGCTTTGTTTACCAATAGCCACATTAATTGTTTTCTATCTGCTTGCTTGCTTCTTTAAAAACTCAGCATTAAAATATGCATTTTTATTTCATGTGTAAGCACCTTCGTGGCTACATCTTTCTTAAAACAGCCGTTATGAACTTTAAATGTATGCACATGACATTAAAACCCATAACAGATACTTGACATGCTAAAAGGAGGAAATGAATCAAGTACATCCCATTAAAATCACAATATGTTCTTACTGTGCTATGTAATAGAAACCATAATAAATGCATCCATTTGTTATGCTAATGCTCTGCTTTCGAGAAACTTTGCATCTTAATTTTGGATTCATGAACCAGAGGGTGGAGATGGAGGGTTAATGCAACAGATGCTAGTTCATTAAATGTGTATTTTGAACTGTGGGAGAAGACAAACTACTGCTCATGTAGGTGCATGAGTGCGTGTTGGAGACACATGGATATTGCTCATAAAGATGGGTAAAAAAATGGCCGCTGCCATATGGTAAATAGACAGGTGATGAGTGGTGATTATAGTCATGCTTTAATGTACAGTATAAAGCTATAATAGTGATCATAGGCCTATAGACATTTTTATACCTTATACATTAAAAAAGTGATGCATGGAAGACAATGTCAATACATTTGCTATCAGACTTGTGAGGTGACCTGGTGACCTCTCAATAAATTATTAAAACATTAATGTGCAACAAATCATTTCAAAATCTGTGGATGTGTTGATTCATACCTCCTCTGGCATGCTGAGAACCAGTTCATTGTCACTTTGGGTGACAAACCCCTGTAGGAAGTACTCGCTGCAGGCCGCTAGGACAGCCCTGTGCGCGCGGAACTCCTTCCCCTCCACCAGCACGGTCACATCACAGAGCAGGCCCTGCTTCCGCTGCTCATTCAGACCCAGCAGGATGTTGGTACAGTGCACCGTCGACTCATACACGTACATGGGAGCTTCAGACTTCTCATCCACGGACATACCGCTCACACCCTGTGTAGAGAGAGACAGAGAGACATAGAGGCATCAAATGATGCACAAAGCTAGCATTAAATAAGCTGTACAAATTAACATTAAAGAGTCTGAAAATGGTTGGTTCGAAGATTTAGTCACTCTAAACCTTCTTTCCGAGAACCTACTCTGCTCTGATTGATCAGACGGCCCAGTCTGTTGTGATTGGTCTACCAATTACAGTACGTGTTCGAAACGAAACGCCCATTACCATATCTGAATTTCAGCTCCAGAGGCTTCCTCAGCAATTGATGCACAGAGATATGAACAGTAACAATGGTGTCGATTTTTCCATATCAATTCAAGTGCATGCGAAGGAGCTACAACTACAAAACTACAAAGAAGACGTCGTTTGTGGGCAGCCAATAAACACCATAGGCTGGCATTATGCAAATTTGTTAGATTGTTGTGTAGGTATGAAAGTGAGACTGGAATCACTGACAACTCGTTACAGAAGTTTCTTCCTTTTAGGAGACAATAACTTTTATTGTTGTGCACTTTGATCTTTAAAACTTTGCAGACCTTTTACAATCACAAACAGCTATATTACACACTGCCTGAAAGGGAATTTTTGCAAAAGCATTATAGGGGCACTTTAACTCTTTCCCCGCCAAACAGGGAATTTTCTGGGTTTCCATGTTATTACTGTTATACGCCAGGGGGCGCTTACATCTGAAAGAGTACTGAATCTCCTGATCAAAACACATGCAAAGACGACGCAGAAACAAGCAATATCATATGTAATCATATGCATATGTAAAATAACGCAATCATTAACATTAAACAGCATATAAATCAAAACTGCCTAATGTTACTGAATGAAATGTCGACCCAGGACGAGCTAAAGGACTGAAGCATTAGGGGCGTTGATGGACTCGATTTACTCCATCTGTGTTTTGATCATCGTTTTGAATCCAATCCAGAAAAAAAACAATGATTTTCTCAGCTTTTTGATCAAAATGTAACTTTTTTTAATGAAACTTACCCACATTCAAGTGTTGATAAAAAAATGCATGTCTGTTCTTTCTTTTGATATATTGCATGTTCAGATAGTCATACAACAAAATGTTCTGGAGGCCATGACATTTTTGTGAAAATGAGTTGACATACCTTAACAATGAGCAATGGTATTAAATAAATCAATTATATAAATTGTATAAATTGAATTAATATTTTTCCTAGATTAATAAGTGCTGTAAAAATGGTTGTTTATTTATAGTTCATGACACCTATGCCTTTACTAATGTTAATCAACAGAAACATATTTTAGTGTTCCCATTTTCTCAAGGTAATTTGCATCTTGGCTAATGCTCAACAATCTCACTGTGACCACCTCCTCAAAGATGCCACCTACAGCAAGCAAACGCACAGCCATACAAAGCAACAACAAAAATAAAGCCCCAAACCCTCCCACATGACCAGTGTGGGGATCAGCTGCTGTCTCAGCATTCACACTCTCTCATTTAACATACACCCCCACATAAGCAGGTACACATTCACACTTTAAACAATGATCCTGTGCGCGCGCAACAGTGGCAGATTAGCTGGGGAGGGTGATTTAGATGTCAAAACAGTGGGGTCTCCGCTATCAGTTCTTACGTAGGAGGCTGGTGCATGTGATCTTCAGACATCTAGTCACAAAGATTACCTTGAGCTCTTTTTCCCTTTCCTTTCCCCTTATTTCACCCATCAAAGAGGCTCAGCTGGTGGATGTGTGATTATGGACTTAAGTGTCTCTGAATGCTGGATCAACTCTGTGTACACAAACATGTCCTGCCCCCGTACCCCAGGTCCTGTATCAGTAGCCTTCGACATTCGCTCCTCACAATGACTCCGACACGTTTAATCTCAGAAGCAGGAAGTCTGGAAGCAAGTAGCTTCTGGCTGCCAAGTGAATATCACTAACCTCAAATTAGCATTCAGCCCCGCTGCTGATTTGAATAAATGCATATTGAATATGACGAGTCAGGAGCAAACCTCAGCATAAAATACAACCTTAAGATCCTCTTAAGGAATTTTTTTTGCATTATTGGCAAGTTGTGCATTATGTTCTCTGAAGATATACCAGGCCAAGCAAATCTGTTCATTTAGAAAGAATTGAAAAAGAGATGAAATTGTTACCTCAGTGCCACGCTAAACCCTGGGTAAAAGTAACTTTAGAGACTTTATGAACATAAAGCTTGAACATGACCTGTTTTAATAACAAAAAGTAGAATACACAGTTTAACACTTTCAGCACACAAATGGTTCAGTAACTATGCATAGCGTATACATAATTAATAAGCACTGTGTACTTTATGATTGGTTGACCGTTGCTACAACATCTCACTGAACAGAATAATTTTACACAGTTAACATCGGTGTTGTTATTGTCAACCTTTTTTAATCACTCTCGGTAATTGAAATAAATCTGAAATAAAATAAAATAGAAATATTAGATGAAAAACCTAAATGAAAATTAAAAACAAACTGAAATAAGTACATTTAATTTGAAATACTAAAATTATTAAAACTAAAATAAAGCTAAAACTACACTAAAAGGCACAATATGTAAGATCTTTAGATTAAAATATCCAAAAACCACTAGAACAATGTTACATACACTCACCTAGGAACACCATACCAATACTGTGTTTGACCCCCTTTCACCTTCAGAACTGCCTTAATTCTACGTGGCATTGATTCAACAAGGTGCTGAAAGCATTCTTTAGAAATGTTGGCCCATATTGATAGGATAGCATCTTGCAGTTGATGGAGATTTGTGGGATGCACATCCAGGGCACGAAGCTCCCGTTCCACCACATCCCAAAGATGCTCTATTGGGTTGAGATCTGGTGACTGTGGGGGCCATTTTAGTACAGTGAACTCATTGTCATGCTCAAGAAACCAATTTGAAATGATTCAAGCTTTGTGACATGGTGCATTATCCTGCTGGAAGTAGCCATCAGAGGATGGGTACATGGTGGTCATAAAGGGATGGACATGGTCAGAAACAATGCTCAGGTAGGCCGTGGCATTTAAACGATGCCCAATTGGCACTAAGGGGCCTAAAGTGTGCCAAGAAAACATCCCCCACACCATTACACCACCACCACCAGCCTGCACAGTGGTAACAAGGCATGACGGATCCATGTTCTCATTCTGTTTACGCCAAATTCTGACTCTACCATCTGAATGTCTCAACAGAAATCGAGACTCATCAGACCAGGCAACATTTTTCCAGTCTTCAACTGTCCAATTTTGGTGAGCTCGTGCAAATTGTAGCCTCTTTTTCCTATTTGTAGTGGAGATGAGTGGTACCCGGTGGGGTCTTCTGCTGTTGTAGCCCATCCGCCTCAAGGTTGTGCGTGTTGTGGCTTCACAAATGCTTTGCTGCATACCTCGGTTGTAACGAGTGGTTATTTCAGTCAAAGTTGCTCTTCTATCAGCTTGAATCAGTCGGCCCATTCTCCTCTGACCTCTAGCATCACCAAGTCATTTTCGCCCACAGGACTGCCGCATACTGGATGTTTTTCCCTTTTCACACCATTCTTTGTAAACTCTAGAAATGGTTGTGCGTGAAAATCCCAGTAACTGAGCAGATTGTGAAATACTCAGACCGGCCCGTCTGGCACCAACAACCATGCCACGCTCAAAATTGCTTAAATCACCTTTCTTTCCCATTCTGACATTCAGTTTGGAGTTCAGGAGATTGTCTTGACCAGGACCACACCCCTAAAAGCATTGAAGCAACTGCCATGTGATTGGTTGATTAGATAATTGCATTAATGAGAAATTGAACAGGTGTTCCTAATAATCCTTTAGGTGAGTGTATTTTGTTGACCTGTTAATTATCCCAAACGTTTCCAACAATGTTTAAATCCAGAGAAATCAGCTTGTTTAACCAGTGTTACGGACCGTGTCCGTGCGTCATTTAGCAACAGTCATTTAGTCAACCTGTTTTTCTTAATACGATATTCTAATATCGATCTAGATTACTGCAAAGTGCAACTCATAGCAGCCACCAAGCGAACGCACAGAGTAACGTTATAACATAACTTTCCACACACTCAAATGTATTTAGTATGATTGTTTTAAGCATGTAAAACAGCACTGCGTTCCCCCACATACACAACGAAGAGCGGAAGCGACGACTGCAGCATAAGCAGAATAAAAGCTCAGAGACGGTGTTTGGCGCAGGTCTCTCTCCTTAGCATTCGCTCTCGGCGCGTCCTGTTTCATACCACCGTAACGCTAATAAAACTTTAATACATTAGCTCATTCATGAACATGATTTCTGCCTGAGTCCGTCGGATTCCTTTCCATCGGCTGTGGAGGTGAAGAGTCAAGACTACAACTCCCATGATTCCATGCTCATTCACAGCGTCATCAAGCCACGGCTTTGTTTTGAATATGTGACCTCTAGTGGCGAAACTTGCATACTGTGCCTTTAACTGAAAATCTAAAAATAAAATCTTATTCAAAATATTAGTAAATATTATAATAAGTATATAAATAATCCTAAAATACAATAATTGTGTTATGAAAATATTAACATTTTAAAATGTTATATATTCATATTATAAAATATAATGAATTATTTTATTATATTATAAATTATACATTATATTATGTTGACGCTTTGATATATACCATGTACAATAGTATTTACATGGTACTCCAAGAAATCCCTTGGTATAGGTCCAAAAATACATGGAAGCATTTTTTTATGTCGTACCATTGTACATGTTAAAAAACATGGTAGACTCGCGCTACCTCCTCCAAAAAGCCATGATACTTTGTGGCACACATTTTCAGAAGCTTTTTCCCCTAAATGTACAAGTACAAATGTTGCAATGCTCAGGGTTAAAGTGCCTTTAGCCTGGGGTTTAAAAAGATGATAAACCAAGGTTAAGCACAGCATGAAAAGACATACAGAAAGAGAGGATGCTTAAGCTCTGAATCAGACAGATTTAAACTGCTTTTGAAACTACACAATCTCTACTTTCAGTCTCTGCCAGCAGTCTTTTCCACAACACACTGAGCTATTTAAAGTTGTCCGGAGCCAACTTCTGCTTGTGGAATGATCGGTGCATGACTAAACAATTCCTACAGAGCTCTAGCGGCAGCCAACACTGCTCTTTCCATCCCCGCTGAAGCCAGGGCTGCCCCTGTCTGCCCTGCTGCGGTGAGGATTGTGCAGCCAGCGCTCCTCCCTGCTCCCACAACCACCACTGACTGCACCTTAGGCAAACTCTGACCCACAGAGACACAGGCCTGAAATTTCTTACCCTTGTCATCTTGATTTAACTCCTGACTGGGCAAAACTCCGCACAGAAGTCAAAGATGGGCGCAAACCCTCAAAGCTCGGCTCAATTGGAGGCAGGCTGCATGCAGTGGTTCTTGTTGTAGGGCTCTTTCGATCAGAGCGAGCCTGTAAAAGCTGTGAGCCTTGACGAACACTGACGCTTTACTGCAGCACAAATTAAAACGTGAAAGCGGAAAGTTGTCCTTGGTCGTTGGAAATGGCTGTGTGTGCAAATGGAAACTCCTCCACCAAAAGAGAATGGAATCAGTGGGCCAGATGCCTCCCTCTCTTTCTTTCTCTCTCTTTCTTATCTCTCTCACTCAGTCTCAGAGAAATTCAAACCACACGGCTTGTGGTTCAGGGATCCTATACTGCAGTGTGTGCGTGTGCATATGTGCATGTGTGTGGGAGGGACACTGTGGTTACCATGAAAAGAAAGAAAACGAAAGACAAAGAGAGGTAACTGTAATGCGTCTCTGCAAAGCACCAATCACTAGTGTTGTAGTACTCAAGACCGGTCTTAAGACCATTTTTTGAAGGTCTTGGGTCTCATCTCGGTCTCAGACTAAGAGGACTCAGGATTTTATCTCAAGACCACAACTGCAAGGATATCACTAAATTGCTGGTGCATCGTCTGATTTATTTGTCAACATCATTAATGTGATTTGATGTGAAACTTACTGCTTAAATGCAATCAATAACTGATTTCTAATATGGTACTTGTATGAGATCTTGTTTTTGTTACATAACATAGGATATAATTAAGCAATATCACAAGAGCAAGAGCTGTTTTCACGAATATAGACACGATTGCAAACGTATTGACGTGAAGTTAATATTAAGTGGCTATCAAGTGCTACGCCAACGTATCCCGTTACTAAATGAATCAGCAGCATTGAACAAATCCGTTGAGTAAATGACTCACTGATATTTTTTTTAAATTTCACTTTCATATTTAAAAGTAGACCTATCATTTTATTTTTCCATCACATTTCTATATTCAAAATGTCATTTTTAAAACATTCATCTCAACATTATTTATGCAGGTTAAATTGTACCAATTCAGATGCAACTTCTATGCCACCTCTGATTTGATTGGTAACAGCCCTATAGGGTCTTAGTATTCTAATAGTATTTATTGAATGTAAGACATTCTCAGACAGTTGATACAGATCTTTTAGATCCATTTGAGGAGTGCTGGCCTGGTCTTGGTCTCAACCCCACAATATCTTGGTATTGTCTTGTTCTCAACCCCACACTGTCTTGGTCTTGTCTTGGTCTCAACCCCACAATGTCTTGGTCTTGTTTTGGTCTCAACCCCACAATATCTTGGTCTTCTCTTGGACTCAACCCCACAATATCTTGGTCCTGCCTTGGTCTCAACCCCACAATGTCTTGGTCTTGTCTTGGTCTCAACCCCACACTGTATTGGTCTCATCTTGGTCTCAACCCCACAATATCTTGGTCTTGTCTTGGTCTCAACCCCACAATGTCTTGGTCTTGGTCTCAACCCCACAATGTCTTGGTCTTGTCTTGGTCTCAACCCCACAATGTCTTGGTCTTGTTTTGGTCTCAACCCCACAATATCTTGGTCTTCTCTTGGACTCAACCCCACAATATCTTGGTCTTGCCTTGGTCTCAACCCCACAATGTCTTGGTCTTGTCTTGGTCTCAACCCCACACTGTATTGGTCTTGTCTTGGTCTCAACCCCACAATGTCTTGGTCTTGGTCTCAACCCCACAATGTCTTGGTCTTGTCTTGGTCTCAACCCCACAATGTCTTGGTCTTGTTTTGGTCTCAACCCCACAATATCTTGGTCTTCTCTTGGACTCAACCCCACAATATCTTGGTCTTGCCTTGGTCTCAACCCCACAATGTCTTGGTCTTGTCTTGGTCTCAACCCCACACTGTATTGGTCTTGTCTTGGTCTCAACCCCACAATGACTTGGTCTTGCTCTCTGGTCTTGGTCTTGTCTTGGTCTCAACACACTCTGGTCTTTAGGTGGTCTTGACTACAACACTACCAATCAAATCCATAAGAAGCAAAACATTATTTCAAAAGAATTAATGTTAATTTTACTTGTGCTGCATGTTTTTGATTTGGTAAAAAGAACCGTTTCATAAAGGATTATAAAGCAGGTTAGTTTGATTCTTGAACTAATGTTTCTTATGAACCGGTCATTTGAATCAAAAACATACAGTTTAGTCTGTTTTTGATTCACTACAAAGAACCAGTTAATACGATTCCGTTGTTTTTGAATTAGACTACACTGGTTGCGTTATACGTTGTTTACACCGCAGCCTGCAAGGACAACTAAATAGAAAGACATTTCTTGTCAGCAGTATTTCACAGTATATACAGTCCTTTTTTTGCATCCCCTTCAATCCAGACTGCAAACTCACATTTACAACAATTTCTTTTGCCATGTCTCTGAAGATAGCCGCTGCTGAAAAGTGGTGAAGGAAACACTGATTCGAACTGTGAGATTTGCCAGAACTCTACCCATGTACAAGCAAGTTTGTGTCCTACATTCCCAGACATTTACAGCAACAGCCCAACTGGTCACTCCAATTATTGTTTTTCGTTTTGTTTCTTTTCCTCGCTCTAAATATGTTTTCTATGCTGCCTTTGGTGGATAATGACCTGTCTTCCAAGAATAATGTTTCCAGATGTGGTTGCAAGGTTCATAAGATGCCAAACACTCTATTTCAAAATTGGAATGTGCTTTCTTTCCATGCTGGGATTTTCAGATGTGTGCATTTTGCACACAAAAGGATGATGCATATGCACACAAACTCACCACAAATAACTACTCTCGGCCGTGTTACCGATTGGAACTGCTGAGGGATACAAGGGGATTGTGCTCCGTCTCGTTCTTGCTCTATGTTCCCTTTCTTCTTTTTATTTTGCAGGCCTTTCTAAATCTTGTTAACCGTGGCAGCTAACTGGTTTTGCAAGGAACACTCCCACACACATCAAAAGCAGAGCTCTGTGATGGGTTTCCGACAGCTGTCGCTGGCGTTCTACTTTTGCCTGCTCAAGGGGCTGAAAGACTACCAGAGCACTGGGACTAATCTGAAACCAGCCGGTTAGACTGAGCATGGAGCCTTACTTTCAAAGATGAATACCCCCAAGAAAATGACGAATAATTGTGTATCCAACTTCTTAATAAGCAATACAGACTCAGTTATCAATTGCTAGCATAAAGAACATGTTTAAAATGAAATGTCTTCTCAAAGTGTTGATATGATAAAACCCCATGCATATGCAAAAGAGCCCCGCCTCCACTCACTTACACCAGCTCAGAGACCCACTCGCTCAACTTTTACTCAAGTTACTGTAGTAAACGCTGCACAAAGGTCTCGCTCTTTACAACGTCGGACACATAGCGGTAATTAATATGATTAGCCTTTTGCTTGACTATGTTATCAAACAGCTAATAATGTGTTGCTAATGTTACACAAACCATGTTCCCGTTCACCATCTCAGTCCGCCTTCTGAAAATCAACATCCTTAGAAATGCTTTGAACAACTTAGAATGACAGTGGAGAAAGGCACATAGTTTATTATAACATCGTAATATACATCATATACATAATTCACCCGCTACATTGCTAAAAGCACCCGATTTTTCATATCAAAGGAAAAGTATACCGGGATAACCTGGCTTCTCTTGAGACTCCCCTGCTTCACAGCAGTTAATGATATGCTAAAGCCCGCCCACACGTTGACGTGATTGCATACAAGGTAGTTTTTGAGACTGTCTTTGGTTCACTGCAGTTTTAAGGAGAAAAATGGTGTTGACATAAATTTGCACATAGTTTGTCTGAAAGCATATTAAAAACACCACATAGACATACAAACAACATTAAAAACTTGATTTTCACCACAGGGGGTCTTTAACAAAGCAGTCATTTTCCTAATATAAAGTGCACTGACCAAATGTCCTTATATTAGCACTTGAGCATTCTTAACTTGGCTTCAGATTTCAGGCAAACTCATTGGAGACCCTAAAAATAAACAAAACCATGAGAGGCTTTCTTTACAGTTTCACTATGCCAACAAAGCAGATCTTGGTGTCTCCATGCCTGTCAACCATTAACCAGTTTAAATATCTCAGCTGACATCAGTAAATGACAGCTCAGATTCTGTCCTGACATGCATGTCATGTGTGGAATGGGTATGCCGTTGTGTTCGTGCACTCCGCAGGAAAGCCTGACATGGCGGTTTGGGGGATGACAGCACATGATATGCTCTGTGATGTGTGTCCTCTTTCCCGCCTCTACAGACACTCTCTGCTGCTGAGCAGAACACTTCTGACAGAACAAAGCCAACTGCGCAGCTACGTTACAGAGTTAGTTCACCCCAAAATTTTAATTCTGTCATTAATTCCTCACCCTCATGTTGTTCCAAACACGTTCATTCATCTTCGGAATTCAAATTAAGATATTTTTGATGAAATCCGAGAGCTATCTGACCCCACATAGACAGCAACATTATTACCACTTTCAAGGCCCAGAAAGGTAGTAAAGACATCGTTAAAATAGTTCATGTGACTCCAGTGGTTCAACCTTAATGTTATGAAGCGACAAGAATACTTTTTGTGCGCAAACAAACAAAAATAACTTTATTCAACAATTTCTTCTCTTCTGTGTCAGTCTCTGACGCGGTTCACATTGTAAACACAGTGCATCGCTTCCAGGTTCTACGTCAGAATGCCGGCTCACTATTGGCCACTGATTGGCCAGCTCCTGCGTCAGCATCACACGCATGCGTCGTTGTGCTCCTGTGAACAGCGTCGGCCAATAGTGAGCCGGCGTTCTGGCGTAGAACCCAGAAGTGCTGCACTGTGTTTACTGCGTGAACAGTGTTAGAGACTGACACGGAAGAGAAGAAAGCTCTCGGATTTCATCAAAAATATCTTAATTTGTGTTCCAAAAGCCTTACGGGTTTGGAACGACATGAGGGTGTGTAATTAATGACAGAATTAAAATTTTTAGGTGAACTAACCTTTTAACAGAAAACTTACAACTCACCTGTGGCCATCTTCATACACACAAGCCTTACTAAAATATCTATGGCATGGTTTCCATCCAGATACCATAAATACAGACCTAAACACACTTCAGCCTGATACTACTACAGATTGTTACTCTACTAGGGTAATACAATAAATCAGACAAATGATCAAGATCATGATTAAAGCTGTTGCTACATGAAAAGTTGATACAGCATTGATTTAGGTTAAACTTAGGTTAAAAAAAAGCAAAATCGCTCTCACTATAAATCAACACATACATAAACACAGTGTAAATAAGAGATTTATTATGCAATACAAACAGCTTCCCAGACAGATTGAGTGACAGTCTTGCTTTATGTGTGTAATTTATTCAAAATTTGAAATCACAGTTTTGTTATTTATGCTGCTAAAACGATCAATGTAAAGTTGATTTACTGATGTATAAAACAGCAGTAAATGAATTCAGAAACCTCCTGCTCTGTATGAAATCTCAATCTGTTTTAATGGAATCAACCAAATCAAGCTAACAGACAGAAATTAAGATAGCAAAACAGTTACGCAAGCTTCTCCAACTGCACTGTTTTATAATCTCATATTGATTGACAGTGAAACAATCGAATTTTATTAGCATAGTAAAGTTTTATCCTTCCTTAAATTGTTGGCCACTTAAGATTTATTGCGCTAATGCTGTCGACATTAGCGTCAGTAACTAGTATAGCCGATTGCATAATCATACCAACACTCATTTTACCATTACTGCAGATGAAGTGTTAAAAGGCATTGATTTGCTTTATGCTAATCCTCACGCTAAACCCTAGCACGATATATGTTTACATTCAACTTGCCATTTTAGCAAATGATCCGATAAACTACGTAGCCGTTTTAGATGTGATAACACCAATCAGCCAAACCTGCAGTTCGATGGGTTTGCGTTCCTCCAGTAATTATTGGCTATTAACTGTTAAAAGCCCATTTACCTTGTGCAATCAGAGTACACACGTGTGCACAAACACACACACCCATACACACACACACAATCTTGTACAGGCTTGTGATCTGAGTCTAGAAAGCGGTAGTACATTTCTTTCAACCCTCTGACACTGAAACAGACTTAATGGCTCATTACATTCCAGCTCTGCTGGGTATTAATCATCAGCGTCTATGACTAATCCTACTATTCCACATGCACATACGCTGGCAAAAGTGCACACTCACTAATGCAGCCCTTTTAATGGTTCTGTCTCAGTGGGCTTGAATGACAATAATGGACATTTAGAGGAGCACTTGATAGTGTTCATACACGGCAGAGGACAGTCTCGATTGTTACCGTGCTGGACTTGTAACAGCTCTCTTAGAATTATTTATCTTAATTGGGTAGGAATCGTAGAAAATACCTCTCGTTACAGAGGGTAATGTGTAAAGACAAAGGCCTGGAATGAGCATAATTCCTGTGCTTTGTAGAAACATTAGCCACCGGCTACAGATTCTCATTTGGATTCATGCGCAGCAGTGCGGGAACAACCCTCTCTGGACCTTCTCACATGCAATGGGAATGTAAGACGCTGAGAGTTGTTGTTCTCGCTCATTAGTTGACAAAAGATGGATTTTTTCCATAAAACACACTCTTGACTTCAGTAATAAAGGTAAATGGTACTTCAGTCCCTCAAAGGAAAGTCATTCTGGCTCTCTCCAGGCACTGAGTGTGCTTGTCTGAAGGAGATCATCCACATGCCTCCTCAGCGGTAATCACTCTTTTCCAGTTCTGGTGCAAATCTGCATGAAATGGCATAAAAAGCTTGTGGGTGTGTCTAGAAGGATAATCTAAGTGTGCATCACACATTCATTCCACTTATTACTATTGATCCTGTAGGTCTCTGTGATTAAGATCAAATGAAGAACTAATAAGCTTATTTAGTATTAGGCAAAGCGCATTAATTTGTGCACACAGAGAAAATAAAATATAATTGGGTGTAAACAAGCCTTTGGCGAAGTACTAAGATCTTATGCTTAAACATTTATGATATTTATTTATTGGATATTATGAGACATTTCTTCTACAGCTATTTTGTTTTGTTTTATTTTATTTCTTTAATTTAACTACAAGACTGCAGGGTTGGCAGGCAAAACTATATAAACAAATACATTTGCAAATGCATCATATTATTTATTTATTGCATATGATGAGACATTTCTTCTACAGCTTTTTTATTTTATTTTATTTTTATTCTACTGCTTTAATTTAACTGCAAGACTGCAGGGTTGGCAGGCAAAACAATATAAACAAACACATTTGCAAATGCATCATCAGGAGCCCTGTTTGCAGTCTCTGCCAGATGTTTTTAATTAAGCTTTGAATGAATGTGGATTTTTGTCATGTTTTTTAATCATACTTCTACTGACTAAGGGAAAACCAGTGCTGGATGTGGTGGAAATAATTACATGATTAACTGTAGCCTCTGGGAAATATCACAAAACAGCACAAGATATAAAAGCAGGCAATACTTCTTTTTGCTAAAAGAAGATTTTTGTAACGCAAAAGTATCTGCATCATCCACCAGGCTGTTTTAAAGAACTAAAAAGATGTTTTATAGACAGCTCTCTGGAATACTTAATTCTGTTCGGTTAATCTGATTTTCTTACATCACTCTGCTGTCTCTTTCTTTTCACATAATAAAATGTGTCAAATAAATTATTCATTTCCATTATTTATTTATTAATTTGGCAAGAAGCCTTGTAATTAGCAGGGGAAAAGTGTATTCAGCTAGTAGAAATAAACCTGTAAATAAAACTCTACGTTATCCGTTTTTTATTACTGATAAAAAACAAGCTCCAGGCTCATACCCGGTTCCTTCAAAATTGATCTATATATGCAGAAAGCCTTGACCTTGGACAATCACATCACTAATAAACACTTGATAAGAATAAAATGACTTTATAAATACACTTTCTGTGATGTTCCTAATGGAATGCAATTACCATTCTCAATGCTAACTGCATATCCAGGATACATAATCATGCTTCATTAGTGCCAAACATAATCAGTCTATCGCTTCTCTGTGCGGCTCTCCTACGCACTTAAGAGGAATGCACTTTTTTCTTTCTTAAAGGTCAAGAGACTTCACCAACTCACTTCTTATTACTGACAAGAGCAGAACATTTCCACTTTCCCACTAAATTTGTTTCAATTTCATCATTTATGCAAAAGCTGAAGTCTAGATTTTGTGTGTGGGTGCCAAGCTTTTGATGTGTGATGACCTTAGAACACATCCAAGATATTGCTCTGCTCTGTCTGTGTATCCATCCAATTAGAATAGATTAGAATAGAATAGAATAGAATGTGTGGTCTAAAAAAAAAGGTAAAGCACACAAAATAGTTTTTTTCTTGCTTGTCCTCTTTAGCTCATTGAAAAACCTTACCAAACCCAAACACTTGATTGGTAGTGTATATATTAATATAATCTGTCACGCTCAAAATAATTAATTGGTTTGATTAGAGCCAACTCAAATTAAACAAATTCGTTTAATCAAATTAACTTTTATGAGCATTTGAACTTTCTTTTTCTTTTGAGTTCCCAAAACTGACACATTTTAAGTAAATAAAGGTGACTTGACTAATCTGAATTGTTTCATTGTTTTGAGTTTTATGAACTTGTTTCTATTAATTTAGACAAAATTAAATTTAACCGAAACTGGGCTGGGATTTCTATTTCTCAGCATGCTTTGCCATGACTCTCAAAAGGGACAGTAAATGCCAAAATGAAGTGTTATATTATGTTTTTTGTGCAAGGTTAACGTTAAGTGGGATATTTAGTAGTGTTTAATGTTTTGCTCTGCTAGTTTAGAAGAGTTTCTGTTATGTTGGTTTTTTGTAGGGTTTCCATCATGATGACGAGTGGAGCATGAGATTAGATTGAGAACAGATATGTGTTAAATGTATTATATTTCTGTCCTCATTCAGAAAGTGCTATGCTAATGCTACCAAAGCATTGTGTAACCAATTAGAAAGGTGGCCTTTATTGAATTAGCTAGTTAAAGCTGGTCAAGTTTCCACTACTAAAAATGTTAGATTACATGATACTTTTAAGTTAAATGTATGAATTAGCTTATTCAAATATTTCAAGTTCAAAACAATTAAAATGTATGATTAAAAAATTTAAATCTGCAAGTTCTGCTCACTTAAACTTTACATTTTTTTAACTTAAAAAATTGAGGCAACTGATTGCCTAATTTCTTGAGTTTTTCCAACTTATTCGGGTTTACAGTGCATGTTAAATGTTTTATATTTCTGTCCTCATTCAGCAAGTGCTATGCTATGCTAATGCTATCAAAGCATTGTGTTACCAGTTAGCAAGGTGGCATTTATTGAATTAGCTAAAGCTAGTCAAGTTTCCACTATTAAAAATATTTAAGTTGATATTACATGATACCTTTAAGTTAAATGCATGAATTAGCTTACTAAAATGCAAGTTCTGCTTACTTAAGCTTTACATTTCTTAACTTAAAAAATTGATGCAACTTTTTGAATTTTTTTTATGTTTTGCCAATTATTTGGGTTTGCAGTGTAGTGTATTTAATTTAGAACAAAATGTTTAATTTCAATGTTTAGCTGTTTCCTCAAGCTTACCTGAAGTTTTAACACAATGTTTCACCCTCACTCCTCCCCACTTTACTTCAGCGGGCGGCCCACATCACCCTTATCATCATTATACAGCTAATAATGTCTCATTCATAGGACACTTAACTCCTATCCTGCCCTTGTCTGAGACTACGGGAGAGATTTATTCTCAATAAATCTACTTGAGAACTAATTAAAGCCTCTTTAACTTTGGCTGGGTCTTGACACAATAATTCACAAATGATCACACACACATAAGTAAGTACGGCTCAGGGCACCTGCTGTCAGCAGAGGTCAATGAGTTCTGGTGTTTTGTGTTATGGAAGAGGTCTAATAAGGACAAGGTGGTATTGCCACAGCACTATATGTAAATTTAGGTCAAAAGCACACCTCACCAAACATTTGACAAGAGGAACTAGGTCTTGTGAAAGTGTAAGAAACCAAATTGTTTGACACTCTATTCAACATCCTTCTTTCGGTATCACTAATGGGCTTGCCTGTGATTTACATGAACGCGAGACAAGGAGAGAGAAAATGGCAAAAAGCTGGTGACTAGAGTGAGAACCGACAAAAACACACAGATTTAGAAATGAGAGGACAGGAAGAAGGGATTTTTCTTTATTCTTTCATTGGGGCTTTCCACATGCAGATAAATGACTGGTGACCTCTGGGTCTGCACGCAAATGGCTTGATGCAGTACCTCCCAAACTTTCTTTGCCCCATCATTACACACTTTGCCTTTAACAAAGCCATGTTTTACTTCTGGTAGGTAGGCATAGTAGACACATATTTGGCTGTACAGTTTTGTTTAAGATCAGGTTTAACTAGCCCAGGCAGTGGAGCTCGCATGGACTCCTATGGTGATGAAGTTAATTAGATCTTTGCATCGATTGGGGATGTGTCTGTTCGATGCAGACATCTCATAATGCCTCTGGAAGCCTTGACCGACATCCTGACTGAGCTCTTTTGTGCTGAATACACAACTAAGTGTTATCTGAGCTCACTTCAGTCATACTTCAGACACGCTTATCAGATTAAAGTCAACACGACCGCACAGTTTCACAACCAGCAGACACAGCAGACGTAATAAGGATACTCTACGTATATGATATACCGATAACCCTTTTATGGCTTCACTGCAGATTAAGGTCAAATATTGTTCTCAAGCTTTCTTTTTTTTTAAAACTATATATATAGTTTTTTTTATTTGATTTCTGTTAGTTTATTATTTTCAAGTAATGAAATGGTTTGTTTTAGTTAATAATAACCTCAGATCAAGCTAGATTAATAAATTTTAATATATATTATTAATAATAATAATAGCAATAATAAAAATATCATAATATTTAAAATGATAATGACATATATACACATATATACACATACATATATATATACATATATACACATACATATATATACATATACATATACATATATATACACTCACCTAAAGGATTATTAGGAACACCTGTTCAATTTCTCATTAATGCAATTATCTAATCAACCAATCACATGGCAGTTGCTTCAATGCATTTAGGGGTGTGGTCAAGACAATCTCCTGAACTCCAAACTGAATGTCAGAATGGGAAAGAAAGGTGATTTAAGCAATTTTGAGCGCGCCATGGTTGTTGGTGCCAGACGGGCCGGTCTGAGTATTTCACAATCGGCTCAGTTACTGGGATTTTCACGTACAACCATTTCACGAGTTTACAAAGAATGGTGTGAAAAGGGAAAAACATCCAGTATGCGGCAGTCCTGTGGGCGAAAATGCCTTGTTGATGCTAGAGGTCAGAGGAGAATGGGCCGACTGATTCAAGCTGATAGAAGAGCAACTTTGACTGAAATAACCACTCGTTACAACCGAGGTATGCAGCAAAGCATTTGTGAAGCCACAACACGCACAACCTTGAGGCGGATGGGCTACAACAGCAGAAGACCCCACCGGGTACCACTCATCTCCACTACAAATAGGAAAAAAGGGCTACAATTTGCACGAGCTCACCAAAATTGGACAGTTGAAGACTGGAAAAATGTTGCCTGGTCTGATGAGTCTCGATTTCTGTTGAGACATTCAGATGGTAGAGTCAGAATTTGGTGTAAACAGAATGAGAACATGGATCCTAATGCCTTGTTACCACTGTGCAGGCTGGTGGTGGTGGTGTAATGGTGTGGGGGATATTTTCTTGGCACACTTTAGGCCCCTTAGTGCCAATTGGGCATCGTTTAAATGCCACAGCCTACCTGAGCATTGTTTCTGACCATGTCCATCCCTTTATGACCACCATGTACCCATCCTCTGATGGCTACTTCCAGCAGGATAATGCACCATGTCACAAAGCTCGAATCATTTCAAATTGGTTTCTTGAACATGACAATGAGTTCACTGTACTAAAATGGCCCCCATAATCCTTTAGGTGAGTGTGTATATATATATATATATATATATATATATATATATATATATATATATATATACACTCACCTAAAGGATTATTAGGAACACCATACTAATACTGTGTTTGACCCCCTTTCGCCTTCAGAACTGCCTTAATTCTACGTGGCATTGATTCAACAAGGTGCTGAAAGCATTCTTTAGAAATGTTGGCCCATATTGATAGGATAGCATCTTGCAGTTGATGGAGATTTGTGGGATGCACATCCAGGGCACGAAGCTCCCGTTCCACCACATCCCAAAGATGCTCTATTGGGTTGAGATCTGGTGACTGTGGGGGCCATTTTAGTACAGTGAACTCATTGTCATGTTCAAGAAACCAATTTGAAATGATTCGAGCTTTGTGACATGGTGCATTATCCTGCTGGAAGTAGCCATCAGAGGATGGGTACATGGTGGTCATAAAGGGATGGACATGGTCAGAAACAATGCTCAGGTAGGCTGTGGCATTTAAACGATGCCCAATTGGCACTAAGGGGCCTAAAGTGTGCCAAGAAAACATCCCCCACACCATTACACCACCACCACCAGCCTGCACAGTGGTAACAAGGCATTAGGATCCATGTTCTCATTCTGTTTACACCAAATTCTGACTCTACCATCTGAATGTCTCAACAGAAATCGAGACTCATCAGACCAGCCAACATTTTTCCAGTCTTCAACTGTCCAATTTTGGTGAGCTTGTGCAAATTGTAGCCTCTTTTTCCTATTTGTAGTGGAGATGAGTGGTACCCGGTGGGGTCTTCTGCTGTTGTAGCCCATCCGCCTCAAGGTTGTGCGTGTTGTGGCTTCACAAATGCTTTGCTGCATACCTCGGTTGTAACGAGTGGTTATTTCAGTCAAAGTTGCTCTTCTATCAGCTTGAATCAGTCGGCCCATTCTCCTCTGACCTCTAGCATCAACAAGGTATTTTCGCCCACAGGACTGCCGCATACTGGATGTTTTTCCCTTTTCACACCATTCTTTGTAAACTCTAGAAATGGTTGTGCGTGAAAATTCCAGTAACTGAGCAGATTGTGAAATACTCAGACCGGCCTGTCTGGCACCAACAACCATGCCACGCTCAACCATGCTCACCTTTCTTTCCCATTCTGACATTCAGTTTGGAGTTCAGGAGATTGTCTTGACCAGGACCACACCCCTAAATGCATTGAAGCAACTTCCATGTGATTGGTTGATTAGATAATTGCATTAATGAGAAATTGAACAGGTGTTCCTAATAATCCTTTAGGTGAGTGTATATATACACACATATATACATATATTATATATATATATATATATATATATATATATATATATATATATATATATATATATATATATATATATATATATTTTTTTTTTTTTTTTTTTTTTTTTTTTATTATTATTTTTTTTATTTTATTTTTTTATTATTATTATTATTTTTTTTTTAATTATATAGACCAGATATTTTAATGTAATATATTTTTTAATTTTAAGTGGTCATAAACTTATATTACAACTTTATAGGATATTACAGTCCTATAAAGGGGACAAAACATTTCACACTATCATCAACATAACGTCGCTGTTGGGCAGAAACCTCCATAATCTAAAAAAACGACACTTTTCAGGAAATGGAAAAAACACTACTTTTTAAATCACTTTGTCAATGTTGATGTTGTGGCTTTATATATGCTCAGAGCCTCAGACACTTTCATGTGTCATTATATTAAAGTAATACTACAAGGTTTTTGACCAGCTATTTTCAGTTTCAGACACACGTTTTGTCCATCATTAGAACCCAATCACCTCAAGAATCAAAGTAAAATGCAATTAAGACATTTCAGTGTTTTTATGAAAACTGTCAGCTATAACCACATTCACAAAAAGGTGTGACTCTCGAAAAATCCTGTTGACACACAGCTTACAAAAGCGAAGTCAAACACCTTTAATATTCTTTTGAAAGCTGTTAAAAATGCCTGTTAGATGAAATTCTCTTTCAAAATGTGGATCTGAGTCCACAGTTGAGGAGTCAGTTCGGTTACAGAAAACTGTTCTCACTCCTGATTATAAACAAACTGTGTGAACAGAACTGGATTTAGCAAACAGGACTGACAATTGATCCATCCATCCATCCATCCATCCATCAATCAATCAATCAATCAATCAATCAATCAATCAATCAATCAATCAATCAATCAATCAATCAATCAATCAATCAATCAATCAATCAATCAATCAATCAATCAATCAATCAATCAATCAATCAATCAATCAATCAATCAATCAATCAATCCATCCATCCATCCATCCATCCATCCATCCATCCATCCATCCATCCATCCATCCATCCCATCCCATCCCATCCCATCCCATCCATCCATTCCATCCAAAAAACAATATGTTTTTAAAGACGAAGTGCTATGCACAGGCTATTTAAAGCTAGACAAATGCTAAACTAAGACAATCTTCTCCACTCCTCAATTACACAAAACATGATAGCCTTTATAAGTGTTTCTTGAGTAAAGAAAACGCTGTACTTATTCAAAGAACCAGTTCATTATTTACACTTGCATCGCAATGCCTTCTTTATAAATGTAGGCATGGTGATCTGGTTGTGTGAGGAAAGTTCAAGGTACAGGTATGAAGCCATGTCTGTGTTCATTATGCCCAGCTCAATCTCTAAATGGATTTAAGTGCCTCTTGCTCAGGCAGAAATCAATAGTATAGTCTGCTTGTGCTACACCCCAAGGGAGAGAAAAAGCAATGCATCATCCCTTTCTCTCTCTCTTTCCTAGAGTACGCGGAGACATTGTTAATTATTCATGACTGAGACTGCCAGCTGTGTGTGTGAGTGCGACTTATTCATAATGGAAAATGTAGAGGGGGCACGGGTTTTGCTTGAGTTATTGTACAGCTGGGGTAGGCAGAAGCCCAGATCCCATCATCATCAATCTCTCACGACCCCTACCGCCTGAGGATCTGCGTGTTGCAGACATATCGCACAGTAAAAATAACAAAAGCGGCAACAAAATATTACACATGGACAATATCACTGACCCTCAGATGTTTTAGAGCACTTTTGGTCGAGCAGCTAGAAATCAAGTCCTTTCTATAGTCTAACTATAACTAGTGTTCTCTTACCACTGTACTCGCTGTCACTGAGGTAGATGCAGACCAAAACCCTATTTGAATAAATCAATACTAAACACAGAAGAGATTAGCCATCTAGGAAAAACAATCAGTAAAAAAGCACAATGTCTGCCTGGCTTCTGCTCAAGATAGGTGGCGTTTATCCCTGCTATAATATGAAACACACAGGTTGTGCTGTCAGGGCACTCAGAGGTCACATTCTGGGATGTGCTGATCGCAGAGGATTGATTCACTCATTTAGCACATTTAAACTCTTGCAATGGGTCAGTTTGCTTTGTGCAGGTTGCTTAAGATCATTTCTGAATATGATACCTAATACTTGTATAAACTGTAACATTTTCAATCATCCTCAGAACAGTATGCCAAAAAGAACATTTCTGTCAGGACCAGTATCGTCAAAGATGATTGACAATTAGCATATAGTTTGGATTGGCGGTATGGTTCTGTTCTGGGCAAGAACTCCCTGCGCATCTATGCAGCCTAGCATGGATAAGAGCAGGGAGAGCAGCAATAAACCCCCTAGGGTAAACAGAACAGAACCAACAAAGTATTGCAGATATCATTAATGTCAATATTAAAAATGTACAACATAATTCGGGAATTTAGTCTGATTCAGGGGGAATCAGAATGCCAAATCCTGACTGGACGAGAGGAGGAGCTGGGGATGGAGGAGGGTAATCAGCTCCGGAGAAACGCGATAGCTGCTGATAATACTGAAGGAGCTTATATATATGCATGCTGTGAGGCATCGTATTCCTATAGGTAGACGTGATCAGCTGACAGTCAGCTGATGCGAGCTTGACTAACGTGACATGCCAGAACTATACTTGATGTATGTAATATAATATAATATAATATAATTAGTGCTGTCAAATCGATTAATCACGATTAATCACATCCAAAATGTGTGTGTACTGTGTATAATTATTATCTATATATAAATACACACATGTATATTTAAGTAAAAAAAAAAAAAATAATAAAAAAAAAAAAAAAAAAAAAAAAAAAAAAAAAAAAAAAAAAAAAATATATATATATATATATAAATAAAAATAAAAATATAAATACGAATTATTATATCCCTAATTGTTATACACAGTACACACACATATATTATGCAAACACAAACTTTTATTTTTGGATGTGATTAATCGATTTGACAGCACTTAATATAACATAATATAATTAATATAATATAATATAATTATATATTTAGTACATATATATTTTAAATTATTAATCAGCAAAAAGCTCATTTAAAACTTCTCCAATGTTTATGTTTTTAAATTCCAATTGATTACGCATAAAACAGAAAAGCCACACATTAATAAAATCAGTTGCCCTTGTCATAAAAGCCTTCACAACAGAAAGCATGTGATCTGATGAAAGCATTGTTACCTCTGAACGATGTCACAGCAGAACCATGTCAGTGCAAGGGATGATGGGATAGTCTGGAAAATCCAATGACAAACAAAACCATTCCAATGAAATAAAAAAAAATGTTCATGCTGTTTTAGATCAACGTAACCTAACTTTGAACTCAGGCCACTACAAGTACAATGACACAAGTGTGGCGGCATCTGTGGAGCTGATCGTTTCTCTGTGTGTGAGTGAGTGCAGGGGAGGGGAGAGGAGGGGGGTCACGCATGCCGGAGTATTTTGAGCTGGGGTTGATTAAATGTAGCTTGCATGAATCATGACTTCCCACATTGCAGGTCACAAAGCAGCATGAGTCATGAGCAAGTCTTATATGGTAACAGACAGGGCGCACACACTCTCACTATGTTATGCCTGAACGGGTGCAGATCTCTGCTGCTGATCTGCAACTGTTACACCCTGAATCAGAGGACTAATCTAAAACTAACCACCTCAAGAATCAAAGTAAAATGCAATTAAGACATTTCAGTGTTTTTATGAAAACTGTCAGCTATAACCACATTTACAAAAAGGTGTGACTCTCGAATAATCCTGTTGACACACAGCTTACAGAAGCGAAGTCAAACACCTTTAATATTCTTTTGAAAGCTGTTAAAAATGCCTGTTAGATGAAATTCTCTTTCAAAATGTGGATCTGAGTCCACAGTTGAGGAGTCAGTTCGGT